>JAJPUD010002120.1:136719-166832 GCA_023553655.1 Myrmecobius fasciatus | reverse complement strand
ATCATTCTTTATGCCTAGATCATGAATCCATTTTGACCTTATCTTGGTATATGGTGTTAGGTGTGGGTCAATGCCTAATTTCTTCCATACTAGTTTCCAATTATCCCAGCAGTTTTTGTCAAATAGTGAGTTTTTATCCCAAAAACTGGGGTCTTTGGGTTTATCAAACACTAAATTACTATTGTCATTAAGTATTTTGTCCTGTGAACCTAACTTATTCCACTGATCCACTACTCTATTTCTTCTGCTCATTTTTTCTTATAAAACAGTATTATTCCATTACATTCATATACCACAACTTATTTAGCCATTCTCCAAATGAGGGTCATCCACTCATTTCCAGTTTCTTGCCACTTCAAAAAGGGCTCTTACAAACATTTTTGCAAAATGGGTCCTTTTCCCTCCTTTATGATTTCTTTGGGATACAGACCCAGTGGTGATACTGCTGTATCAAAGAGTATGCAAAATTTTATAGCCTTGTGGGTATAGTTCCAACCTCACAACAATCTTGTGAAATAAACACTTATTTTATCCCTATTTTATAGAAGAGGAAACTGAGGCTGAGAGATTGTATTTTGCTCAAGGTCACATAGTCACTGTCTGAATGAGGATTCAAACACAATTCTTCCTGACTCCAAAATCAAGATAATGAGAAATAAAATGAAAAAGAAAAAAATCTAGGTTAACTATATCTGAAACATTCCCTTATATATGAATGTAATAGAATATTATTGTTCTATGAGAAATGATGAGCAGGCTGATTTCAGAAAAGCCTGGAAAGATTTATATGAAGTGAAGCTAAATAAAGTGAGCAGAACCAAGAAAACATTGTACACAATAACTACATGATTAGGGGATGATCAATTGTGATGGACTTGGCTTTTCTCAAGATACTTCCAATATATCTGGGATGGAAAATGTCATCTGCTTCCAGAGAGAGGACTATGGAGACTGAATGTGAATCAAAATATACTGTTTTCACCTTTTTTTTGTTTTTTTCTTTTCTTTCTCTTTTCTTTTCCCCTTTTGGTATGATTTTTCTTGCACAACATGACAAATATGGGAATATGTTTAAAAGTATTGCATAAAGGAACTGGAAACTGAGTGGATGCCCATGAGTTGGAGAATGACTGAATAAGTTAGGGTATATGAATGTTATGAAATATTATTGTTTTATAAGAAACAATCACCAGGATGATTTTAGAGAGAGCTGAAAAGATTTACATGAACTGATGCTAAGTGAAATGAGCAGAACCAGGAGATCATTGTACACAGCAACAACGAGATTATACCATGATCAATTCTGATGGACATGGCTCTTTCCAACAATGAGATGATTCACATCAGTTCCAATAATCTTGTGATGAAAAGAGTCATCTACAACCAGAGAGAGAACTATGGGAACTGAGTGTGGACCACAACATAGCATTTTTACTCTTTCTGTTGTTATTGGCTTGCATTTTGTTTTCTTTCTCAGTTTTTTTTTCTTGATCCTATTTTTCTTGTGCAGCAAGATACTGTACAAATATGTGTATATATATTGTATTTAACATATATTTTAACATATTTAACATGTATTAGATTACCTGCTATCTAGGGGAGGGAATGGGGGAAGGAGGAGAAAATTTGGAACAGAAGATTTTGTAAGGGTCAATGCTGAAAAATTACCCAGGCATATGCTTTATAAATAAAAAGCTTTAATTTAAAAAAAAAAGGAAAAAAAAGAAAGAAAAAGCATTTTGGCAGCAGAATCCTGCAGAAAGCAAAGGGGAAAAAAGGATTGTATATATAACGTATATCAGATTGCTATCTTAAGGTGGAAGGAGAAAAATTTGGAGCACAAAGTCTTACAAAAATGAATGTTGAAAACAATCTTTACATGTATTTAGAAAAATAAAATACTATTGAAGCAAAAACAACTTTGGAACATAAAGTTTTACAGAAAGAATGTTGAAAATGGTCTTTACATATATTTGGAAAACTAAAATGCTATTGAGAAAAAAATCCAAAAATATTCCCATAATTTACAAGTTTAGTAAACTATGTCTAGAAAACAGAAATAAAGTTAGTCTGTTATGACCTCACCTTCCTGGCATTTTGTAATTGCCATTTCCCTTTCTAGATGTTCACTATTTGTTTAATAACCCATTCTAGAATTTCCCAGAAGTCAAAGTCAATCTCATTGGCCTATAGTTTGGAGATTTTGTTTTCTTTCCTTTTTTTCAGAATCAGGATAATACTTACCTTTCTCCAATTTGGTAGCACTTCTTTGTTTTTCCTTTTTCTAGCAAATATTTCTAACAGTGGCTCAGTAAGCCCATCTTCTAATTCTTTCTTTCTATTTCTAGTTCTTTTAGCATTCAAGAAAGTAACTTTAATTCATCAAAGGCAACAAGGTGCTCTCTTACAATCTCTTTATTTAAATATCAATTCCCTAGTAACCATTTTTACTCTCTTTTCTAGTGCAAAGGTTATTCTCCTTGACTGAGAAAGCTGAAGCAAAAGAATCAAATAGCTCCATTCCCTTTTGTCAGTTTTAATGATTCTATCTATCCAAAGCAGAGGTCCTATTCCTTCCTTGACCTTTGTTTTTTTCCCAATATAATTTAAAAGGGGTAACTAGGTTACTTGGTAGATTAAGTGCCAAGGCCTAGAGTCAGGAAGACTCAATCTCCTGGGTTCAAATCTGGCCTCAAACACTTAACTGTGTGATCCTGATCAAATTACTTCAACCTGTTTGCCTCAGTTCCTCATCTGTGAAATGAGCTGGAGAAGGAGATGGCAAACCACTCTAGTAACTCTGCCAAGAAAACCCCAAATGGGGTCATGAAGAGTTGGACACAGCTCAACAACAACTAACTTAAAACCCTCTCTTTTAGTTGTCCTTCATTTTCCTTACCAGATTCAATTCATTTTGACCTTTATCACTCCTGACACTACTTTTAACAACTGTGCCAAGCTTTCATATTCATCCTTTGTTATTTGCCCTTGCCTCCATCATCTGCACATATTTTCTTCTAAAAATGAATTGGTTGTAAATTTCCTGTATATTGGCCTCTTCAGACAATTCCATTTTTTCTTTTCACTGTACTGTGTCCCTAATGTCTTCAGATTGGCTAAAATCTGTCTTTATCTCTCCCTTTTCACACTTCTCCATCCCTTTCTCCTTTTTTTCTCCTTCCTTTTCTTCTCAGAACAGAATTCTTTAGGGACTCAGGAGCTCTGAAACCCTTAGCATGTTTTCTTATTAAATTAAAATTTTTCCAGTTATTAAAAATTCCCCTTGACTCCTTACTCCTCTATAGTCCCATATGGATATAGTAAAGCAAAACAAATTCCTACATTGACTGTGTCCAAAAAATATGATATGCACTTTGAGTCTATCACCTCCTTCTCAGGAGATGGGTAATTTGTATCATCATTAATTCTATTTGTAGTTGTGGTTGATCATTGTATTAATAAAAATTCTTAAGTCTTTCAAAATTGTTTCTCTTTAAAATATTGTTGTTATATAAATTGCTCTTCTTGTTTTGCTTATGTCACTCTGCACCAGTTCATAAAAGTTTCCTCAGTTTTCACTGAAATTATCTTGTTCATTTCTTACAGCACAATAGTTTCCCATCACTTTTCATATGATAAAATTTGCTTAGCCATTCCTCAATTGATGAGCATCTCCTTAGTTTTCAGTTCTTAGCTACTAGAGAAAGAGTTGTTATAAAGATTTTTGTATACATGGAATATTTTAAATTTTCTTTTATCTCTTTGAAATGCAGACTACTTAGTTGTATTATGAGGGCAAAACATATTCATAGTTAAGTGGATACTATGCACAGTTCCAAATTGATTTGCAGAATGTTTAGAACAATTTACACTTCACCATTAGTGCATGCATGTACTTATTTTCCCATAACCACATTTTCTATTTTAATTAACTTTCGTCAACTGATATGTGTGAAGTGGCACCTCAGAGCTGTTTTCATTTTAATTTCTCTGATTGTTGGTGATTTAAACATTTTTTCCTTATGGTTATTGATAGTTTGGATTTCTTCCTCTGAAAATTGGCTGTCATTCACTTTGACCATTTATCAATTAGGGAATGGCTTTTATTCTTATGAATCTAAGTCAGTTCTATACATATCTTGGAAATCACACTTCTGTCAAAGAAATGTGCTTCAAAGATTTTTCCCCCTTTGTCTAAATCTCTTCTAATTTTGCTTTCATTACTTTTGCTTGTGCAAAACCTTTACAATTTTATCTTATCAGACTTGTCCATTTTACCTTCTTTGATTTTCTCTTTTGTTTAGTCTTAAACAATTCTCTGACCCATAGATCTGAAAGGTAATTTCTTTTTTGCTCCTTTAATTTTTTTATGATGTCATCCTCTATGTTTAAGTCCCCACTTGGAGCTTATCTTAGTATATAGTCCAATCCAATCCAATAAACATTTATTAAGACCTATACTTAGGGGCAGCTAGGTGGCGCAGTGGATAGAGCACCAGCCCTGAAGTCAGGAGGACCTGAGTTCAAATCTGGTCTCAGACACTTAACATTCCCTATCTGTGTGACCCTGGGCAAGTCACTTAACCCCAATTGCCTCAGCAAAAAGCAAAAAAAAAAAAAAAAAAGACCTATACTTAGCACCCAGGAAACAATAAAAATATAGTCCCTGCCCTCAAAAACTTAAAATATAAAGGGGGAGACAACACATCAAAGGAAACAAGAGGAGTGGGGGAGGACCTGGACACCAGCAGGTATCTTGTGGCTGCCCTTTATAAAGGAAGGCATTAGGAGATATTTGGTACTGTCTCCATTAGCCCTCCAATCAGAGGACTGAAGAGGAATAGGGAGGGGGAGACAATTAAGGCTTGAGTTAGCAGCATGGTGATGAGATGTTGATCTAGACTGAGTTTCTGCCAAGCTTCTTTCCAATTTTCCCAACAGTTTTTATTGAATAGTAAGATTTTACTTGAATATTTGAGATCTTTTGGTTTCTCAAATTACTAAGCTTATTTGCTTCTGTATATTATGTATCTAAGGCTGCTAAGGGTCAATGGTACAACTTCTATCTATGCTTAGCAAAAGGCAGCTTCCACCTCCTCCTAGGAAGATAAAGAAGAAAGTTAGTTGGGAGCTGGACTTCTATTTTTTTTCCCAGTAGGTTTGACTTCTATCTCCTGTACAGTATTTTCTGCCTAATCTCTAATCTTCAGAATGAATAGGAGTGAAATAGTGCCTTCCATCTGACCCTTTGACAATATACCCTCATTTCATGCTGTGCTTGTTTTTAGCTTGATATCTAGTCACTTTTGGGAAGAAGTATGGTACTAATGAACATTCTCACATCTGGTCATATCCTAGACATCCCAGTGATTCTGAACATCTGTAGATCATCATGCAAACCTCATTCTGCATCACCCACTACCCAATTCTTTAGTCTCATTTCTCTCAACCCTCCCACTTCAAAGCCTGAACTAAAGGCCAAACAGAGCCCTCTGGAATGCCTGTTCCACAGGCAGCAAACTTTCTTTCATCTTTTATTTTCCTCTTCCTTCCACTTCTAGCCATCACAGAAACCTGGCTCTTTGCAGTGACACAGCTTCCCTGGCCACCCTTTCCATCACTGGCCATATCTTCACTCATTCAATAGTCTTTGTTCCCTATTGCCATTTCCAGGTTCTCCATCTACCTCCATCATTCAGTAACCTCTGCTCCTTTGAGGTTCATGAAGTACATATCTACTACTCAATCAAAATTCTGGATGCTATTGTTTACAGACCTCCAGGTCACTCCTGTTCCTTCCTCAATGAGTTTGGTATGTAGCTCACAAATTTTTTTTCTTTCCCAACTCCTGTCCTCATACTAGGGGTCCTCAATACACATATTGACTCTCCTTCAAATACTATTCCATTCCTCAACCTACTCACTTCTCTTGAGTAGGTTCCCAACTTATTCTTTTACCCTACCTCAGCTACACAAAAATATGAACTTAGACGAATGTACTATTTCTATGTTCAAGAATTCCAAAATCCTTTTATCTGATCATAATCTATTCACTTTTGATATTTCCATCTGTTTTCCCTTATCATTATTCTTTGTCCACATCAGGACATCCAGTCCTCTTACTCCTCAGTTCTCTTCTAGGCCATCTCCTCTGCACTAGCCACTCTCTCCTTTTTACTCCCTCACCTTGGTGAACCAGTTCAACTCTACATTCTCCTTTCTCCTTGAATTCCCGTCCCTCTTAATATAATGCCAGTTGCATCTTGCCAAGCCCCAGCCTTAAATCATCCCACGATTCACCTTCTTTTCTTCTACACAAGTGCTGCTAAATGAAGATAGAAAAAAAATCATACAACTACTCTATTGCAGTTATTAAAAATTGATATTATACATTGCTTTTGTTAAGGAATCATTCACTTGAACAGCGCTAGAAATGAAATGTTTTATTGCAAATAATATATGCACTACTTTAAACTGGGGTTACTTAAAGTTCTTATAACTCAATATATTTATGTATCCATTCCAGAACCTTTTATTAACTTTTTAGATAATTCTCACAACTTTACATGAATTCATTTTTATATTGGAATCCATCTTATAAAATTGGTTTCTTATTTGTAGATAAAGAGATAGGTGATATAGGTGATGGATATAGGTGATATAGATGATATAGATGAAAAACTGGAACCCTTGGTCTAAAAGATTCCAAATTTGAAAAGACAGAAAGGTTTGAGTTAATTTCCATCATCTTAGCTATTTATTGGCAATGTAAATTGGAAGTTTGTTTAAGATCAAATTTGTAGGAAATTTCTACAGATGACCTGAGCTAGAGAAGAACAGACCACACCAGAACCATAGGACTGTGTCAGATGTTTCTAGAGGAAGGGTGACATTTAATTTACCATTTGCATCTTTTATCTGTAAGGTCTACTTATCAAAGGGGACTGCTCTTTTTGGTTTTGTCAATATTATCAAAGGCAATGATTGCTTCCTTTGATTTTGTCAAGCACCATCCATTTTTCCATTTTTTTCTCTCACATTGTCTCCCCTCATAATTCCCTTATTTAGAAACCTTTGATAAAGTGTTTGATGGACATGTTTGTTTTTGGTCTAAAAGAGATGACCAAATGACCATCCTTTTAAATTTAATAATTTGTTGGAACTATTAATAAAATAATTAAATCCCCCCCCAAAAAAAAAACCCAACCAAGATGTCATAAAACCTTGGGCTCTTATTGCTGCTAGGAATTTGTCTACATTTCCCTTGTCAATCTCCACAGTAGCTTTTTTGAACTTTTTTTATTCTTTCTCAAACCTCCCTTTGTTCCTCTTGCTCCCACTTCCTCAGCTGAGAATATAGCTTCATATTTTGCAGAAAAAACTGAGGCTGTTCACTTTGAGCTCCTTTTTTCTCCCCTTTCTTTTAACACAATATGAAAAAATGATTTTACTCCTTGCAAAAACTAACCCCTCTACTTGTACAACAAATCTCATTCCATCCCATTTCCTCCAATACTTTGCCTCCCTATCTGCTGATTTCTTTCCTGCTGCTTAGAAACATGCTTGTGTCTCCCCTCAAAAACATCCTCACTTTATCCTTCTATCCTCACTAACATTTTATCTCTTTTTCCCTTCATGACCAAATTCCTTGTAAAGGCCATCTACAGTGGTGCCTCCACTTTTTCTTTTTTCACTCTTTTTGTAAACCTTTACAATCCAACTTTCAACCTCATTATTACAACAAATTTATTCTCTCTGAAGTTACTAGTGAGCCTGCAATTGTGAAATGCAATGGCCTTTTCTCTTTTTTGGAAGATCTTTTGTTTTTCTTTTTTTAGTTCCAAATTCTCTCCCTCCATTCAGCACTTTCCCCACCCCTTGAGAATACAAGAAATGCAATATCCATTATATTTATGAAGTTAGGCAAAATATGCTTTCACATTAGACATATTGCAAACCAAAAAAAGCAAGAAAAATAAATTGAAAAAATATGCTGCAATCTGCACTCAGAATTCTTCAGTTTTCTCTCTGAAGTTGGATAGCATTTTTTTTTTACCATGAATCCTTTGGGATTGTGGTAGGTCATTGTATTGATCAGAATATCTATATCTTGCATGGTTTATTATTATTACAATATTGCCATTACTACATACAATATTCTTCTGTTTCAGTTCACCTCATTTTATATCAGTTCATGTGAATCGTCTCTGGTTTTTCTGAAGTTATCACCTTTGTCATTTTTATAGCACAATAATTTTTTTTCACAATCATGTTATAACATGTTTAGTCCCAATGGCCTTTTTTCAATCTTAATTCTTTTGACTTTTCTGCAGCTTTTGACGCTGCTGAATATGCTCTTTTACTTTATATTCTTTCTCTCTAGGTTTCTGAGACACAGCTCTCTCCTGATTTTCCTCCTACCTATCAGACTACTTTTCCTTTTTTTCCTGGATTCTTATTTAAAACAAGCTTTCTAACCATAGATTTCCCGCAGGCTTCTGTCCTAGACTCTCTTCTCCTAGTATACTTTGGTAGTCTGAGTCTACTCTATCATTATAAGCTTTTCCTCTTTTGGCACATTGACGATAAAGGTCTCCAGGTCTTCATGAAATTTTTCTTTGACCTTATCAAGATTCATCACGGTAGGAGCGTAAGGACTGAGGATATTGGCGTGGTATTTTTCTGCAAGTGGCAATCGCATTGTCACGAACCTGTTATTCACTCTTTTTAGAAGTCATGTGAACTTAATACTAGATTAATTTTGATTGCAAAACCTACACCAGCTTCATGGTGTTCCCTTTCACTGCAGCCACTTTGAAAAAATTATGTATCCAGCTCTTACTTCAGTTAGCTGGCCTTTATTTACCAGTCTTGTTTCACTCAAGGCTGCTATTTGGATGTGATACCTGTTGAGTTCAATAAAATTTCATGGATGCACCATCACAGCAAACATTGGTGTTTAATAGACCATGATTATAAGAAGAGACAGACAGGATGTGAGAGTGACAAAGGCAATGTGTAGTGCAAAGTTCTGAGCTATCATAGACTTATTTTCTCCAAACTGAATATTTGTCTTCCACAAAAGCAGTGGCTCCAAAGTAAAAAGATTACTAGAAGAATTAATGTCAACAGAGTAGAATGCTTCTCTGAGAGAGAAGAGTTTGTTTCCAATTTAGAGGGGAAGTTGAGTTAAAACTCATTTGGTGACAATGGAGCAGAAAAGGAGTGGGGCATCTTTCAGAGATTTGGTGTACAGCACTACATGTACTCATCTGAGTCAGAACATTCACAAACATCAAGACTAGTTTGATCAAAATGATGAGGAAATTCAAAAGCTGCTAAGTGAAAAAGAACTCCACAGGGTGTACCAGCAGTATAGTCCATCCATCTCAAAAAAAGTAGCATTCAAAAAAAAAGAAGAAAGAAAGTAGCATTCAATTCCATCAAAAGTAAAGTACAATTGAAACTTAAAGAAATGCAGAATTCTTGGCTCAATAAGAAGGCACATGAAATTCAGTTTTATGCTGATAGTAACAATCCAAATTATTTTTATGATGTAGTGAAAACTATTTATGGAGCCAAAAACCTAAGGTGCATCTCAACTACTCAGTGTTAATGGAACCACACTGATTAGGGATAAAGACATGATCTTAGAGAGATGAGCTAAATACTTCCATAGTGTTCTCAATAGAGAACATCATCAATCAGTGCTGAAACTATTACCTCAAGTTAAATTCAATCACTCTCTAGCTAAAGTTCCAGTTGAAGAAGAGGTTTTGAATTCCATTAGGTTACTTTCATGTGACAAAGCACCTAGTGCTGATTTTATTCCAGCTAAGATTTTCAAGGCTGGAGGTCCATTGCTCATACAAAAGCTGACTGAAATTTTCCAGATTATAAGGCAAAAGGAGATCATGCCGCAGTTCAAGGATGCTTCCATTGTCCATCTTTATAAAGGTAAAGGGAATGGATTGTCCTGTGACAATCATAGAAAGGTATCTCTTTCTTAGTCATTGCTGGCAAGATTCTTGCCAGAGTACTCCTTAAAAGGTTAACATCTGGGAAAAGATCATCTACTTGACAGCCAGTACTGAGCCTTCAGAAAGGGCTGAGGAACAGTTGACATGGTGCTTACTGCCAGAAAACTCCAGGGAAAATGCCAGGAGCAGAATAGAAGTCTGTATACAATATGTGTAGATCTGACTAATGCTTTTGATACTATCAGTTATGAGAGCTTATGGAAAATTATGTCAAAATTTGGTTGCCCAGAGAGGTACTTTAGTATAGTATATCAATTTCGTGCTTGCCCAGGTTCTGAACAATGAACAATGTTCTTGAGTTTTCCCAATCACCAATGGAGTGAAACAAAGCTTTGTGCTTGCTCCTATGCTTTCTTAGCATGATGTTTTCAACCATGTTGTCAAACACCTTCAATAAGGACAAACATGGAATCAAAGTCAACTACCACACTGACGATAAATACTACTTCACTTTTTGATCTAATCAGCTCTCTTAGTTTTAATTATCATCTCTATGCTGATGATTTTAAAAACTACTTATCCAGCTCCAAATTTTCTATTGATCTTCAGGCTTTCTTCTCCAATAGCCTTTCAAAAATCTGAACTAAGACATCCAGTTGACCTCTTAAACTCATCTTTCCCCCTAAATGTTCCCATCTTTCCTATTTCAAAGGCAATAACATCCTTCTAGTCCTTTAGGTTTGAAATCTGGACTTCTCACAATCTCTTATTCTCCCTATCCAAACTGTTGCTAAGTCTTGTCAGTTTCACTTTTGCTACATTTTTCAAGTATGTTTTGTTGCCTACTCTGACACTAACAACCACTCTGTACAGGCTCAAATCATCTCAGGCTTGGAATACTGAAATGCCAGGTTGGTGGGTAGACTGCCTCAAATGTCTCCCTATTCCAATCCACTCAGCCACTGATTTTCTTAAAGCTCAGTTCCAACTAGGTCACCCTACCTCCACAGATACATGCAATAAACTTGTTCCCTCTTACCTCCAAGATAAAATACAAAATCCTCTGTTCAGTATTTAAAATCCTTCATTACCTAATACCCACCCCATCACCCTCTGTATATTGTTTTTACATTGTACTACTTCACATGTTCTACAAACAAGACATTCCATCTCTCATCTCTGGGTATTTTCTCTATATTCCCATGCCTTCTCTTCTTCCTCATTTCTACCTACTGGCTTCTTTGGCTTCCTGCAAGTCCCAGTTAAAACCCCCATCTTTTCTAACCCTTCTTTTTCTAACCCTTCTTAATTCTATGACTTTCCCCCTTTGAATTATTTTTTGGTTTATCCTATAAATAGTTTGTACACATTTGTTTGCTTGCTTTATCTCATTATATTGTGAGTTCCTTGAGGGCAGGGACTTTTTGCATCTTCTTATATTCCTAGTTCTTTGCACAGTGCCTACCACTTAATAAATATTTATTGACCAACTAATCTGTTCTATAAGTCAACTTTTCCATTCCTTAACCATACTAAGTTTGATGACTAAATAGCAAGAATATCAAATCAATCAATACTTAAATAAATTAATTCAGATTATTCACTGGAAGGTCAAAAACTGAAGCTGAATCTTAAATACTTTGGCCATATAATGAGAAGACAAGTCTCTTTGGAAAAGATTCTGATGTTGGTACAGATTGAAGGCAAAAGGAGAAGGGGACAGTAGAGGATGAGATGGGTATATAATGTCATGAAAACAAGAATGTGAACTTAGAGTAGAAGGGCTTGGCATGCTATGATCCATGGGGTCACAAAGAGTCATGGAGAATTGGACACAACTGAACAACAATAAAAGCTTTGTAATAAACATTCAGATCTGGTACTTCAAAATCCCTTTCTCACTTTAAAAAAATTATTTCCCTTGAGATTCTAGAAATTTTATTCTTTGAGATAAATTTTGTTGTAATTTTTAATGACTCCATAAAGTAAATCTTTGATAATACAAAACAAGCAAATTAAGTGGTATTGCATTTTTATTATTCTGGCTCAGCCTATCCATGTTGTTTCATTGTGTCCAATTCTCCATGCCAGGTCCTGCTATCTTCCACTCTCTCCTGAGATCTTTCCACATTCATGTTTGTTGCTTCCATGACACTCTCTAGCCATCTCATCCTCTGTTGTCCCCTCCTCCTTTTGCCTTCAATCTTTCACAATATCAGAGTCTTTTTAAATGAGTCCTGTCTACTCATTATGTGACCAAAATTTATAAGTTTATGTTTTATTATTTGACCTTCTAATGAACAGTCTGAATTAATTTCTTGAAGTAAATGATTTGATCTCTTTCTTGTCCAAGGGACTCTCAAAAAATCTTCTTTGCCACCAAAATTTTAAAACATTAATTTTGTGGCTCTCAGTTTTCCTTATAGTCCAGCTCTCACAGTCATACATTGCTACTGGGAAAACCACAGCTTTGAGTAGGTGGACCTTTGTCAGCAAGGTGAAATCTCAGCTTTTTAGTATACTGTTCAGATTTACCATAGCTTTCTTCTAAATATATACCAAACAAAGTAGATGCCTATCAATTAGGGAATGGCTAAACAAATTATGATACATATATGTAATGGAATAGTAGTCTGCTGTAAGAAAGGATGTAGTGAATAAATATAGAGAACTATGGAAGAATGTGTATGAATTGATATAGAGTTATGTAAGCAGAGTCAAGAAAATATATACATAATAATTACAATAATGTAAATGGAAAAAATACCCACCAAATAATCAAAAGTAAATGTAATAAAATTATGAAGAACAAGCAAAACTTGAATGAAGAGATATGAGGGAAGACACCCACCCCACCCCTTCATATTGGTAAGATTCACAGTGTTCCATATTATACAAGTTTGGAGGCTTTTTTCAAATGTATTGATCAGTTTTTTGGGGTTTTTTTGCTTTTTACTGAGGCAATTGAGGTTAAGTGACTTGCCCAGAGTCACACAGCTAGGGAATGTTAAGGTCTGAGCCCAGATTTGAACTCAGGTCCTCCTGACTTCAGGGCTGGTGCTCTATTCACTGCGCCACCTAGCTGCCCCTGTATTGATCAGTTTTGCTGATTTTTTCCATCCCTAAAAAAAATACTATTTATCCAGACAGAGCTAGATATCTGGAATGAGTGTGATGTTGTAAGAAATAAGTGATATCAATAAAATTTTTTAAAAAATAGAATCCAAGGGAAGCAGGTCACAAGACAAGATATGGAATTTATCTTTAATAAAGTTCCCATAACCCCTTGTGCTACTGGGACTTCTTTTATTGGTATTATGTGTTTTGTTGTTTAAAGGTGGATAGAACTCAGTTCTATCCCTTTGTTAACTACTCAGGTAGTGGTCTTATTTCTGTTCATTATGTTTTGTAATATGCTTTATATTAAATATCATATTAAATATTTATTGGGATCTTGTTGCTTGCAGGAGCAAACTGAATACTCTTAGATGAGAGCTAGAAATGAGCCAAAAATATGATGTTCTCAGAGTGATTTCTAACTGGAACAAAATACATGGGCTAGATAATAATAAATATTGAGAAATCTTGAATGTGAGTCTAGACTTGCTCTTTTACAGTGATGTGGACCATAGTTACATAATAGTTTATTAACTGATCTCATTGAATCTAAGTTATACCCTCTCCAATTTATATCCAATAATCTTCCTCATATGCTAATCTCTTTGAGCATGCCTATTCTCTATCCCAGGACCTACAATGGGTTTCCATTATCTACTGATTAAAGTATAAATTCCTGAGAGAACTGCTCTTTATTTTAAGAGTTTCAACCTCCCATAACAACTCTGTATTCAGAATCATTATTTGTTCCCTTTTCTCATCTTATCTTCTCTCATCCTTCTGTTTTTGTTTATTCCATTCCCTATGACTTACATGCATTTTCCCCCCATCTTTCTCAACTTCTTCAAGTCCCTCCCTTTCTTCAATGCCCAATTCAAATGCCACTTCCTCCATGAAACTCTCCTAAGTTATTTCAGGTCAATGTGATTTTGTTCCTCAAATATTTTATAAAACTTTGCCTGGATCTCTCTTGCACTTAACATTTCCTTGTATATCATTTTTTGTGTATATACTATTCCCAATTTCTTCCCTCAAATTATATTGTGAACTCCTGGAGAGTGGTATCTGTATTGTATCTATCTTTATATCCTCAGTACCTAGCACAGAAAGAAACAACAGTAAGCTATCTTTGGAGATCTTTTTAGTCATTTAACACCTTCCTCTTCCCCTCTGCAGTGTGTTCCATCAAAAGAGTTAGCTTCCCTTTACTCCTTCCCTAATTCTCCTTTTTCAGCCAACTAGCATACACACCACTCTCTTGTTGTTAGATGCCAACAATAAGAACTGGGTCAGAAGCCACTCAGCCACTTCAGATGGAATAATACTTTTAAGAATTGAATCTTATTCCCCTCTTCTAAAATTTCTCACTACAGTATTAATCATAGACCACTCATTAGGCATCCCCATATTGGTCCCAAGATAATCCATAATAATTTAATTATAATTTTTCATTTTCTAATGTAGCTCTATAGCAGAATGTTATCAGTGGTCCTGCAAATTTCTGAAGTCAATGTTTCCATGATGGCTAATAATATGATGCCTGGGCTGAGCAAAGGAAATTGAATCAGAAATGAATGGCCAAAGAGATCCCTTTAGATAAAATAAATGATGTTCAGTAACTCAGACGCTGGTGGATTATTGAACTTTCCTAAAGTTCCTAGAGGAGGAAAATTGACCCTATTGGTGTGGATCAACAACTTCATCATACAGACTTGGAAAATCTAGATAGCAATGGGAAGAAATTTTCTTTGGCAGTCTTAGGGTTAGGGGATTTGTAATGGGAGAATAGCTACATTTCCTAAAAATAAAGTTCATATAATCAGTTTCCTGAGAGACTTTTTGTCAAAATACCCACTTTCCCACATTCAAAAGTAATCCCTAACCTGGTCCCTGGTCTTCTTACATCATAGATGTGCATGATTGGAATTAAGACTGAATTCTAGAAATTGAGGGCAGAATATTTCTACTGGCTGGGGCTGGGTCAGAACCTTTTTTTTTCCTAACAATTTTATTCAAAACTTGGAAGACTTTTAAAGAATTGTAGAATCTGAAATTTAGAAGTTTTTTTGAAAAATATTCAAATCTATTTTCTTTGGGTAGGGACACATACAATACATCCCAGACAGATGAGAATTTCTCCCATTTTCAGTCTTCCATAGAAGGACATTTCACAACATGCTTGCCTATTTCAGAATTTAACAGCTCTCATTGTCAGAAAGATTTTCCTTAAATACAATATAAATCCTTTCTGCTCTCAGATGCTTCCTTTATTTTTTACTTAAGATGAATCATAACCCATAAAACTCATAAAACTAAGAAAAGATTATTCATCCATAGAGTTCTAAACTGGAAATCTTACATGTGAGATCTTATTCCTCTTTCATTCACTTTTTGTCTTCATTATTACCCATAAACCCTGACACCTCTTTTCTCTGAGATAATCAGCCCCTTTCTAGCTTGACTTCCTTTTCTATCCAATCTGGACTCCATAGTCATCTACTTCCATAATAATATACCAGAAATTTATGTAAGAAGACCCAGGTATAGAGTTCTCATATGTGTAGTTCTCATAGGCTCCACATGTGGCAAGAAGCTGTCTTCCTGCTCTCATAGCAAGAGTATCTTTGTTTGGCTCAAACTGAGGTAGAATAGACATCTCTAGTCTTTTCTCCCCACTATTTCTAAGGAAGACTTTAATTTCTGTTAGGAGGGAAGGAAAGAGAAGGGGGCAAGAGGTGAGTCTCTTCTCTCTAAGGAAAGGAGGTACCAAACTAGAATATCTACTTATTCCCTTAAATATTACTAGTCTAGGGAATATGATCAGATTCTATCTAAGTTCTGATCATTATGCCATTATTAGGGGCAGAAGGAGGAGGGAGAGTAACTATATATCTAAACTAAATATTCATGACTTTACTCCCTTTCTACCAATTGCCAATTCCACAATGAAGACACATTACAAATAGCAAAGAAATTCATTTATCCAAATCATAACAAAACAGAAATCAGAGAAGGTATTCCAGGCAATACCAAATGGAGTACTTGCAATGCAGCTCAACTAAGAAAAAGACCTGATCTCATCAAAGATGAAACTCCCTGAAGTCTCTAGTATAGTGACCTAGCGATAAGGACATGATGGGACCTGCTAGCTCTTCTCATGTCTTCTCAGCTTTTTTTTTTTCAGCATTCTAAAGTGGAGTTGGCTTTTTTCATTTTCCTCCTAGAAACTGGAAGCCAGGAGTACCTAAGTGACTTGAAACATGAAGAGTCCTCAAGAAAATAAGATTAAAAACTGAAGCTTTCTCACTCTCCAACTCTTCCCTACCTCTCACAAAAGGCATTCATCTTTACCAATGAGGAAATAGTCCTATATCTATAGGCTTTGGGTCAGGTGTTATATTTTATAATTTCTTTTTTCTCTTAATCTTCTATGTTAGATGCCTTGTCAATCTCCAACTCTGGTTAGTTCTTATAATTCACTTTCTCTACTTCCTGACATAAGGTTGTAAAGTGTTATTGGAGTCACATGACAATGCTACTAGGGTCAGCTAAACCCTTTATTACTGTTTAGCAATCCTTTTATTCATCTTTAGTTGACTCCTTTTCCCATTTCCAGTAAAGGTTTTTTGAAACTTATTTCCCAGCTCAAATATATTTAATGATTTTCTATTGACTAATAAACACATATGAGTTTTTTAGTGTAGCTCTACATGCCTTTCAAAATCTTGCCTCAGCTTACCTTTTCCATTTTATCTTACACTAGTACTCTTCATAAACCTTGTACCCACTAAACTATACTACTTGATATTCTCTGAATATTCCCCGAATTTCCTCTCTATGCTTCTAATACTATGTCTTCTTTCTCATTTCTGCCTATTGAAATCCTTCAATGCCCAATTTAAATACCATTTCCCCTGCTATGAATCTAGTGAAATGCAATTGCTCCCTATTATTTGAACTCTCAGAATATTTTATTGATATTCTGAAATTATTCTGGTGGTATGAACAATATCCTAAGGCTCTATCCAATATAGGCTAGGTAAGTTTGGCTCAGGAGACTAAAGGTTCAGACCATCAATAAAACTTTTTGGTGACCTAGCTACAAAAAAGCCAAGGTGTTGAGGAGTCAAGGTATTCTCCTTTAGGCTTCTTTTCAACAGAGCAGCATGATCAACACAGGCACAGGGAAGCTACATCCCAATGAATTAATACTGTATCCTCTCTGAATATCCTTTCTCTGCTATGGCTGAGTAAATCTCCTTTTGATTAGAAAGAGTATGTTAGAGATCTATTAGATGGACTATGAATGTCCCGTTTCATTCCAATCTCAAACCTCGGTTACCAGATTAGCTTTAGTCAGAGTTAGCCTAAAATAACATTCAAATTTATACTGTAGAAATTTGTGGGCATATTCTATCTCTACCATTGAGCATCCTCTCAACAAGAAGCTGGAAACAGAAGAGGAGTCATTCCTTTCCTGCTATCATCCGGACTGTGGCCACAGGATGGGAGAGACCAATCTAGAGACTCAAAGTGGACCCTCACATCAGGAAACTTCAAAGTACTGGAATAGTAAGTGGAGAACAGAGGTGCTGAGCAAGTTTCTATTAAGAAGTGCCAAGCAGGCAAATAGGGAGGCAGGCTAGGCAAGATGGAGCGTGGAAAGCAAACCATCTGAAAGTACTAGAGTCAGTGTGACATCTGGCTCTGAGAGGCAGGCAAAGCTGTTTCCCCATATGTAAGTAACCACCTCCCCACAAAGCCCCATAAATATCTTTTCCTCCCTGTGGTGCTGGAATGAATATGAAGAAAAGGAACCACATCTCCATCAAATCTGGTACTGCTCTCTCACTGTGGGTGGAAACACACACACACACACACACACACACACACACAATTACACACACTCTTTGCTTATACCTAGGTTTTGTCATTACCTCCTACTGTAATAGGCCCCCAGGGAAGTATGGAAATATATCTCCCTATTCTTTTCAAGTTTATTCTTAGGCCCAGGGGATTTCCCCTGCTACTTCATTAATAGGGTGCCTTTTGCTGAAATAAGAAAATGCAGACCCTTTCCTGTTTGTCTCCTCCCCAGTTCTTCAAATATGTTTCTCTTCCTACTCCCCACTATTCTGAAGACAGAAATTAGTGGTGTTTAGTAACAAAGAGAAATGAACACAGGGGGAAGCAGTCTGGGCACTATCCACAGGCAGATGTTTAGTTCTCTGTTGTTAAAATGACTTCGAAGCCTTCAACAATGTGTATATCTGAGTGACATATACTTTGTACTTTAAATGAATATTTCCAATGACAGTGAAAACAATGCCTGATCATGAGTGCAAAGTAATTTATTTAAATGTATATGCTACTTCCCAAACATGTTCACAAAATTTCAGATCACCTCCATGCCTCCTTTTACCTTTGTTTCCTCCTCCAAAATTGGAGTCCCAATAGTGTCATGTGAGGCTGAAGCAACCTGGAAAAACAAGTAGTTCAGTTTCACTTGGTGAGTTCAAAGACATTAACAATATAGGACGACTGATAGGAAAACTGAACTCAAGTCAAGCTAGGGCAGGAGAGAGCAGGCTCTCTTATTTTCTTGTGATACATTTTGTTGAGTAGTATTTTATTTTTCCAATTATATATAAAGATAGTTTTTAATATTCATTTTTGTAATATTTTGAATTGCAGATTTTTGAATCCTTTCCTACTTTACCTTCCCCCTTTCCAAGACAGCAAACAATCTGATATGTTACACATGTATAATCATTTTAAACACATTTCTATATTTGTCATGTGAAAGAAAAATCTGAACAAAAGGGACAAAACATAAGAAAGAAAAAAATAAATTCACAAAGAAGGTGAAAATATATGCTTTGATCTGTATCAGTCTTCATAGTTTTCTCTCTGGAAGTAGATGGTATTTTCCATTCTGAGTCTATTAGAATTGACTTGGATCACCATATTGTTGAGAAGAATCAAGTTCATCACAGTTGATCATCATATAATCTTGTTGTTATTGTGTGCAGTCTTTTTTTGGTTCTGCTTACTTCATTCAGCATTAGTTGCTATGTCTTCCCAGGCCTCTCTGAAATCATCCTGCTGGTCATTTCTTATAGAACAATAATATTCCATGGCATTTATATACCATAACTTATTCAGCTATTCCCCAAATAGCTGAATAAGTTATGGTATATAAATGCCATGAAATATTATTGTTCTTTATTCCCCAAATGATGAGCATCCACTCAGTTTCCAGTTCCTTGCCCCTACAGAAAGAGCTACCACAAAAAATTTTTCCACATGTGAGTCCTTTTCCCTCTTTTTTATCTTTTTCAAATACAGACCCAGTAGTGAGACTGTTGGATAAAAATGTATGCAACAACTTTATAGCCCTTTGGGCATAGTTCCAAATTGCTTTCCAGGATAGTTGAATCAGTCTGTGATACATTTTAAATGATACATTTTGAGTCTTATTTCCCAGTTTAACTCAGAAAATATCCCTGTATCCAGAGCCTGAAGATATGGATCAAAATGTCCATAAAGATGAGTTTTTCATAGAAAGAGAAGAATTAGCATAATCATCAAAGAGCTATAGTTGTTGTCCTTCATTTTCAAAGAAGACCAAAATGACATCACTATATTGGGGTCAAGGTACAGTGTGTCCAACTGTGGCTGATCAGACCATTTCAAGCTTGGAAAGTTCTACCACATGTTGGGCACAAATAGTCTACATGAACGTTTGGAGCAGAAAGCTCTCTAAATTTGCACATCTCCCATTTCTTTTGAACTAGTTCAATCCTTTTTTCATAGAGCACAGCCCATTCTTTGATGTGGTCACACCATGCAGGGCAGTCTTTTTTCAATGTCTCCTTTGTCTCACAATAGATTCTAAAGTTCTTCAGAGAGACTTGAAAGTATTTTTGGTTGACTTCTTCTAACCTTCATATGTTTTTGCCTTAGGTGAGTTCTTCATAAAATAGTCTTTTAGGCAAACATACATATGACATTCAAATAACATGGCCAGCCCATTGGAGTTGTGCTCTTTCTATTCGAGTTTGAGTGCTTGGCAGTTCAACTCAAGAAGGGACATTATCTTGCCAGATGATCTTCAGAATCTTCCTATAACAATTTAAATAGAATTGATTCAGTTTCCTGGCATGGTGTTTGCATACTGACCAAGTTTCACAGGCATACAACAATACAAACCTTCAGTTTAGTGGGCAGTTTAAAATCTCTTCTTTCCCATACTTCCCTTTGGGGTCTCCAAATACTGGGGCAGCTCTGCAATTCGTGTGTCAACCTTATCATCTATGGGTACATCCCTGGTAAGTATACTGGCAAGATAAGTGAGCTTACTCACAACCTTCAAAATTTCTCCATTTGGACCTGAGTTCAAATCTGATCTCAGACACTTACTTCCTAGCTGTGTGACCCTGGGCAAGTCACTTGACTCCAATTGTCTCAGCCAAAAAAAAAATTCTCCATTTGCTGTAACCTTTGGTTCCACATATGAATGGTGTGGTGCTGGTTGGTGACACTACTAGCATATAAATGTTTCTTTATTAGGTACTTTATGCAAAATAAGTTTATTATACTTTCTATAAAACCTTCTGAACCAGTCATGAGTTCTGACAATTCTTTCTAATTAATACAACATCTCAACAAAGCAGTTTAGTTAGGTTCATCAAACTCTTCAGTTCTTATTTCTTACCTTATAGGAGTGTTTACCCTTTTACTGTGTTAATACTATTCCTTATATTTTATGTATACCGTATATATTTTTCTTCCTCTTTCTTTAAAAGTATGTGTTTTTATTGATACCTTATGTTTTTATATCATGTTTATTTCCAGAATAGATCCCTCTCCCTTTCCCTACCCAATGAGACTGGGGTACATAGGGTATTCAAGGAGGACTAGCATCTCTGGGAGAGGAATTCCTGAGTCCTTTTCAGGGCTGTTCATCCACCTTTGATGTCTCCGTCTCACCCAGCTCTCACTGGGTGACTCTAAAAAGATACAAAGCACACAGCAACCAAACCCTAGTAAAAACATTTTGACAAATGGGCTAACCAGATTGAGGCTAATAGACATGCCTCAGAATTTCTGATGACTTAGGAGGGTGTCTCCTCCTAGCTTGTGAAGACTTTCCCTGGTGGAGTGGATGGATGAGAACAATGTGTTCTCATAAAGCTGTCATAAAGACAGCTATAGTCAGACATCAAAGATACCAAGATCATCCACGGCATACTGGGCCATTGTCATTGTCGTGACTTTTGTTTTGTTTCTGGACTTCAGTGACTCTGGAAGAGAAAATAAGGCTGACAAGCGGAACTCTGTCTCACTAAATCTAATTGATATGCAAGTCAAGACATCACTCTGTGAAGTCATTGATGTTCTTTGAGTATTTTATTTCCTCTTCTGTTAATCTGAGCAATTTATATTTTCATAAATATTCATTCATTTCAATTAGATTTTTAGATTTATTGGCATACATTTGGACAAAATAGCTCCTAATTATTGTTTTAATTTCCTCTTCATTGGAGGTAAGTTTTCATCTTTGATACCAATAATTTTTTTTCTTCTTTCATTTTCATTGGTCCTTTCTGGAAAAAAAATACAATTATCAGTGAGCCATTCCTAATAACAAAGATTAGAAAAGAAAAATAAACAGTTAAACAAAATCAATTAATACATCAACCATTCCTGATAACAGATGCAATATTCCATACTTTTAATCCCCTACCTTCATAATGAAAAAAGACAGGTGAATTTTCTTAACTCTTTTCCAGGAACAAACTTTGTCATCATTATTATAAAGCATTCAGTTTTGCCTTATTGTTCTTTCCATTTATATTGTTGTAAGCATTGTTTAATGCCTTTTTCTTGATTCTGCTTACTTCAATCTGACTCAGTTAAGATAAGTCTCTTCGTACTTTTCTAAATTCTTCATATTCAGCTTTTCTTAGGGCACAGTACTATTACATTACATTCATGTACCACAGTTTAGTCATTCCCTAATCCATGGGCACCTACTTTATTTTCAGTTTTATGCTACTACAAAAAACCTACTTTTATACTTTTTTAAAAGTGCTTTCATTTATGTTGATTCATATTATCCTCACAACACTCTTTTGTAGCAGATGATCCATAAAGGAGCACAACTAGGGTCATATAACAGATCTGAACTCTGGCTGAAACTGGGTTAAAGAATAGAGTATATTTAAATGGGTTCAGTTCTATAAAAAGTGTTGGGGGTACAAATATTAAACCAACTCATTTTTGGTGATATTAATTCTACAATATGTGTGAGAGAAGGAGGGTAAATGAGCAAACAAGGCTTCAGAAAACAGTATAGTGGTTTGGCTATAGTGGCCTGATATGCCTTTATAATTTTCTTTCTGTATGATTCTCTATGACTCTGCCTAGGGACTCTTTGAGTGAGGTTTGATTGCGTTGATTAGGTGGCCATGTAGTTCTACACATGTGTTCCCTGCCATTACAGAGCTTAGATACAGAATTCATCAAAAGGGTTTTCTGAGTGATTCATTAAAATTACTATTAACAAAGACTTATTCTAGGACTCCCCTAGGATAGGAAGAAGCAACTGTGCTTCTTCCCTTATCTCTAGCATTAAGTTTTGTTTTTTGTTTCTTTTGCTTTTTGCTAAGGCATTGGGGTTAAGTGACTTGCCCAGGGTCACACAGCTAGGGAATGTTAAGTGTCTGAGACCAAATTTGAACTCAGGTCCTCCTGACTTCAGGACTGGTGCTCTATCCTCTGTGCTACCTAGCTGCCCCTCTTCCCTTATCTCTAAAGAAGATATGCTTGGCAGTTGCATCTGGATAGGATCATCCCTATAAGAAGAAATATTTTTATCACTATTTTCAGATTAGAAAATTGAAAAAGATGAGATAAATAAAGTGTTTGAGATAACACAAATACATTCAGTGTCAGTGTCAGCATTAGAATATAGGACTTTTGGCTCCTAAACCATTTGTTTTCCTTTTAAGTCATGTTTTCATTCAATAGCTCATTGGTCTGTGTCAGTGGAAAGAGTCTTCAACTTAAAAACTCAAGGGGAGAGGAATTTTTTAAATTTTCTGTATGGTGCCACAATTGGGAAATGCTTAATAAATATTTTTTGTTGTAATTGCTAATGAAATCTACCCTTAGACATAAGACACTAAATCAGGTAGCCCCTAGGCCATTATAGTTTCTATGATCACATATCTTAGCTATAGTAGCAACAGATGCTATTACTTTTAACATCCTGCAAAAGTATGCTATACTTTGACTTGTGAGAGTCAAAGAGTTATTAGCTGAAAGTTACTGTACAAGGCAGCCCCTAAGAGCTTAGCCTAGGTCATATGAGACAATCAAAGTGGAAGAAGGTTCCTAAGCAGTATTGGATGACCTTGAAGTTCTTTTAAAGTTGACTTTGCCACAGGAAAAAAAGTAATTAGAGCTCCTCATTAAACTTGGACCAAGTGGTGGTAGGACTAAACTATTGTACCTCCAACACTGAGTGCCCCTGATGGGGGGAATTAATAATTTGTGGATGACAATTCGTTAAAACAATTAAAAAAATAATCCATCAGGGTTTTCTTTGAGGGAGGAATGAAGATAAATATTGGAGAATTCAATTTTGCTCTGCTAAGGCTTCATCTCTGACAAGTAGTTAATCTATTTGTTGATACTGTGAGAGGATAACATCCAGCAGGGAGAAAATTAAAAAACGCTCAGAGCCAGTTGCTACCCTGATGAATCTCATCCAATTATTTAACAGGACACTGCTGGGTATTTTTTTTATATGGTTTTAATTTCATTTTTATTCTCCATTGTTTGCTAAACCCTTATAAAAGTTTTTTTGGGAAAAAAAACTCCTCTTCTGACTTCACTTTTTTTTCATTTGGCAAACATTGATTCTTTTTGCCTTGTATTCATAATAGAGTTTGAAATTAATGTGGAATTTATCTATCATTGATTGATTGGTTGACTATTTTTTGCTGGAATATAACGCTTTGACCATTAGATTAAGAGAAACGTTTTTTGTTTTTTTGTTTGTTTGTTTTTTTGTCTTCTGAATATCAGTTGCAATAGAGAACTGGATTAAGAAGAAAGAACTTTCTACTTATAGATTGCTAAACCCTTGACCAAGATATTTAAGGTGACAGAAAGATTGCTTCTGAGTGAGAACTAGGGTTACTTTCTTGTCAGTGGAAATTTCACCTCTAAGTATGAGTTTTGACTTTAAATTTCAAGGGTGTCTCTATACTTAGATGTTTGCAGAAGAGTTTGGGAGGAGAATTAGATTGACTCTAGATAGTACACTAATAAGTAGACATTCTAGCATCAAATATAAATTGAGGTGAGGGTAGCTTGCTTTGGGCTGAGCTTGTCAGTGGATATCCACATCAATGATCCTAAGCATTTCATGAAAGGCATTATGTAGGTCCCAAAGACTATTGGTGCCTTGATTGGTTCCAATCAAATAACCTCATGCAGGAAGAGGGCAACAATCCTATTCTCTAGAAGGAGTTGGAGAGGAACGCTGTGGTGGGGGAAGGTAGACCTTGGAAGAAATGTAAAAAAGAAATGTCATGGGATCCTGGGAATCACAAACTGGAGTGTGATGAGGGAGTAGAGGCATCTTTATGGTTGTGCTACATGATAGGACTGGTGAGAAGTGGAAACATTCTTCAATATCAGCTCCCTTGGATAAAACCCCAGCTGTCTTGCCCTAGTAATTAATTGTTCTGCTATTCACTGTCTAGCTCTTTACTCAGTGCAGCACAGGACCCTTCTTCCATCCTTGCCCAACGTTCACTTTGCTTCTGTCCTAAAGGTTGTAGCAGAAATATGCCTTCTATATACTGATTTTCCTAATATAGCTTACTTCTTACATTCTATTTTACAGCTGGAAATCTATAGTAGAGAGAGGTAGGGTAAATTAAATCCTGACCTTAAAGATTATAATTTAATGGAATTTCCTAAACAGTTAAAACTTCTCCCATGAATTTCTCTCTTTCCCTTTGCATAATCATGATTCTGTTGCAGAATGTTGCCTTGCTGTTCTTAATTTCCAGGATTTCCATCTTCTCTGATCTTTTTCACCCTCCCCAAATATATTCAGTCAGCATATTTGGTGGCTTCTTTTAATTCCTCTTCCTTATGACCACCTGCCAAGAATCCATCTGTGTTCCTCTTATTTCTTTTAGGTATCTGATTACGGACTTTTATGCTCAAGTCTTTTGGGGTTCATGTTTGAGTTACCCTTTTCTTGTTCTTAAGCTACCAGAGTTCTCTCTTCTCCTTCAACTATTTCTGTTGAGATATCTAAGCTTTTGACCTATTCTGTGGTTCCTATTCCAGTTCTCTTCTTCTTTTCCTTGATTTCCTTTATCACTATTATAGGCTCTAGGACTTCCATTTTCTCATAATGTATCTAAATATTTAAATCAATTTGGGAAAAAAAATAGCCCACTGTTAGATTCAGCCAAAATCTCCCTTCTTCCCCACCCTAAACTTGAGATCTTGTTTTTGTTTTGGAGCTAATTCATCCAGTTGTTTTCTGGTGCTCCCTATTTTGGACTGAATTCAACTAGTTATTTTCCAAATAATTTGTATACACAGACACACCCATAACCTGCTAGACTCCCTTTCCTTCCATAAACTGCTGCCAAAACCTCCCATTTATTTCTCTCCAAATAACATGATTCCATTTCATCTCTGCTAACCTGACTTGTTTCTGGCCATCTACTACCTATTTTCCCCCACTGTTCTGACACCTTCAGCCTATCTCCCAATTATTCTCTTCATTATTTATAAAACAAATGCCAATTTCTCATCGTAGAATTTAGAGTTAATAAACCTTAGACCTTAGAGATCATTTTCCTCTTTCAAGACATTTTTCCTTCTAGTATGCCCTTTATTATCTCCTTCAGATTTGTTTCTCTTCTCCCCTCTTTTCTGTCCCCTAATTTTTTTTAACCAATCTATCTTCTGGTTCCAAAGACTTAGCATGAAAGTAGAAGAGAAGTTAAAATTTCTTTCAATATTTGTCCATATCTGTTCCTAAAAAAAAAAATTGTAGCCTTCTTTAGGATTCTGAATCTTGTGTAGTTATCTTGTATTCCCATTTTAAGTTATCAATAAGCATTTATTTTGTACTTACTGTGTGCCAGGCATTGTGCTAAGCACTGGTTATACAAAGAAATATAAAAACAGTCTTTCCATCAATGGGATTAGCGATAACATGAAAACGAAGATGACCATGCAAGAGATAGATAGGTAGGTAGGTAGATAGATGATAGATAGATAGATAGATAGATAGATAGATAGATAGATAGATAGATAGATAGATGATCACATAGACAGATTTGGAGTAAATTTCAGGGCAAAGGAATAAGAATTTCAAGGAAGTAAAGACTTCTTGCAGAAGGTGGAATTTTAGCTGAATTTTAAAGGAAGCCAGTGAAGTGAATGCTTCTCCTGAAGTGGCCTCTGTTTCCCAAAAAAGAGTAGAAATCATGAGAGTGGCTGATTGACAGGAACTTGAGTTCCCTGTAATTGGACCTGCCTAATGGATAAAAAGTTAAAACAGGGTCCTTTTGCCCCCTATTTTCTCGGCTGACTTTCCCTAGATAAACTGGGTGTTATGTTAAAAGAACTCCTTAGTAATATCTTATTCCTGTTGAAATTTCCTAAGGCAGACAATGCTTGGTAGATAGTAATGAACTCTTTTTTTTTATTAAAAGCTTTTTATTTACAAAACATGAGTGATTTTTCTACATTGACCTTTGCAAAAACTTTTTTTCCCAAGCTTTTCCCCTCCTTCCCCCCACTCCCCACCCCTAGATGACAGGTAATCTAATACATGCTAATATGACAAATTATATGACAAATCCAATACATGTATACATATCTATACAGTTATCTTACAGCACAAGAAACATTAGATCTAGAAAGAGAAGAAGAAAAAAAAACAACCTAAGAAGGAAAACAAAATGCTGGAAATATTCACAGAAAGCGTTAAAATGCTGTGTTGTGGTCCGTACTCAGGTCCCACAGGCCTCTCTGTGGAGGTATATGACGATCTTCATCGCTGAACAATAGGAACTGGTTTGAATCACCTCATTGTTGAAGAGAACCATGACCATCAAAATTGATCATCATATAGTCTTGTTGCTATGTATAATGTTCTCCTGGTTCTGCTGATTACACTCAGCATCAGTTCATGCAAGTCTCTCCAGGCCTCTCTGAAAACCTCCTGTTGATTGTTTCTTACAGAACAATAATATTCCATAACATTCATATACCATAATTTATTCAGCCATTCTCCAATTGATGGGCATCCATTCAGTTTCCAGTTTCTTGCCACTACAAAAAGGGCTGCCACAAACATTCTTGCACATGTGGGTCCCTTTCCCTCCTTTAAAATCTCTTTGGGATATAGGCCCAGTAGAAACACTGCTGGGTCAAAGGGTATGCACTGTTTGATAACTTTTTGAGCATAGCTCCAATTTGCTCTCCAGAACGGTTGGATCCGTTCACAGTTCCACCAACAATGTATCAGTGTCCCAGTTTTCCCACATCCCCTCCAACAGTTATCATTATCATTTCCTGTCATTTTAGCCAATCTGACAGGTGTGTAGTGGTATCTCAGAGTTGTCTTAATTTTCTAGTAATGAACTCTTTTTAGAATTCTTGGGACAGGGGCAGCTAGGTAGTGTAGTGGATAGAGAACCAGCCCTGAAGTCAGGAGGACCTGAGTTCAAATCTGGTCTCAGACACTTAATACTTCCTAGCTGTGTGACCCTGGGCAATTGCCTCAGCAAAAAAAAAAAAAAAGAAGAAGAAGAAGAAGAATTCTTGGGGCAAAGATACCCAAAAAATGCAAAGAAAACTAATAGGAGAACCCTAGGAGACCACAATAACAAACTTTCTAGGATTGTAGAAAGCTGAACCATTTTATGTAATTCACAGGAGTCCAGGAGATGATGGGTGACCCCTAGACGTCTTTTTCTTTTTTTGATTGCATGGCTTTTGTTTAAATTGAGTTTTATTTTTGGTTTCACCAAGATCTACCTTTTGTTCTTTTCACTACCCATCACCATACATCCTCTCCTCACCATTGAGAAAACAAGAAAAACAAAAGCTTGGTGACAAAGATATATAGCTAAGTAAAACAAATTCCCATGTTGTTTTAAATATGTAAATTCAATTTGTTCTCTTGTTTATTTATGCTACACCCAAGTCAGAAGTCTTCCCCCTTTAGCCTCTATGAGAAATTAAAGTCCTGGTAATCAAATGAGCCCTTGTAAGCTCTCTAGCAGGTACTCTGAAGCATCCAGGAGCCAAAAAACCTCATATCTAAATCCATGTCAAATTTCAAAGATTTAATTTAAGCAGGTATCAACAATCACACTAACCTAGTAACTAAGGCTTCTCAAAATTCAGTTTATAGTTCATCTGCCTCTTTGCTTCAGGGAGCTTGCATTAAATTTATTGCTAAATAAAACAAATAAACCTAGGCAAAGGCAGGGCAGGAATCTGCATACTTGTCAGAAAATTAGCAGCATTCTCTGGTTATGAAGGCTGCTTCTCAATTTGCATCTTTAAGAAGTTGTGACAAGGCTTGGTGCTTCTGGGATACAGGCAGAGGCTGCTAGCTTGGGAGCTCCCCCCAGGGGATAGCTTGCCCAATTACATCTCTCCCTCAACCTAAGAGGAGGAGAGAAAGGTTGTCTTTTCTGGTGCCTGCTGAGAAGAGGAAAGCAAATGCCAAAATAAGCCTAGGCAGTAGGGAAGAAGGGGAAAGTTGGAATCAAAAGAACAGGAAATGAGAAGGAGAAATCAAGATGAAGAAAGAAAGAACATCATGATGGTAAGGAGTCTGGATGCCATCTGAAAGATTTGGAAGTAGACAAATAGGGAAACTGAGCAAGGATTTGCTGGAACTGGCATTGAGAATTTATTCCAGGGAAATCAGAAAATTAGTATTTACAGAAAATTAGGAATCAACATGTCATTAACTATGTGATCTTTAAGCAAGGCTCAGCATCTCTAGGTCTCAGCTACCTTATCTCTAAAATGAGTGCATTGAGCTAGATAGTCTTCAAAGTCTCTCTCTGTTCTAATTTTTTTGTATGTTTGACACATGCTTCAACAAATGTGCTCCCAAATGTCTCCAAACTACATTTTGAAGTAGTTGCCATTAATGACACAGCTTCAGTGCCCACATGCCATCAAATTGACCTCTGGTGCTCATGTAAACTCATATGAAGACATGTGCCATTTAAAAGCAGTAATTTAAAGGACCTTTTCTACTACAGATTAGGACCCACGACCATCTCTTAAGGTCATTTTCAGTCAGTCAGATGCATCATATGGGTCAGGGACCTTCGAAAGATTAGGGGCTAAAGACAGGTCAAAAAATCAAGAGCATTAAAATTAAAACACAAAGCTAGAAGAAGACAGAAGAGGAAAAAAAGAGAAGAATATGAACTACATACCATCTTGCTGGGGTGTTGCTGACATTTTTCAGCTTCTACAGATGATAGATGAGGGCTAATGTGATAGCACCATGGCAGATAAATGGGGCTTTTTCTCATTCTTACCAATATTAGGTCTGAGGGCTCAGTGTAACACTTAAGATCACATCCTTTCTGTAACACTACCAAGGGCAAAGATAAGAGTAGTCTGGGGGGAAAAAGGAGTTATTCAATAGCACAAGACACAATATCAAAATGCAGCACCTTTAGTGATCATCTGTGGCAAATTCTTACACCTAGCCCTAGCTGTATTGATTAAGAGTGACTCTGATAGAGATCTAGGACTTATAGGCTGGTAGTTAAATGAGTCTTAAGTACAAGAGAAAATACTTTAGGATAGTGATTATGACTGATTTATGCTATCCTTTAATGTGTTCTTAACATCATAATCCTTTCTATTTTAAATATTTTTCTTATTCTCACAACACATACAATGTCATGTGTTAAATTCTGACTG
>JAJPUD010002120.1:95909-136619 GCA_023553655.1 Myrmecobius fasciatus | reverse complement strand
TGTTGGTAAAACACATTATGGCTGACTTTGGAGTTATATATATATATATATATATATGTATATATATATATATATATATATTATCCAGGCAAAGGTGAGACTGGGTAATTGAACGTGATTATATCATTCATTACTATCTCTTCAGGAGGTAACTTAAGTGTCTTAGAAGCACAGAATTTTAGAGATACAAAATAAGTTAGTTATATCATAAGAAATTGCAGAATAGATGATTTCAGAGTAACCTAGGTGAAATGAATTGACAAATGTAGAACCAAGAGAAGCATTTATGTGAAGACAACCTTATTGAAAATAAATACAACTTTAAGAACTCCAATCACAGCAATGACCAATCACAAGGACCTATAGTGAAATGTGTTACATCTTAGCAAGGTGATGAATTTAAGTTCAGAAAGAAAATGTTATATTTTCTAATATAGCCACTGTGTGAATTATTTTTTCTAGTCTATACATTTGTCACAAAGGTTTTTGCTTTCTTTCTCTTGGTCTTTTAATTGGCAGAGAAGGTTGGAAAGAATTAGCAGTACTGATATTAAAAAAAAAAAGGGCCATTGAAACATTTTTAATATGCCAAAGAAAACAGGAGCAGTAAGTTGAGAAGGAAGCACAAGTAAGCAGGACAATTCTGAAAGTAATATGTGGAATTAATTATGTACTTTAAAAATTGTGGTACGAGATTGAGAATTTGTCTCACAAATAATTATTTTTGTGTTCTACTGTAAATATGAAAATACTCAGATTATTTATTTTTTGAAATTTAATAACATTTTATTTTTCCAAATAACATGTAAAAGTAATTTTCAACATTCATTTTTGTAAGACTGTGTTCTAAATTTTTCTCCTTTCTTCCTTTATCTTCTTAATCAACAAGTAATCACTCAGGGATTATTTAATTAAGTTCTCTTATTACAGGTGAGAAAAATGAGACCCAGAGTTCTGACTTGCCCAAAGTCAAATAACAAGGTATAATAAAACCAAAATTAAAAATTCATACCTTCCGATTCTCAACAGTGGGAATCAACCAATTCCTTTTGGAGACACTCTGGGAATCCATCTTTCAGTTTAATGAAGCTAGTTTTGGTGAGACAGTGGATGAATAAATGAAAGAAAAAGTATTTATTAAATGCTTATTATGTGCTAAGCACTGTGCTTAGTGCTAGAGATACAAAAACAAGTAAGCCAGATACTCTTTGACCTCAAGGAGCAAATAATTTAAATGGAAAGATCACATATAGGGGAGTGGTGGTCAGGTTAGTGTTTTGGATGGGTAAATCAGAGGATATGGTAATTTCACTAAAAGGCAAATAATTGACCTTTGTTTTCCAAGAATGATATTGTTAATTTCATTTCTGTTCTCAGACCAAGTTGGAAAGTAGAATAGAGTCTAAAATTAAAATGAGATAATATGAAAGCTCTCTTTGAGAATTGCCCTCTTGTTTTTTCTCTCAACTGTTATGGGAGCCACCTTCTAGTGGCTGCTGGGGATCTAATTCTGACCAGCAGAAAAGATCCCTTCATGTGAGAGGATGATAATGATACAAGGATACTTCAGGGCAGTTGCATTCTCACACTTCTCTTCCTTCTTGCCTCTTATTTATTTCATTCCCAATTTACAAGCAACATCTTCATCTATAAAGGCTGATTTGCAATCCTTCAAATGTGTTATGATTCACAGCTGTGGGGGCTTTCAGAGAACCGACCCACCTCTTAATGGTACAGTCCCCATAACTCTACAAGTTTTCTGGGTTTTGCACTTAGGCATGGTCCTTAACACTCAACTCCTTTTCATCTTCCGTCCTAGTTCCTTTCTTACTGAGACAAGACTAAGTTGTTGGAAAGAAAAAAAAACTTGTCCCTTCCCAGTGTATTGTATATTAAGAAAAAAAAACACTTAAAGACCCCAAACTTTGAGAGTTTTATTTTCTTCCCAGATATTGTTCTATGAGAAGAAGCAAGGAGAAGTTCAGAGTTAATCTGAACTAATTTTCATCAGTGGCTACATCTTTTTAGCAAGGTAGTATGGCTTTAGTCTATTGGAGTTCAATCTTTCTAGATTTGTTTATTATTATACCTCCTCATACATTAAACATCTGAGCCAAATCACCCTTAACTTGCTATTTTCTGACCCCTACCTTCTATTTCCCAACTCCATTCCTTTTTTTGTCAGGCAATAGAGTTTAAGTTTCTTGTCCAGAGTCATCCAGCTAATAAGTGAAGCTGGATTTGAACTCAGGTCATTCTGATTCCAGGGCTGGAACTCTATCCACTGTACCATCTAGCTGCCCTGCATCCCTTTCACAGGCTGTCTTATATGCCTGGATTGCATTCCCTCTTCACTTTTTTCTTAAAATTTTTAGCTTTCTGCAAGATTCATCTCACATACCACTTTATCTGTGTTCAAATTGACCAAGTTGTGCTTTAACAGGCAGGAAAAGTAACATGCCTTTGACACTACCAACTACCTTCTTGAATGTTGGATTCTACTTTTTTGTTCCATTTTTTCCTACTTTCTTAATTGAAGATTGTTCTTTAGACAGTGAAGCTTAAATCCTTAAGTAATGTCCTTGTTTCTTGACCTATATTACTGTTCATAGACCTTCACCCAAGTATTTATTCTCACTGTGAAGACATCCAAGAACAACTGAAGCACATAAAGCTTACATCCATTGATAGCATACTCTGCATCAAAAATCAGCTCTTTCACATATATTTAGTGGCTTTACTTCCTTCAAGTCCTTCCTTCTGTAAGTATCATATTTTCAGTTATATGAACCTACAGGGAAGTGAATTTGAATCTGTGTTAGTCTTTCTTTATGGACAGTGCATATGGTTGACTATTATCAAAACACTTTAGCCCGTGAAATGGGTCAGTAAACTTCTGTTTTTAGGAGAAGGGGAAGGAAATAAGTATTAAATGATGTCTACTATATGCAGACATTGTAGTTTGTTTTTGTTTCCAAATATTACCTCCTTTGATCCTCACAACAACAGTGCAAGGTAGGGACTATTATTCTTCTTCTTTTACAGATGAAGAAACTGATGCAAACGGAAGTTAAGTGATTGCCTAGGGTCACACAGCTAGTAATTGTCTGAAGCCAAATTTGAACTCAGGTCTCCCTGACTCCAGATTAGCACTCTATCCATTGTACCACCACCATCTGCCCTATTGCATCTCATGAACATAGTCTCAAAATTTATTATTGATAATCTAAAAATCAAAAAAAAAAAGCCAAGAGCTCCAATTTGATAATGGATGGAGACTCACTGACATTGAGTCCACTACTCAAAAATGTAATAAGCTTCTGATGACTACTTTTCTCCTGACATTCTGGGTCCAGCCTAAAGACTTGAGGGTTAAAAGACAATGAGTTACTTGGGTATATGCAAGCCATGTGGAAACCTGAATGTTGACCCATTTGTTGCTCCTAAGGAATTGTCCATTCCCTCAAGGCTAGCCATAAAGGTCTGACCATCTGGCAGCAATAGCAATAACCTGCAGTCAAGAGTAGAAGTCTACTACACACCTGTCAGATTGGCTAAAATGACAGGAAAAGATAATGACGAATGTTGGAGGAGATGTGGGAAGTCTTGGACACTGATGCATTGTTGGTGGAATGGATCCCACCATTCTGGAGAGCATTTTGGAACTATGCTCAAAGAGTTATCAAATTGTGCATACCCTTTGACCCAGCAGTGTTTCTATTGGGCTTATATCCCAAAGAGATCTTAAAGGAAGGAAAGGGCCCCACATGTGCAAGAATGTTTGTGGCAGCCCTTTGTGTAGTGGCTAGAAACTGGAAACTGAATGGATGCCCATCAATTGGAGAATGGCTGAATAAATTATGGTATATGAATATTATGGAATATTATTGTTCTGTAAGAAACGACCAGCAGGACGATTTCAGAGAGGCCTGGAGAGACTTGCATGAACTGATGCTGAGTGAAACGAGCAGAACCAGGAGATCATCATACACAGCAACAACAGTATTACATGATGATCAATTCTGATGGACATGGCTCTCTGCAACAAAGAATTGTCTCAAACCAGTTCCAATTGTTCACTGAAGAAAACCATATACACCTAGAGAGAGGGAAATGAAATATGGACCACAACGTAACATTCTCATGATCTCTACTGACATTTGTTTGCATTGTGTTGCCTTTCTCTGATTCTTTTTTTTTTCTTGTAGATAGGATTTTTCTTGCATAACTTCTCAAGCATTTCAACATTATTAGCATGTAGTGGACTTCCTGCCATCTAGGGGAGTGGAGGGAACTGGGGGTAAAATTTGTAATGGAAAGCTTTGTAAAGATCAATGTTGGGGAACTACCCATACATATGTTATACAAATAAAAAGCTTTAATAAAAATAAATAAATTAATTTAAAAAAAAAAAAAAGGAAACGACCAGCAAGATGATTTCAGAGAGGCCTGGAGAGACTTGCACGAAATGATGCTGAGTGAAATGAGCAGAACCAGGAGATCATTATACATGGCAACAACAATACTATATTACGATCAATTCTGACGGACATGGCTCTCTTCAACAATGAATGTTTCAAACCACTTCCAATTGTTCAGTGAAGAAAGCCATATACACCCAGAGAAGATGTGAAATATGGACCACAGCATAACATTTTCATGCTCTCAATTGATGTTTGCTTGCACTGTGTTTCCTTTATCTGATTTTTCTTTCTTGTAAATACGATTTTTCTTGCACAACAGGATGTGTGGAAATATGTATACATATATTGGATTTGTCAAGTATTTTAACATAATTGACATGTAGTGGAGATCCTGCCATCTAGGGGAGGGGTGGGGAGTAGGGAGGAAAAATTTGTAACAGAAAGCTTTGTAAGGGTTAATGTTGAAGAATTACCCATACATATGTTTTGCAAATAAAAAATAAATATTTTTTTTAAAAAGAGTAAAGGTCTGACCTTGGTTGAGAAATATCCAGCACAGCGATTGAAGGACCTAACATAAAGAAATGGTAAACATTCCAGTTTCTTTGGCAAGAAAATCCCAAATTGGGTTATAAAGAGTCAAATTCAACTGAAAAGACTGAACAACAACAATAATCACTATTCATAAATTTTTCAGTGAAGCTTGGAATGCTACACTTATTCCTTCATGGTACTTCCAGGAAGAGAAAAGACCATTCTGGCTTTTACTAAGCTCCTTTACAAAGCCAAAGGGTATCCAAGAATTGAATGCTTCAAATGGCCAATGAATAAATATTGTACAGGGACCAATCATGAACTTTGTTAACACAAGGAGAATATTTTTTTTTAATTTTAAACTTGTGATATTGGATGAAGCCAATGCCACAATAGGATGCTCAAAATACTAAGAGTAAGAAGAGTAAGAAATTTTCTGACAACACCAGGTTCTACTTCATCTATGATTATCCATTAAAAATCATCCCCACTTATTCAATGTACAAGATACTGATTGAACCCCTTGACTCCAGAGCTAATGTTCCTTTGCTTGGAGTATACATAGAAGAAAATGTTGACAAATAAAGAGGAATGAATGAAGCCTTTCTAGTGATGTGCAAAGGACTCTGAACATTTTAAAGAACACAAACATAGATTTTTGGGAAAATGAAAAAAGAAACAGGATATAAACACACGAGCAACCCACTCTAGTCTGACATCACCAACATTTCCAGGATTTTACTAGAGCTTAAGAAATATCATGGAACTGAAAACTCAAAACTGCATGATGTCCTGACAGAGTTAAACTTATTTGTATATTAAGTTGACTTTTTAGCTCCAACTCAAATCAATTTACTTTTCAAAATTGCAGACATTGAACACAAACTTGTTATTGGTACAAGTAAAAAGGTTTTCAGTTCCATCATAGCTACTTTTCAAGTCCCTACAGATTTAACTGTAGCAAGGCCTAACTTACAGGTCCTTTGATGAAGTCAGTTTTCAAGCTCCTAACAATATTAGAAAACAAAGAACTCTTACTTTTGACTCAAATGATAGTGTTCCATGAAGCTGTAAATAGAGAAATAATGAAAATCTTAAATTCTAGATGTTGTAATAAAGGACATGTAGCTATTGTATTTGCTATGCTATCTGGAATAGGAAAATTGGAAATAATAAAGTTTCTCTTTACTATGTCTGTCATGTGTTGGAGGGTGAACTTTGATCACAGATTAGGTAAGACTTTTGACTTATTGCTGCCATAATAGTGGACGAGTAATAGCCAATCACCTTTCACATTTAGAATGATCATAGATAATAACAAACTTTTCATCTATCAACCTATTATAAGTAAGCTCTCAAATAAGAAAGTAAAAATTAGGCTTATATGTAATCTATAATAATGTCTTTATTTGAATTAGTTATCTGGAGTAATAGATAGAATACTGGGCCTGAAGTCAGAAAAACTCATTTTCCTGAATGTAAATCTGGCCTCAGACACTTATTAGCTCTGTTCCCCTGGACAAGTCACTTAACCATGTTTGCCTCAATTTTTCATCTGTAAAATAAACTGGAGAAGGAAATCATGAACCACTTCAGCATCTTTTCAAAGAAAACCACAAATGAGGTCACAAAGAATTAGTCATAAGTGAATAATAGCAGCAACTACAAAATATCTGTATTTTCTTGTTATTTGGATGATGGTTGAAAATAAATTTTATATTCTTAAAAATGAGTTAATTGGGAACCATAAAATGCAACCAAATCGACTTTATTTAACAATGAATTACATGTGAGCAACAAGAATAGATATTTTCTCTGAATCCCATGGTCTCTCAAGCCTCTCCAAAACAGAAGTTACCTGCCAGAGTTAAGCAACTTCAGCTCTTTTCATACCTGCTGAGGGCTGAAACCTGGAAGAACCTAGAAAGTGTCAGGGAAAGCAGCCTCTGCATGCATTAAGAAAGGCAGACTTTGAACTGCTGGTGCCAGGAGAGCAAACCAAGGAACCAAGGAAATGGAACAGTTCACCAGGATAGGACACCGTGTGTGTGTGTGTGTGTGTGTGTGTGTGTGTGTGTGTGTGTGTGTGTGTGTGTGTTGGGGGAGGAGGTAGGGACAGTGAGAGAGGACAGTGCTGAGGTGAGAAGGTTAATTGTTCCACTAAGTCTCAGAGAAGAACACAGGATTCAGCTAGGCCCAGTTCTGATCACTGTTGGGGTCAGAACTGGCCAAAGTCAGTTGGGGCAGAGACCTAAGTTGTTGAACCATGAATTACCCACTGTGGAAGAGACTGAGAGACTTTAAGATCCAGCCGCCATGAACAGAAACCAATAATTAGAGGGAAAAGAATCAGAAGAGAGTGATAAGGAAAATAAGGGATGTGTGTGGGAGGGGAAAAGAAAATACCAAAGATTCCAGGAAGAATAAATCTCAAAGGCCTTGAACATAAACAGATAAATCAATAGGAAAAACCATTAACAACAGTAGGAAATATAGCCTTCAACTCTAGTAAACATAGATATCTATGAATTAATATTGTGCAACACAGGAATATGATCCAACACATGAAACAGAGGATCTTGTGGAATTTGAGAAGAATACAGAACTGCAACACCTTGTTCCTGAATGAAAAATGACAATTATGAGAGCAGAATTTATCTTCTGCTCTGCAAAATGGAATAAAGATATTTGTGTCTGCAATGTTGTCTCACCAAAGAAACAAAAGAGAGAACAACAGATTGAGAACACAAGTATAGAGAAATGAATGACAACTAAGAAGAAAAAGCAAAAACACAAGAACATTAAAAGAAAATATGCTTACTATGCAAGCAAAATATATAAATCTCAAAGATAGTGCACAGGAAGACAATCTAATTATCACAGGACTCTCAGAAGAACATAGCAGGATAAAAAAAAAAAAAAAAACCCTAATACCATGATGAAGGAAATAACAGAGCAGCCCCAAACTTTTGAATATAGAAAATGAAATTTCAATTGAAAAAAATTCACAGATCATCTCCAGAAAGAAACCCAGAACTATAAACTTCAAGACAAATGGCAGATAAATTTAACAATCTAATTCAGAAACATTAAGAAAGACCTTCAAATGCAAATGAAAGGACATTCAAATAACACAAGACTATTCCATACCTACTAGAAAAAGGAAGAAATAAAATGTGTTCCAAAGAAGATTGGAACTCAGAAGACAGCCTAGGGTGAGTTCTAAATCTGAGCTTAACCTTATAGGATAAAAGATGGATCTTCAATAATGAGTTGAAACATTTTTAGAAATAAAACCAGAATTGAAGAGAATAATGTGCATCTTGAATACTTTAAACAACAGAAAGGAAGGAGGAATGAATGAACACAGACTACATTAGCAACAGGGATAATAGACCAGTAAGAGAGAGAATCCTACCACTCCCTGCCTAAAGGTGAATGTTTTAAATAAAATTCTGAAAATCTGAAAGTTTATTTAATGTCCATTTTTAAAATGCAATATAATATTTAACTTTCCTGGATATAATATTTTGACTGCAGGCCTAGTTCTTTTGATTGTCAATACATAATATTCTAGTACCTGTGGTATTTTATGTAGCTCTGATAAATCCTCTGTAATTCTAATTATAGCTCCAGTATATTTGAAATGGGGTTTGCTTGTTTTTGTTTGTTTGGGTTTTTGTTTGTTTGTTTGTTTGTTTCTCGTAAAATGTTATCTTTAATCTGGGATTTTTGAAATTTAACAATAATGTTCTTATATGTTTTCCTTATAGGACTTCTTTGAGGTGATTGGTAGATTTTTTTATTTTTACTTTCCCACTTATTTTATCACTTTAGGACAATTTCCATTGATTATTTCTTCTATTATTGTGTCAAGGTTCTTTTTTTTTTCATCACTCAAGTAGTCCGATATTTATATTTTCTCTTCTTGATCTGTTCTCTAGATCTGTTGTTTTTCCTATAAGATGTTTCTTCTAATTTTTCATTTTTTATGATTTGTTTTGTTATTTCTTGGTCTCTTATAGCTTCACTGGCTTCCCTTTGCCCAATTCTAATTTTCAAAGAGTCATTTTCTTCTTTAAGACTTTGTATTTCCAGCTATGAATGACTTAACTCTCCTCAGCACCACAATGATCCAAGACAAGTACAAAGGACTCAAAAGAGAAAATGTTATTCATATTCAGTTAAAGAACTGATGGACTCTGAATACATATCAAAACATTTTTCACTTTATTCTTTTTCATGTTTTTTTTATTTGATCCATTTTTTCTTTCACATCTGTGACTAATATGGAATTATGTTCTCCATGATAGCATATGTTAATCTATACCAAATTACCTACCATTTTAGAAAAATGGGAGAGAGAAAATTTTGGAACTCAAAATCTTGTAAAAACAAATGCTAAAAATTGTCTTTTCATGTATTTGGAGAAAAAATAAAATACTATAAAAATTTTAAAAGACAAAAAAATCTTTCTGCACTTATGAAGATAATCATGATTTTTCTTGGTTTTGTTATTGATATATGGTCGGTTGTATTTGTACTTTTTCTGATACTGAACTAGGGAGGTTTCCTTGCATGAATCCAGGCAGGGCATGGCATATGATTTTTGTGATATACTGCTATGGTTAATGTTTCATTTCACATGTTTGCATTAGCACTCATTGGAGAAATTGGTCTATTAAAAAAAAAGACTCACTCTCCTTTTCTAATTGGTGAATTTTTTTTCATAATCTTGTTTTTCTTGAATGGTTCTTCCTTCTCCTCTTCCTCCTCTTTTTTTTTTTTTTTTTTTTTTTTTGCTGCTGAGGCAATTGGGGTTAAGTGACTTGCCCAAGGTCACACAGCCAGGAAGTGTTAAGTGTCTGAGGCCAGATTTGAACTCAGGTCCTCCTGACTTCAGGACTGGTGCTCTATCTACTGTACCACCTAGCTGCCCCCTCTTCTTCTTCTTCTTCTTCTTCTTCTTCTTCTTCTTCTTCTTCTTCTTCTTCTTCTTCTTCTTCTTCTTCTTCTTCTTTTCTTCTTTTTTTCTTCTCTTCTCTTTTTCTTTTTCTTCTTCCTTCTTCCTTCTTCCTTCTTTCTTCTTCTTCTTCCTTTTCTTCTTCTAGTTTTTCCTCATTTTCTCTCATTTGATTTTTAAAGATTTTTTTGAGTTCTTCTATAATTTTTTCTGGGCAGGTAGCCATTTAATACTGCTCTTTGGGATAAGAAAGGCTTTTCTTACTTCAATGTTCTCAACTAAAGATGAATTCTGGTCTTCCTTATTCCCTAGTAACTTTTTATGGCTGGGTTCTTTCTCCTTTGCTTGCTCATTTAAAAAAAAAAACAACTTATTTTGAATTATGAGTAATGAGAACTTATTTGAATATTATGAGTAATAATTTATTTGAGATAACACTTCTAATCATGGGGTGAGGAGGATGGTACCTCTGGCTTCACTTCAGTTCTCCCTTCTGGTCTGGAACCTCAAACCAAGAACTCTATCTCCCTCCCCAAGTGCCAGCAGCCAGGAATTTCCTTTTCTGCCCTGCTGCTTCTGTACTCACCAGGTATGTGGGTTCCTTCCTCCCCTTCCATCTCACGCCCCACCAGGGCTGCCTCTCAGTAGCACAGCTAGGCCTGGCATTCATTATCAGGAGAGGTTCCCTCAGTCTTCAGGGATTCAGACCCCCAACGCCCCAAGCTGTCCAGGAGGTTAAAGTTACTGTGGTTGGTACCGAGGATACCACTGAACCCAGCTAGCCCTAGAGTTCTCTGCTTGTAGTTTCTGCAGATCTAGCCAGGAGGAATAGACACTTCATACCAGTTAAACCTCAGTCCTGGAACCTTTCTTTAGATCTTCTTGGGTTGTCCCAGGAGGACTACTGTTCTTCCCCAAGTCTTATTTATTTTTCACCAGTCTGTGTTTGCCTTGAGGTATAATTTTGTTTTGCTTGTGGGGGACTTCTGAAGAGCTTGGAATTTTCTGGCCTACTCTGCCATCTTCCCAAAATTCTCCTTAGAATCTTTTGTACTCTTTCTTTATGTGAAATAATTATAATCCGTCTCAATGTACAGAAGAAAATGTTGCAGATTATCTACTTTTTTTTTTTTGCTGAGGCAATTGGGGTTAAGTAACAAGGCCCAAGGAGGTGTTAAGTATCTGAGGTCAAATTTGAATTCAGGTTCTCCTGATTTCAGGACTGGTGCTCTATCCACTGCACCACCTAGCTGCCCCAAAAATTACCTACTTTCTTAATTGCATAACATTTTCTTGTCATATAATCTGGAAAATTTCAGTCAGCTTTTGTTTGAGCAATCAACACCGCTCTCCCCAATTTGCAAATCTCAGCTGGAATATAATCAGCACCAGGTACTTTGCCATACAAAAGTAGCCTAATGGCATTCAAAACCTCTTCTTCAGTTGCAACTTCAGCTAGGGAATGATTGATTTCAACCTGAGGTAAATGGTCAATGGCATTAACATTGCCACAGTAATCAGGCCAGGATTGGGTAAGTAGACAATTTTTAGGGCACCTTTTCTAGTCCCTTCCTCATACCTGGAGGTGAGCAGTGCAATTCTTTTTTTTTAATTAATTTTTTAAGCTTTTTATTTTCAAAACATATGCACAGATAATTTGATGACATTGATCCTTGCATAGCCTTGAATGTGTTTTGAACAATGGACAATGCTTTCAAACTTTCCTAGTCAGCAATGTTTTTCATTCATGTCATGTTATTGAATGCCTTCAATCAAAGTCAGATACCACACTGATGGTAAATTGTTGTATTTGAAAAGGCTACAAGCCAAAATTAAAGTGGAGGGAGTGTTGGTGCATGATTTTTTTGTTGTTGTTGTTTGCAGATGGTTGTGTACTCAACACAGCCTCTAAAGTTGAGATGCAACAAAGTATGGATCAATTATCTGATGCTTGCGTTAATTTTGTAAAAACAAAACAAAACAAAAAACACTTAAATTTAATGTAATCAAAATTATCCATTTTGCATTTCATAATGTTCTTTAGTCCTTCTCTGTCCACAAATTCCTTCCTTCTTCACAGATCTGAGAGATAGATTATCCCTTGTTCTTGAAATTTCCTTATTATATCACCCTTTATGTATGAATCATGAACCCATTTTGACCTTATCTTTGTATAAGGTATTAAATGCTGCTCAGTGTTTAGTTTCTGCCATATTATTTTCCAGTTTTCCTAGCAATTTTTCTCAAATAGTAAGTTCTTATCCCAGAAACTGGAGTCTTTGGGTTTATCAAACACTAGATTACTATAGTCATTGAACCTAATCTATTCCACTGATCCACTACTTTATTTCTTAGCCAGTACCAAATGGTTTTGATGAATGTCATTTTGTAACATAGGTTTAGGTTGGATATTGTCTAGACCACCTTCTTCTTCAATTCCCTTGAAATTCTTGAATTTTTGTTCTTCCAGATGAATTTTGTTATTGTTTATTCTAACTCTTCTAACTCAAATTTCTTGGCAATGTGATTGGTGTGGTAATGAATAAGTAGACTAATTTAGGTAAAACTATTATTTTTATTATATTAGTGAGCTTACCCATGAGCACTTGATATTCTTCCAATTGAGCAATTAATATTCTTCCAATTGAGATTTGTGCTAATTTTGACCTAAAAATCAACACCAAGAAAACACAGGAACTCCATATGTAGACTCATCAGTTACAACTAATGTAGAAATTTTATTATTATTTTTTTTTTGCTTAGACAATTGGGGTTAAGTGACTTGCCCAAGGTCACACAGTTAGGAAGCATTAAGTGTCTGAGACCAGATTTGAACTCAGGTCCTCCTGAATTCAGGGCTGGTGCTCTATCCACTGAGCCACCTAGCTGCCTCCTAATGGAGGAATTTTGAATGCTGTGGATAAGTTCACTTACTTTGGTAGTAATTGAATTAACTCAGTAGAAATGTGAGATGCACAAAGTTAAAGAATCCACCTCAAATATTCATAGAGACCATTTGTGTGTGATCTGTGGCAGACCATTCAGGGCTTGTGTTAATCAATCAGCCATAGTTGGACACACTATAACTTGATTGTAACATAGTGATATCATTTTGGTCCTCTTTGAAAATGAAGGACTATAACCATTTGAATTCTTTCTTTCTGGCTATTTGCTGTATTTTTCCTTAATCTGAGAATTTTAGATTTTGATCATAATATTCCTGGGAGCTTTCATTTTGATGTTTCAGGAGGTGATTGGTGGATTAAATTTTTTTCCTTTGCTCTCTGATTCTAAGATAACTAGACAGTTTTTTCTTTTAAAAAATTTGTGGGGGCAGCTAGGTGGCGCAGTGGATAGAGCACCAGCCCTGAAGTCAGGAGGACCTGAGTACAAATCTGGTCTCAGACACGTAACAGCTGTGTGACCCTGGGCAAGTCACTTAACCCCAATTGCCTCAGCAAAAAAAAAAAAAAAAAAATTGTGAAATGTGATTTCTAGGCTTGTTTTATTCATGAATTTCAGATAGTTCAGTGGTTTTTTAAGTTCTCTCTCTTTGATCTGTTTTTCATGTCAGTTGTTTTTTCTATGAGTCATTTCACATTTTCTTCTATTTTTTCACTTTTAATTTTGTTTTTATTATTTCTTTATGTCTCATAGAATCAATCAGTTCCATTTGGCCAATGTTAATTTTCAAGAAGTTATGTTCTTCAGAGAGATTTATATTTCTCTTATGAAGCTGTAAATTCTCTTTTCATATCTTTATTCCATTTCCCCCATTTCTTTCTCTACTACTCTGTGTTTTTGTTTTAATCTATTTTTTGCTGTTCTTTTAAAAAAATTGTAAGAATTCTTATTGGGTTTATATTCATTCTACATTTTTCTTTGAGACTTTGTAGATATTTTGAAGTCATTGTCTTCTATGTTTTTGTCTAGAGCTTTCCTATCACTTTATAGCTCTTTATAGTTAAGTTGTTTTTTGTTTATTTGTTTATTCTTCCAGCTTACTTTGGACTTTATTTTAGTGCTGGGATTCTGGACATTTTTGTTGGGAGTGTCTAGCTTGAGTTTTTCCCCTTTTATTTCCTTCTGTATCAGAGAGAATTTTGGTGACTGTGATATCAGTAGAAACACACAGCAAAGATAATGAGACAACATACTTAGCAGAGATACTAAGTATGTTTTTTCTACTAAAGAGGTTAAAAATAAGACATTTAGCAAAAAGCAACTTGATGGCATCACTGGAACACATCACTCAAAAAAGTTTCAGAGGTTTTCTGTAAAAAAAAAAAAAGAAAAAGAAAAAAAAGAACACCCCCTGTACATGTGTTATCTATGCCATGACTATATAGGTTCCTGGTATGTACCTATATATAGTTATTCTCAGCCACATGTATTGATTATGTGTATTCCTAATATGTGTTTTCCCTGGTCACATATTTTCTTTTCATGTATATTCACTTTAATAGGTTATATGACATCCTTTGGGAGAGAGTACTCCACATATGTCCATGGGAATATATATTTTCTTGTCATTTTATTTGCTCAATGGTTTAATTAGAAGCTTTTTGTTTTGAACTAATAAATCCACTGTCTGATCAGTGGGATGTTCATGATCTATATTTTTTGAGTGGGTACTATCTCATAGAATTTCTCCAGATTGGCATATCATTTCTAAGAAGCCTATATATGAATAAGAGTGCCCCAGGTGGCTATATTTTGAACATGTTTTGATTGCTATCATTGAATATCCTATAATTGCAGGAACTGATTGAAAATTTTTACCTTTATATTTTATATCTCCTTTTACTCCTTTCTTTGACTATAATTGGACAGCATGTTTTCTGATTTGACTTTTACAAGCTGGACTAGTTATTTGAATGAAATTGTTGTGTGCTTAAAACATGAATAATTGTGGTTCTGTTTAGGATTTATGCTAAACATCAGCAACGTGTCTGCGTATTGATTGGAAAGTTGCTATCAAATGTTATATTTAATTTCCTACAAGGAATTGTTGGTATAGGGTTTGCCTAATGTCCTACAGAGGGATAAGTAGTTATGTCGACTTTCTGTGTTTCTATGACTGGTTTGAGCAGATGTGAAGTACTTTTCAAAGCAAACAAGGGACCAGACAAGGCACTAAGTGTTGGGTTAATTGTCTGAATCAGTCATTCATTGCAGCATCCCTGCAGAGCTGAACACTGAAAAGACTTTTTGGACCCTGGTTACTATCTAACCACTGCAGATGAAGAGTTGGCAAGAAGGTCAATAGAAGAATTTAGTAAATAACTAGGCAGGAAAGTTCAGGGTGATGAATGATCTGTGGAACAGCCACTTCAAATTCGAAGGACCTATGATGCCATGGGAAAATACTCCTCAGAAGTATTTTCACATTCTAGGAATAAAATATTCGTGTCCTGAATTGGATATACCCTTGAAATGTTGCAGCAGTAGGGAACTGATTTGGAAAAGCAGATTGAAATTCTCGATAAGTCTGCATTTGATCTCATATGTGATTTGAAGTCCCTAGATCCTAAAGTCATAGTGTGGGGAGGCTTAGCAAGCCTAGAGAGACAACTTGGTGAAATGAAGAATAAAGGTAACCTCTATCTACTTTATCACCCATAAGTTAAGTGGACAAAAGTACTAAGAATCTTCATGCAAATTAATCAAAATGGTAGTGAAGACCTAAGTCGTAGATGGCCTTAAATTGTCCTGACTGAGCCCAGGGTGGAGATCATCAAGAAGTACACCTGGTCTAGCTTGAGGCAATTGGAAAGAGAGTGAGCAAGGACACATAACTTCACAGAGTCAACTTTTATGGTTATTGGCAGATAAAATGGATTCAAATTGGTCCCAAAACATCTCCTTAAGTGTTGGTTCCTGAGGTCAAAAGGACTGTTTGTCTACTCTAAAAGGCTCAGGGAAATGGATAAGTGGGCGTAATTGCTCCTCCTAGAAAGTTGGACCAGAAATCATAGCAGTCTGATTCAAAAACATCAGAATGCATCTGGAAAGCAGATCTGTCTTATGTTACCACTGTTGTCTGGATAGATATCTGCATACTGGATGCATCGGAGAGGTCAGAAGAGATTTGGTTCTGCAGAAGGTAGCATTTCCTGATATATTAGAAATTGTTGATGAAGTGTGTAATAAAGATTGGCCCAGAACCCTAAAAACCCTGTCAACAATCTTTTCTAAGTCCTTTCCACCTCAAAATTTACAGGCAGGTTTAAAGATGAGTGGAGGGCTAAGTTATGAAAGGATTTGAACACCAGAGAATTCTGTATTTGATACTGGAGGTGATAATGACCCACTAAAGTTTATTGGAGAGAATATAAGCATTTATTAAATGCCTACTACATACTAGTCACTGTACTAAGTACTTTTTAATTGATATTATCTTATTTGGTCCTCACAACCATGAGGAAGGTAGGAGCTATTGTTATCCCCATTTACAATTGGCAAAATCAAGTCAGGCAGAGGTTAAGTGATTTGCTTGGAGTTGTAGAGATAATAAGCATCTGAGGTGGGATTTAAACCCAGATCTTCCCAATTTCAGACCCAAACACTCTATCCATTTGCCATATAGCTGCCTTGTTTTTGAACTGGAGTGGAGTGGAGTGGAATGGAGTGGTTGAATTTGAGCTTTAGAAAAATCACTTTGGTAGCTGAATTGAGTATAGACTGGAATTGGGGAAACTTACTCTAGTTGTGATCTGCAAACCAATAAGCAGGTCATTGCAGTAATCCAGATGTAAGGAGATGAGGGTCTGCAACAAAATGTAGCAGTATCAGAGGAAATACGGAAGTGGTTTGACAGATATTGTAAAGGTGAAATCAAACTTTGGCGAGGTGAGCAATAACCAGAAATTGAGGTTAACGCCTAGGTTGCAAGACTGGGGGACTAAAACATTATAGTGGCCTCCAGGGTAATAGAAAAGTTTCAAAGGGGTTAAGGTTTGAAATAAAGAGAGTGTATTCAGTTTTAGAATGCTGAGTTTAAGTTGTCTACAACACATTCAGTTCAAGATGGATGATAGGCAGTTGTAGATCTGAGTCTAGAGGTAAGCAGAGAGGTTAGAGCTGGATAAATAGATTTTATTTTTATCAGCATATAGAGATGATAATTTGCTCCATAGGGGCTGGTTAAAACATCAAATAAAGTGATATAAAAGGAGAAGAGAAGGGAGCCTATAACAAAGCCATGTGGAATACTTATGAATAGTGGATGATCTGGATGAAAATCCAGCAAAATAAACTGAAAAGTGATCAGATAGGTAGAGGATGAACCAGGAAACAGCTGTGTCCTGGAAATCTAGAGAAAAGAGACTATCAAAAAGATGAGGGTGATAATATCAAAGGCTGCTGCATGTAGGTCAAGAAGGATGAGAGTTGAGAAAAGTTTTGAAAAAAATCAAAAAGATTTGATGATTAAGAGAACATTGGTAACTTTGGAAGAACACCTTCAGTTAAATTATGAGGTCAGGAGCCAGATTATAGAGTTAAAAAGAGAGTGAAAGGAGAGAAAAAGGAGGTGCTGACTGTAGATGGCCTTCACAAGGAGGTTAGTCAAAAAAGGCAGAAGGAATATTGGATGAAATAGGGGATGGAAAGATCAAATGAAAGTTTCTTTTTTGGGGGGGTGGGGGAAGAAGCATGTTTGTAGGTGGTAGGAAAGCAGTCATTTGACAAGAAGAGATTGAAGATAAGTGAGGGAATGAAGATGACAGAAGGAATGTTCTCCTGGAGGAAACATAATGGAATGGAATCACATGTATAGATAGAGGGGCCACCCCTTTGTGAGATGTAATCTACTTGAATGTATTGACTGAATAATCTCATTTTCTTAAATATTTTCTGTGAACTAAACTCAATCCAGCTTTACCTTTGATAATATAGTAAAGAACCCCTATTTTCAGCAAAAGCAGATAGGAAGACAACTAGCTCAATGGGATCCATGTCATGTACAATTACTACCAACTGCTTTCTTGTTTTCTTCTAGAGGAGTAACAATGTTAACACCTGTTCTAAGGACCGGTGGTCTCTTAGGGGGGACATCTCTTTTGCCTGCAGCTTTTTTGTTCATCCCAAGCCAGAAGCCTTTGCTCCTTCTTTTGCTTTGTCTCAGGTCTGTACTTGTGACTCAGTAAAAGAAGTCGGGTAGCTGTTTGATGATCCAAAGGCTGGGTGAACTGGTTAATTGCTGGAGGCACTTTCTTTTTTTTTTTAATTTTATTTTATTTGCAAAACATATGTATGGGTAATTTTTCAACATTAACCCTTACATAGTTTTCTGTTACAGATTTTTCCCCCCAACTCCCTACCCCTCCCGTAGATGGCAGGATATCCACTATGTGTTAATTATGTTAAAATATTTGGCAAATCGAATATATGTATACATATTTCCAAACTTATCATTGTTGTTCAAGAAAAATCTTATCTACAGAGAAGACATATCAGATAAAGGAAACACAATGTAAGCAAACATCAATCAGAAGTATGAGAATGTTATGTTGTGGTTCATACTTCACATCCCTCTCTCTGGGTATATATGGCTTTCTTCACTGAACAATTAGAAGTGGTTTGAAACATTTCATTGTTGAAGAGAGCCATGTCCATCAGAATTGATTGTCATATAGTATTGTTGTTGCCGTGTATAATGATCTCCTGGTTCTGCTCGTTTCACTCAGCATCAGTTCATGTAAGTCTCTCCAGGCCTCTCTGAAATCATCCCGCTGGTCGTTTCTTACAAAACAATAATATTCCATAACATTCATATACCATAATTTATTCAGCCACTCTCCAATTGAAGGGTATCTATTCAGTTTCCAGTTTTCGGCCACTACAAAAAGGGCTGCCACAAACATTCTTACACATGTGGGGCCCTTTCCTTCCTTTATGATTTCTTTGGGATATAAGCCCAATAGAAATGCTGCTGGGTCAAAGGGTATGCACAGTTTGGTAACTTTTTGAGCATAGTTCCAAATTGCTCTCCAGAATGGCTGGATCCGTTCACAGCTCCAGCTGTTGCACTTTCAAAAGCTTATGAAGGATAGACCTTTGACACGGCAGTCTGACATATCCAGGCCATTTGACAAATCAAATAAGGTACTTTTGGGGCTGGTTGACCTGACCAATGTCAAAGTTCTTGGGCTCCTTTTCAAATAAAGGATTGACTATTTTCTTGGTCTCCTGCTTCTTTACTACAGCAGGAGCCAGAGCCATCTTATTCCCCTTGTCTTCCTTCTCTTTGGGCATATTAGCTAGTGGAATGAGAAAGTACTTTATTTTCTTAAAAATAAAAATCTATTTTCTCTCCTTCCCTCCATTTATTGAAAAAAAAAAGACAGAAAAAAGAACCCCTTGTAATAAATAGCACTAGTCAAGCAAACAATTTTCCATATGATTTCATTATCTTTGGAAAGATTGAAAGAGATATGAAGAGATTGATGAGAATGTTAGATCAGCTAAAGATCATCTACAAAAGTCTACAATTCTGTATACTGTGAGTCACATAGTATCTGAACAGGGAGCAAATATAAATCCAGCACAGATAAGAATGCTTACAGCTGATATTGTTCAAAGAATTTTCAAGAACTAAAATCTTTTCTAGGATATGATAACTATCATTGGAAATTTGCAAAGAATCATGTTATCACTGATCACTAACCCACTCAGTCTCACTCATGGGAATGTGGTTGGGAACAACCAAAAGCTGAAGGTTTGAACTAGATCATTGAACTATATTAATTCGATGCTATTTAGAGATTTTAGGAACAAGAAGTACAAACTTATTTTCAAGAATTTTGTCAATATATGATTCATATATGAATGTGGGCCTGTGCAGACCTAGACAAAGCTCTTTTTGCTGAACAATGATACTTATCTGGAAATGTAGGGAACAGCCTTATACCAAAAAAAAAAAAAATTGATGGTCACTAGGAATAAGCCAGTAGAATACTTAATAAACATGCTACTCATATAATCTGCAAATTGAAATTCTTAACTTTCAAGTGAGTTATCAGGTTTCAAGACTTTGGGTATAGATCTCCATTTCAAGTATGAACTAACAACTAACATATTTGACCAGTACTAAATTGAACGTGCCTGCCAGGGATAGGTAGTGGTGCTCATCAATTATGAATTTAATATGTACCTCAAGACAGAAAAGACTAACATGCATATAGATTCCCTGTCCCATAGGTCAAATAAGTCAGAAGGTAGGATGATTTTCATAGAAGGGTAAAAGCAATATATAAAACTAAGGGTACTGGATCTTCATCATATGAAAGTACAATTAAAGTTAAGGCTTCTACTAGAGAATAAACCATCTAGGCACTAAACAAATCTTCTTGGCCTTTGTTGCTTTTGAATAACTAGAAATGAGAGAAACTGTTCAGAGGGTTACAAAAATGTGATACAAGCCAAGAATTTGGAGAGTAATCTTCAGAAAATTTTACTTTGTTCCCCAAAGGATAAGTGTACTACTGAAAGAATGAAAAAAAAAATTTTCAGCGGAGTGCTATACTTACTATAATATAATTAATCCTACAGTTTCCTATTATGAAGTGATTTGTTCTGTCCAGGGAATTTTACTTTGTGGACATAAAAGTTCTACATGATGATTTTGGACCCTCTGAGCAAGAAGGAATATTTGAGCTAATATGAACATTCTAATAGCCTAAAATTCTAGTATATGTCTATTTTTTTAAAAATCAAAACAACCTAGAACTTCAGTTGGATGTGTTCAAGAGAAAGTGCTACCAACTCATATTACATACTTGAAGAATATTAGCAAACCACAGAAACTTGTGTGAATAGATTGTTTTTTAATCTCTGGAAAGAGATTTTTTAAAAAGCAGTATCTTTGAGGTAACAAACTAATCCAGTGTACAAATATAACCTATCAAGAATCTACATACTTCTATATAGTTGCTAGTGTTATAGGACACATAATTTCTTTTTTAAAAAATTGAATATATAATTTTTCCAGTTACACATAAAAATTTTTTATCATTTAGATTTTTTTTAATTTTGAGTTTTAAATTCTCTCCCTCCCTCCCTTTCCTCCCCTTTACTGAGAAGCAAGCAATTTGTCACATGTGCAGTCATAGAAAATATACTTCTCTATTAGTCATATTGTAAAAGAAAACACTGACAAAAAATACAAAAATAATTTTTTGAAGTATGCTTCTACATATATTCATATTCCATCAGTTTTTTCTCTGGAGGTGGATAACATTTTTCATCTTAAGTCCTTTAGAATTATCTTTGATTATTGAATTGCTAGGAATAGCTAAGTCATTCATAGTTGATTATCTTATAATATTGCTGTTATTGTGTACAATGTTCTCTTGGTTCTGTTTATTTCACTTTTCATCAGTTCATGTAAATCTTTCCATATTTTTCTGATAGCATCATTTCTTAAAGTACAATAGTATCCCATCACAATCATATAACCAAAACTTGTTTGGCCATTCCCCAATCAATGGGCATGCCCCTCAATCTCCAATTCTTTGCCACCACAAAAAGAACTGCTATAAATATTTTTTGTATATATAGGTCTTTTTCCTTTTTATTTCCCTTTGTAATACAGACCTAGTAGTAGTATTGCTAGGTCACAGAGTATGCATGGTTTTATAGCCTTTTGGGTATATTGGGTATATTGCACTCAAGAATAGTAGAATCCTTTGGTCTGATTTTTTTTGTGCAGCATGATGAATATGGAAATATGTTTAGAAGAATTGCACATATTTAAACTATATTGGATTGCTTGATTTCTTGGGGAGAGAGGGAGAAGGGGAAGAAAATTTTGGAACATAGGATTTTGCAAAAAGTAAATATTGAAAATTATCTTTGCATGTATTTGAAAAAATAAAATACTATTAAAATATTTTTAAAAACAAAAAATGATTGGATTAATTCAAAATTCCACCAACAATGCATTCATGTCCTAATTTTTTCACATCCCTTCCAATATTTCTCATTTTTCTCTTCTGTTATATTAGCCAATTTGATAGGTTATTTTAATTTGCAATTCTCTAATCAATAGTGATTTAGAGCATTTTTCTTCATATGACTATAGATCGCTTTGATTACTTTGCCTGTTCATATATTTTTACTATTATCAATTGAGAGATGGCTCTTATTTTTATAAATTTGACTCAGTTCTCTATATATTTGAGAAATGAGCCCTTTATCAAAAAACTTGCAAAAAAAAGGTACAATTTTGATTATTTCTTGTGTATCCATCCTATTTCCTCTCTGTTTATCCTACTCTCTCTTTTCAGTCTTTTCATCATCAAAAATGTTTTGCTTCTAACAATTGTCTCTGTCAATCTGTTCTCTGTTCTATTAGCTCCCATCTTCTCTCATCTCCTTTCCTATAAAAAAAATCCTATTTTCCTATAAAATAAGATAGATTCTTATACCCAAGCAAGTGTGTATGTTATTCCCTCTTTGAGCCAATTCCCATAAGAGTAAGGTTCAAATACTCCCTGCTTCCTGATTTTCCCCTCTACTATAAAAGATCTTTTGAATCACACCCCTTTTATGGGAGATTTATCTCTCCTTTTCTCCTTCTCCTAGTGCATTCCTCTTTCTCAACCCTTAATTATATTTTTTTAGATATCATGCCATTATAGACAAGTAACACTGATGTATTCTTATCTATGTATACTCTTTTTAACTGCCCTAATAATAACATTCTTAGATGATACAAGTATCATCTTCCTATGCAGGAATGTAAAGAGTATAAACTTATTGATTCCTTTATTATTTCTCTTTCCTGCTTATCTTTTTATCCTTCTCTTAAGTCCTGTATTTGAAAGTCACATTTTCTATTCGACTCTAGTCTTTTAATCAAGTTTTCTATTTACCCAATTCTAACTTTTAAGGAATTATTTTCTTCAATGAACTTTTGTACCTCCTTTCCCATTTAGCCAGTTCTACTCTTTTAAGTCATCATTTTCTTCAGTGAATTTTTGTATAATTTTTTTTTCCATTTGGCCAATTTTGCTTCTTAAGGAGTTTTCTTCAGTGGATTTTGTGCCTTTTTTTTTTTAACCATTTGAGCTATTTAGTTTTTTTTTTTTTTTTGCTGAGGCAATTGGGGTTAAGTGACTTGCCCAGGGTCACACAGCTGTTACGTGTCTGAGACCAGTTTTGAACTCAGGTCCTCCTGACTTCAGGGCTGGTGCTCTAGTCCACTGCGCCACCTAGCTGCCCCAGAGCTATTTAGTTTTTAAAGATTATTTTCTTCAATATTTTTGTGCCTCCTTTACTGTTATTAACTTTTTTCATGATTATCTTAAATCATTCTCACTTCCCCCCCCAATTTTTGTACCTGTGATTTCATTTATTTTATTTTTAAAGCTTTTTCTTTTCTTTTCTTTCTTTCTTTTTTCTTTTTCTTTCTTTCTTTCTTTTTTTTTTTTTTTGCTGAAACAATTGGGGTTAAGTGACTTACCCAAGGTCACGCAGCTAGGAAGTGTTAAGTATCTGAGGCTAGAACACAGGTTCTCCAGATTTCAGGGCTGGTGCCCTACCCACTGCGCCACCTAGCTGCCCCAAGCTTTTTATTTTCAAAACATATGCATGGATAATTTTTCAACATTGACCTTTGCATAGCCTTGTGTTTCAGATTTTCCCCTCCTTTCCCCCCTCCTCTAGATGGCAAGTAATCCAATATATGCTATCATTTCATTTTTTAAATCCCTTTTAAGATCTTCCAGGAATTCTTTTCTGGACCTGAAACCAATTCAGATTTTTTTTTTTTTTGAGGCCTTAGGTGTAACAATTTTTATTTTGTTGTCTTCTTTTAAGTTTGTCCAGTCACCATAATAAATTTCTATGGTAAAGCTAATTTTTGTTGTTTGCTCATTTTCTAGCTATTTCTTAACTTTTAACTTTATGTTAAAGTTAAGCTGTTCTCATAGGGTATAGAGAAATTATCCCAAGCTTCAGGAAGCTTTTTTGGAGCTACTCCCGATCAATTTGCAGTTCTTCCATGGTGGTATGATCTAAGGAGAGGCATGTTAACTGCTCTCCTAGCTTGTGCTCTGGTCTATGAGTGACTACAAGCACTCTTTTTAGCCTTGAAACTGGGTCCAGGGTCTCTATTCCCCTGCTGCCACAAGTTCTGGTGTCTTCATCCTGGGACTGTGACTCAGGATTTTTACCTGAATCTGCATGTGGACAATGCAACAAACTGTCTTACACCTAAAGGCAGCAAAGGGATCCCCTGTAATCTCCTTCTGATCTGTTGTCCAAGGGCAACTGCTAACTCCCAAAGATTGGCCTACTGTTGACTTGCTGAAGCTCAGCCTGGGTTGTTTCTTGTGCTAGACTATGTTCTTTTTCCATCACAGTATGACAGAACTTTCCTGCTGACATTCTAAATTGTCTTGGGCTAGAAAAGTGTTTCACCCATCCTCTTGTGGGTTCTGTTGCTCCAGAATTTGTTTTGGGATATCATTTAAATTGTTTGAAAGGAAATTTGGGAAAGTTCAGGTGAGTCCCTGCCCTTTCCCTCCCTATATTAGTATCCTCCCCCCTGCTCCCAATTATCTTTATATGGCCTTCCTTCCAGGATATGCTGTGATCAAAGTGGATAGATTTTGAGAACAAGCTTTCTAAAGAATTGTTGATTTTGGCAAAAATCAAGAAATCTAGAACTATGCCTGACTTCTCTCTGGAAGTTCTAAATCCTGAGCATTTAAATCATATGATACTGAAAAGATTGGGGGCTGAGACCTAAGCATAAGACTCACTGTCATCAACATGTGGTATTTCTAGTGCAGACATAATATTATCAAGAGTGATGAGATAAATTTTACTCCATACTTGCTGATGTTTGAATAAGAGTCATATGTACCTGTTGACTTAAATTTTTAGGCATAAAAGATGGACTAAGCATAGACTTATGACTAGGAATGTCTCTTAACTAAAATAATGTCTGAAGGAGATTTATTATTTAGCTATGGTTCATATAGGCTCAATTCACATAAAGTGTGATGGAAAAAAAAGAGAATACTCAATGTTCAAGTATAATGTAAAGATCTTCAGCAAGGATTTCAGAAAATCTTGGAAAGAATACATGAATTATGCTACGTGACATGAGCAGAACCAGGAGTTATTGCAAGTATATAGTTATAGTAAGATTGTATAATGATCAAATATGATAGATTTATGTCTTCTCAGCAGTACAGTGATCCAAGACAATTTCAATAGACCAATAAACTTGGAGTGGAAAATGCCAACTGCATCCAGAGAAAAAGCTATGGAAACTGAATACAGATTTAAACATACTATTTTCACCTTTTTTTCTTTGGTTTAATTTTTTGCTTTCTCGTGGTTTTTTCCCTTTGTTTTGATTTTTCTTTCCTAACATAATTAATATGGAAATATGTTTAAAACTATTTTACATATATAGCCTGTATCAATTCACAACTCCACCAACAATGTATTTATAATTATCTTTTCCTGTATAGTGGTACCTCAGAGTTGTCTTAATTGCAAACTATCTTTACATGTAATTGGAAATTAATTATAGGAGAAAAATAAAAAACTATTAAAATTTAAAAAATAAAGTCATTAGCTTGGAAAGATAACCTTAAAAAAGATCTTCAGCAAGGAATAGGTATCTGCTAAGAAATCTTCATTTGGAACAAAAGGAGATAGTACACCATTGAAAAACTATCCCTTACCATATTCTTGAAAAACTGAGTAACTTAAGTCTACATGATAATTCCAGAGAATGGTAGGGGCCCAGAAAAAGAAAAAAAAAAAGCATACTTTGCAATCACTTTTTTGGGAATTAGTCTGACTTTCTGTTAAGAAGGAAAGAAGAAATGGAGAGTAGCCCAAGTATACTCTAAGAATAAAAGGCCACTCATATGTTTCAGACAGATTGTCCATCGTAGATTACAGCTTGAAGAACAATGATACAGATGAGGAAGAATGTAAGTATTGGTAAACATCTAGGCATCCAAGATGTCAATTTAGTGTATCCTAATCCTAGGGTATATTTATTCAGGAGTAAAGGCTGGATGCAGAGGCCTCCCCTTTCCTACCTAGTGCTCTAACTTTGGAGTCTCCTAGAAAACAAATGGAATTTGTAAAGCCTGGGAGTAATAGTTAGTTTGGACCATCCATAAACTCAGGACTGGGTTTTGGGACTTGTGGATGCTAATACTCTCAGTCATCCTAAAGCTTAGTATGTTGTGGCAGCAATGTTAAGCCTATTTAGTTATTGTTCAAAGTTACTTCGGGGGAAATGAGAGAATCAGTTATCCATATAGTTAAATAATACTCATTGTTGAAGTAACATATGCCCAGTCTTCCATTCCTCTTACAGAGCCATCAATCATATAGGTGAGAGCACAACCTCGGGCCTTGATTATTCAGCTATTTTAGTCCCTCATTGGATTCCTAGACTGGAAAAGTGAGATTATCCATCACAATCTGAATCCCTCACTCCCACCCCCCAGTTATTCTTGAATTCATTGGAAAGGAAGATGGGAAGGTAGAAAGGAAGGGAACCCTAGGAAATTCTGCCCAGGTACATTTATCATAGTGTTATAACTTCTGGTTAATTGCAATGGAAGGTACTGTTTGTGCCTTGAATCTTCTATGATATAGGACAAGAGCAATGAATTATAGACAGGGAACATAGCTTTTCAACTACTATGAATTTCAAGGCATTTTGTTTTAGGGCCCACTTCTACATTAAGTTTATCTTTTTGGTTTTGTAATTTCAATTTAAAAGACCATTCTATTTGGTCATAGTAACCAGACTATGTCTGTAAAGCACTTTGTAACCATAAAAATATATGGATATACATGTGAAGTATTATTACCTAATCCTCTTGAACTTTTGTGTCTGTGTGACTATTTGGATGAAATGCTGTTAAGTTTTGGTCACATGTGCATAAGTGGAAATAGGTACCTATAATTGTGCTTAAAATAGTATACATTTTGTAAAGGGTACACATTTATTATGGGAGTGTAATAAAGAGTATCTTTCTGTCAAAAAGAGTTCTTTAATGCCAGGGTGGGTGACTGAAAAAGGATATGACATTTCCTTCACTGGATAACTTTAACAATCTCTGAGATTACTGTTTGCCTAGTTTTTTTTCTGAAGCTTCTCCACTAGGAATCATTGGAACAATAACTAATAACTCAAATTTCTAGAAGTTTAAGATTTATAAAATGCCTTTCTCTCACACAAAACATTGTTAAGTACTATTAGTACATAGTATTCTTATCTACATTTTAAGATGAAAAAATTGAGGTTCAGAGAGATTAAGTGATTTGCTCATTTTGCATAGTTAATAAAAGTCAATGTTAGGAACTTGGGTCTCTTTATTCAAATCTAACATTGTTAGTACCTTGTCTATCTATCCCAGACCTCCATGACTCCCCACAAAGTCTCCAATGTAGCAGGCAATTTAGATTTTAATCTTTCATGTCAATGGTTAACAGAATCTTAGAACCATTGATTTAAAACCAGAAGTAACCTTACAGACCATCTAGTCCAAATGCCTTATTTTACAAATATGGAAACTGAGACTGAGAAGCAAAATGTATTGCTCATATCACACAATTAATAAGTGGCAGAGAGGAGAACTGAAATCAGGTTCAACTTGACAGGAGATTTCTATCCACATTGTAGCATGGGTCTCATTTCCTGGAAAAGGAGTAGAGACAGGGGACTTACATGATTCACTCTAATAGGGGACTTACATGATTCATTCTGACCCTGGCTATGAAAAGGAAAGACTACGAGAGAAAAGGGTCTGGTAAGTTTAAGAAATTCTTGAATGGGGGCAGCTAGGTGGCACAGTGGATAGAGCACCAGCCCTGAAGTCAGGAGGACCTGAGTTCAAATCTGATCTCAGACACTTAACATTCCCTAGCTGTGTGACCCTGGGCAAGTAACTTAACCCCAATTGCCTCAGCAAAAAGCAAAAAGAAAGAAAGAAAGAAATTCTTGAATGATGATTGTGGATGATTTAAAATCAAGAGTTTTTGTTCAGCAACAGGACAAGAAAACTGCTGCTGAAATCTGGAAGGCAAAAAGAATAAAGCCAGTGCTTTGGAGCCAATGAAGGGCTTGTTGTGTCTTTCTGTTTCAGTGCTGCTGGAGCAATAATATCTAATGACCTGAGTACTTCTGTTTCTCTGCTGCCAGCTGCCTTCCAGCCCTTGGGAAGTTAGCTGACCTGAGGAGAAGCCAAGGGTGGCTAATGAGTCATTAAGAGTCTTTATCAAATTAGGATTATAATCCATCTCTATGTACAGAGGAAAATGTTGCAAATTATCTACTTTCTTAATTGCAACTCAAAGATTTGGCAGGAAATTATCATAAGAGATAATGCCTAGAAATTGACAGATTGCATTGATGTGTGTCTAAGCCTTCAGAATTGTAATATTTGGAGAATTTGAACCTATTTGTGCACACACACATATTTGTACTTATGTTTGCTCATGTGGTAGCAGAAAGAGTAATGACTTTGGAATTCAAGTCTGCTTCCGTAATGCTTTCTGTGGGAAACCTTGGGGAAGCCATTTAATCTCTTGGACCTCAGTTTCTCTCTCTGTATAATGAGGAGATTGAACTATTTGACTTTTGAGGTCCCTTTCAGATCTAGATCTATGATCCTATCATCATTTACTATCAAAGCATGTCTTACCATGATTTTAAACCAGATCTATGATTTTGTTGGTGTTGCGGATTCCCCATGAGAAGCTTGCTTCTTCTACCAACACAGAGCAGCTCCTTTTCTTCAGTCTCTAACCTTAAAGAGTTTGATGGGGTGTAAACAGATGACTTGCCTAGGGTCACACAGCCAATATGTGTCAGAGGTATGATTTGAACTCAAGTTTTCTTCAGTTCAACTTATTCTATATATACTATTCCATGCTGCTTCTATCAAATAAAGCTAAGAATATTCATTGAACATCTAATGTATGCTGAGTTTCTCAGACATTTTTTGGTTAAGATAAAATGCAGTGTGTAGTGTGATACACTGCTAGATTCTGAAGACTGGGGAAATGGTTAGTGATATAAAATTATCAGAGAGAGTATGGAAGAGCCATATATAAGATATAAGATATATACATATATATTTATATATATATACATAAGATAGGGATATAAGAGATACATAGGTAGTTTCTGTCCCCTTAACACATTTGCAAATAGGGGGACAGAATATTAATATACCTGGCATTTATGAAGACTTTAAAATAAATAATAGTAATAGTTTTTATTAAAATAGTAGTTTTTATATAACATTTTAAGGTCTGCAAAGCACTTTGACAAATATTGCTTCCTTTTATCCTCATAACAACTCTAGCAGGCAGGTGCTATTTTTATTCCCATTTTACAGGTAAAGAAATTGAGGTAAAGATTGAGTGAATCATCCAGGACCACACATCTAATAAAAGTTAAAAGACACATTTTGAACTGAGGTCTGTCCTAACCAGAACTCCAGCCACTGTGCCATGTAGTCTGCCTTACAGGCAAAGAAGACTGAATATGGTATAGTTCTGTTGTCTATTGGTTGTGTGGCACTGGACACATCACCTTAACTCACAGGACCTCAGTTTTCTGGTTTGTAAAATGAGGGAGTTGAAAGTGGGGAAAGATACTAAATTCCCTTCCAGTTCTTTCTAGATAAGAAATTGTAAATGCATGTATGGCTTTATATCCTAAAGAGATTAGAGAATAAAGAACTGGCCCATGTGTACAAAAATATTTATAGTAGCCCTTTTTTTTTTTTTGGTGGCAAACTAAGGAAACTAAGGAAATATCAGTTAATTAGTGAATGGATGAAGACTTTAGGGTATGTGACTATAATAGAATGTTATTGTGCCATAGGAAATGATGAAAGGAACAATCAGTGAAACCTTGTAAGACTTATATGAATTACTGCAAAAATGAAGTCAACAGAACCAATGGAACTGTTTATATAATAAAGAACGTTGTAAAAACAACTTTGAAAGACTTGGATCACTACAATGACTCAGTATGGTTCCAGAGGAATAGTGATGAAACATGCTAACCCACTTAATGAAAGAGTGGGCATTTTGAACTTGACCAATGCAGGGATTTGTTTTGCTTGACTATGAATATTTATATGAGTATTCTATATCTTTTTTCTGGGGGGAGGTTCAAGGCAATCAGGGTTAAGTGACTTGCCCAGGGTCACACAGCTAGTTAAATGTCAAGTGTCTGAGGCTGGATTTGAACTCAGGTCTTCTGGCTCCAGGGCTGATACTTTATCCACTCTACTTATCACCTAGCTGCCTCTTTTATCTTTTACAATATAACAAATGTGACATAGTTTTTGGTTAACTGAAAAAAATCAAATTTAAATTTTACAAAATACTATAAATGTAGTAATGTAATGGTAACAATGCATAAATTTATGAAAGGTACCAAAAAAGGAGTGTTTAATTAGATAGGATTAATCAGGGAGTGTTTTATGGAAAAAGTAAATTTTAAAGTGGGTTAAGAGTTTATTACTCTAGCTTTAATCCTGGGTGGAGCCAGATTGTAAAGATGGAAGGGGGATGAATGATAAAGGGATAGAAATAGTTATTCTAGATCTATCAAACTCAGATAAGAATTGTGATATAATAAGTGGCCAAAACTTTTGTAATAATGGATGGGTCTTGCCTCCAAGACAATAAACCCAGGCTAACTCTTTAATTTCCTTTAAAATTCATTTCAAGCATTATCCCTGAATAAGGTCTTTCCAATCCTTACAATTGACTATTTCTCCCTACCAGAATTAGTCTGCATATATACATATATATATGTATACAATATTAACTCCAACATAAGCCCCTTGAGGATAATGACTGTACTATTTTTGCCTTTGTATCCTCAGTGCCTAGCACATAAGAAATAATAAATTCTTTTTGATTGATTGATTTTCACTTCTTGTGGATCAGGAGAAATTTAGTAGGATTCTTCATTTGACTTTTTTTATGTCTTTATTGAAGTTTAATAGGGGGTTGGTGGAAATGGTGGGAAATGTATAAAGAAGATGATGATTGAAAGTTGGTGGCGGGATTTGTATCGATGAGATTTGTGCAGTATTAGGGGTGGTAATAATGGAAATAGTAGGGATATGAAAATAGTATACAGAAAATATAGAGGAGACAACAATAATGATGGGAATGATAATAGTGGGAATAGTAAAAATTCAGTGAATGGCAGAGAAGATAGGGTATGACAGTGGGAACAGAAATAATGATTATGGAATAGTTTCTCTTAAGAATCAGTTCTATTTGAAACCTTTCCTGATGTCCCCAAATGAAAGTCTACTCTCCTAATACTACCTTGTATTCATTTTGTTTATATAGAGTGTCCACAAAGTCTTAAAGATTTTAAGATTTTTGGGATACTCTATATTATAAAAAATACTTATATACAGCTGTTAAAATGTGAACTACTTGAGGTCAGGGACCATTTCATTTTAGTTTTTGTATACCCGCAACCTAACATGGTATGTAGTAGGTGCTTAGTAAATATTGATTGATTGAATGAATGAGCGATGGTGTTGTGTTCACTTGTTATCAAAGTGGCCTTTATTAGCTTTGGGGAACCCTATCCCAACTCTCATTTTAACTTAAGAGTTGGATCCCATAGGGTTATAGGGGGTTAACCCTAAAGGATTATGAGATTTTTTTCAAAAACCATAGCCTAGAAGCTTCCACTAGTGTGTTTCCCATTACGATTCTTGAAATCCTTGAAATATTCCCCTTAGGTTTGTGTAATTTTTCTGCTAGACCCTTTCTAGAGTTTTGAATTTACATCCAATTTGCCCTTGACTCCCAAATGCAGACACTACTTTCAACTCATCTGAAAGTGCTGCTAGGACATTGATGGGAAGATTCAAAAGTCTTACTGATCACCAAAGGTAATGAGATACTTCTCTAGTCAAGATGTTGGGGACGTGGAGAGAGAAAATGGAGACTTTTCACATTTAATTTAATGTCTAGGATCTATGATCAGTTGTTTGATTGAGACTTATTGTCACTTAGTTAAGGTGTCAGGGCATTTTACTTTAAATGGAGTAGAAGTAACTTTATTACATAAACTGTCCAAGAGGCATTGATCTTATTGCTGGGGTATAGGCAGAATCCATTTGTTTATGAATAGATTTTCAACAGTAGTGCTGTAGGTAGAAGTTATTGAAACATCTCAATAGCCCTTCTCATTTATTGTATGAGTGATTGATTGTACTGGGGACAGATTTGGGGGATGGGCAAGGAAGAGATGATGATGGGGAGAAAGAAAGGTAAGCCAAAGGGAGAGAATTATCAAAAGGAAATGTCTTTAGATCTGAAAATAGATTTTTTTTTAACCAAGACTGAAATGAAACTTGATGGAGGCAGAATCTCTATATCTTCTTTTGTCAAGTATGGTAAAACATTTGAACACAGGGCAAAGAAGTGGCTTATTTTGAAAAGTTTCTTCTTAATTTGTCTTCTTAAATACTTAATAAAGATGCCCTATTGATTTCTCTTTCTTTTCTTTTTTGGGGGATTCTGTCAAACTGTCTGTGAAACTTCCTAGTTTCTGCCAGAACATTGTAAAGAAGCACGGTACAATCATTTCAATTGCTTTCATTCCTTCCTTCCCTCCTCCCTGAAATGGACTGATGGTGTAAGAGAGCTACCTTTCCCCTTTCATTCTGAGCTCATCCAAAGAAGAAATCTGTAACAGGACAGAAACAAGAACAAACCCCTTCTCTTTTGTATGTAATAATGTATATATTGGTAGGAAAGCTGTGTGTAGTTAAGCAATGTGCATTTTAAGGTAGGATGGGGGAGGCAGTGTATTATATATGTGTGTGTTATGTGTATTTAGACTAAAGGAGAATGTAAGGGATTGGAGTTACTTGAGACATTTTCCCCAATACAAGTGATAAGAGCTTTTTTTATACAACTCCTTGTCATATTGTTCCTCTATTTTGGAGAAGTTTAAATCATGTTAGAGATATGGTCCAACTAAATCCCTATAATATGGCTAGAGGACTGGTTTATGTTGTAAGATGGGTAGACTGAGAAGTTTTCCCAATATTACCTGGAATAGAGAGTAGCACAGGAAACTTATATGCATCCTGATTTCTAGCTTAGAGCATTAACCTAGAGCCATGGTTGTACAAGAGATTTAAGCTTCTGCTATTCATTCCCATCTCATTCTCTCCATGGAGATTTGCCCAAAGGGGAAAATTAAGATACCAGCCGAGCATGTGGCTAACCCTCATGCCCTTAATCAGGGAGAAGTCTCCTTCTTTAGCCTTGCTTCTCTTACTCATCAATAGTCCCAGCTGCTATCAGATAAATAGAGAGATGAAAAGTCTGGGTAGAGAGAGCTCTTCCACTTTTCTCCTATTTCCCTTTCCATTATTTATATTCTCACCTCTCCCTGCTTGTCATAAGTACCCAAGGCAAACAATTATTCATAAACCTGGTTTCTGCCCTTCCAGAGCTTTTAATTTAAATCAGAATTGTAGACCTGAGCTAACATAGAAAGGGCATAAAGTGATCTATCCCTCCTCTGGACTCCTGATATTCGCTTTCTGTACTATTCATTTGTCAATTAATCATATACTATCTATGACAGTTCTTATATTTGTGTGTTTATTATGGTTTATTCCTTACATTTTTTTTATATAAATGACATTTCCTCAACCAGATTATAAATTCCTTTTTGATAAGGACTGGTTTTTACATTCTTTTGTATCTCCTACAAGATCCAAGAAACATTTGTTGATTTGATGTCAATAGGAGAATCAAAACTTTGAGCAATAAATAGTCTGGCTACATTTAAAATAATTATCTTCTACTTTTTGTATCATATAAAATCAATGCAAAATAACACAATATATAATTTTATTCATTTCAGAGATGCTGGTGGAAGTTTTAAAGGGAATACCAGTAAATAGCAGTTTGTGGTCCCTGGTTTTCATGTGTCCAGAAAGACTTAAGCATCAAACTTGACTTCAGAAAATGAATGGTGTGACATGTATGAATTATTAATACCTGGCTGGTGTCTGTATTAGGGTTTACAACTGATTCACAGACACCTTTCTAATGAGGTTAAGTATTTACATCCAGTGTTGTTCTCCTTTTGGCTAGGTGATATAGAAACTTATTCTCCACTGTAGCCCTTAAGAGTGAAAACCCCTTCATGGACAAAAACCAATAAATATTCTCTCACCTTTATCATTAATTTAAGAGTCTCTTCTTAGGTTTGTAACAGTCTGACTTTGTGCCCCTCAATCTGAGGATTAAGAAACTTGTGTATTAATTTAAAAAAAGGAATTAAGTGCACTTCTTATTACTATGATCTATAATAATCAGGCTGCAACTTAATAATGCAAGCCTGGTACTCTGACTTAAAGATCAGAGACTGGGAGATATACACTTAGTAGTTTTCTAATGGCCCCAAATAGGAAGAATTCAGTTCTCTAATAGGATGGAAGCAACAGAGAGTCTTATGGGGAAGGGTGTGTTGTCGAATTCATGGGAGAAACTAACTGAAGGGTGATAGATCTGTTTTGGGGTGGCAAAATAGAATCTTCAATTTTTTCCTCTGATTTACAGAAAACTGATTTTCCTTGTTTTGGGGACTTGCAAGGCATTGATGTTGGTGGAAAAATGCAAAAGGCCTTAGAAGTTGTTCATTTAAAGATCCAGCTCTCAGTTTCCTGGGTGATTTTCTGTTGAGATGCTAGATTAGACTGGATAGCTAGATTTCGTTTCCAGCATTCCTTACTCAGATAGACTTTATTCTCAGTGGGATCGTTCACAGGCTGAAGGGGTACCAGGTACCAGTCCCTGTGATTTAGATCATAATTCACCCCCTCCCCCTTCTGATTTGCTCCAGAAACAAACAGATCTTGGGATCACAAAGTGAAATAAGCTCCATAAGCATTCTGGTGCTTGTCTGTGCTCATGTAGGACAGATTGCTACATTGCAGAAGTGCATATGCACATTCATGTGCATGTGTTATGTATGTGCACATTTATGTCTCAATAACAGGTATTTGAGGGACCAAATTCCTCTTTGTGTTGAAGTCTTCCTGTGAGATCCAGCTTGAAACAACCAGCCAATGGCAACACTTCTTATCATCTGAACTCAAATAGTTTACTGAAGATTTTTTTATATATATAATGAAAATAGCAGTAGCTGATGAACAAGCTTTGCATACATTTGCAAAGAGCTGAATCATCAGCAAAGTCTCCAAAAGCTTTTATGCATCTCCCTGCTTCCCCCTCCCCAACTTCGTGAATCTACATATGTCTTCACCCTCCCCCAAGAAAGAAATCTTGAGTATCAGAATAACTAACCAGCGTATCACCTGAACACCTTTTATGGGGCTAGGGTAATGAGAATTATTCAAATGTAATCATAAAAATTAGGCCAAGCAAGGAGGAATGAAGGATGGGGAGGATTTTCCGGTCTGCGCTGAGTTTTGTGATTTTCCGTGCAGTTCTTTTCCGAGGGTCCATGGAAAAATTTACAAACTGCCCAATCCCCTCCGAGGTTTCATGGAGCTCTGTCTCAACTGTTTTCTTCCAAGAATCCAAAAGTTCAGCGAGTGGGGAATCGAGTGGGGGCGGGGAGGGAGAGGGGAGTGGGATGTAGGAGGGGGTAAAGTGTCAATGAGAGGTTTGAATGGAGGTTCTTAGACTCCTGGATCTCCTAGTTCACTTAGATCTCTCAGAACCTGCAAATGTTTTTTTTTGTTTTTGTTTTTGTTTTTCTAAACCACTGTCCCTGCCTTCCTTGGTAGAGACAGGAAAGAGAAAGCAATAGTTAGTTGGTCTCCGAAAAGCTTCCAGTAGAGGGAGACACCCTGGCGACTCCTCTTATTTGGATGCTGCTGGGGCCTGGAGTGGGTGGGGGTGATGGGGGGTGGGAAGAGAAGGGGGAGTGGGGATAGGGGAGGTGTGTGTGAAGGGGGGGGCTCCGGGGGGCGGGTCCCTGTGCTGCTGACGTCCAGAGCAGTGCTGGGAAGTATAGGCTGTGTTGTCACGCCGGTGTCAGTCTGATGAAGATTGGCATCAGGTAAGCTGTCATTCATTTCCATGTCAGAGACGCTTTTGCAGGCGGCGGCTGCTGCTGCTGCTGCGGGCGGCTGCCTCAGAGCGCGTGTGTTTTATTCCAGTCCCCAAGCCAGAGTATTATTCATTGCGACAGGGCAAGGAGGAGAGAGGGAGAGAGGGAGGAAGCAGGGAGGAGAGAGCGAGGCAGGCAGTAGGGAGGAGGGAAGCTGTGAGCGGAGAAGGGAGAGACAAGGAGAGCGTGGAGAGGGGAGAGAAGCAAGGGGAAGGACTGAGAAGAGCTAGACAACGCGGAACCGTGGCGAGGCTGCGGGGGAAGGAGGTGGCTAGGAACCGCGCTCCCTGCACCGTGCATCCGGCCGGGCTAAGCTTGCTTTTGGGGCGCCGCAGCAGCCGCTACTGCCTCAGTCTCGGCTGTTCGGGGCCGCTTGCCCCCCATATGCATTGTCCCAGGGTTCGAGGAGCCTGGCGGGGTGGGTGGAGCGTCACTTTAAGGACAACTGGGGGTGGGGGTGGGCGGGCAGGCTGGCATTTTAGAGCAAAGGGCCAGGAGTTGAGGATCCGGGGCTTTAGGGGATTGTGTTGGACAATTGGGACTCGTGGTTGAGTCTGGGGAACCGGGTGGAGGCGGCTCTGGGTTCAGCCTTCCACGCCGTGGTCCGGCCCTGCACTGGCGTTCTCCGAGCTTGGGGGGAGCGTCTCGGGCCGGCGTTTACTCGGCTCAACCAGGCGGGGTTTCGCTTCGGCTGCATGACTGGGAGAAGATTCGGGCCGGGCTCTCGGAGTCTAGCAACCCGAGGTGTTTCGGGGATGGCTTTTAGGGGCAGGGGAAGAATTGAAGGGGGTAGAAGGTGTATGTGTCAGGGTCAGGGATAGAGGACTGGGGAGGGAAGAAGGGATAGGTGTTCATCAGATTAGGGGATCCACGCTATGTGGGGCAAGAAAACTAGGCTCTAAGGAGCGGATGAGTCTCTGGACCAGGGAGAAGCTGGATCCGTGATGTCGAAGGCTCCCCGAGAATTACGGGGAAGGCTCTCTAAAGAGGGAAAGAGATCTGCACACCTGTGGGGGAGGGAAGTCTGGGGGTCAATACCCTCGTGACCCCAGGGTAAGGTGGGGGGTTTGTCTTAGGGGGACAGCAGCGCCGGGAGTGGGGTGCTGGGTCCCTTTCCAATCCATTGCGCAAAGTTTGCGCTCGCTCTGGGCTAGGCGTAGCAACCTCCCTGTCCCTGTGGAGATAGGAGCCAAAGTGGCAGCCGAGACTGAGGGCGGCACTTCCCAGACTGGAGGAAGATAAGGACTGGAAGTTGGGGTATCGAACCAGCTTTGATAAAAAATTAGAGTCGTAATGCCAGGATAGGTTTATTGTAGAACTAGCGCTGAATGTAAGATTACGATTAAAAGACCACTATTTCATAGGAACTGAAATGGTAGAACCTAGGCCAAAGTTGGGGATTGGGGTAGAGGTTGGAAGATTGAAAACGGTATGGGATTGAAGTTGGAAGTCTGGGGCTGAATTTAGGTTTGGTCTTCCTCACATTTTGAATCGGAGTCGGAGGAAGACTTGGTCTCAATTTAAAATGTGGAGATAGGATCAAGGCTAATTCTGGGTTTGAGACTGGAAATTGTCTTTTGTGTAGGTAGTTTGAGACTGTTGCTGAGTCTCCTTGCCCTTCGATATGGGTAGAAAAAAGCTTTTTTGAGAAATGATGAAAGTAGTTGCTCGTGCCCCATAGCTGACAAATCCATGTTTCTGGCTGTTCTTCGCCCTGATCTCGGTTTCACACAGCATCCTTGATTTGGGCAAGGCGATTTGGAGACTACGGGCTGAGGCGAGAGACTCTCAGACTGTGGGGAAAGCAGACTGGGACTGGCCTAGTTCCAGAGACCTAGGTTGCGAAGTGTTTGGGGGAGAATTAGAAAGGGGCAGTTTAGCTTCCCACCGCTGAGGACTGCTGGCCGGAACTAGTCCCTGAAGCGCTTTTCTGCATACGCAGTGACAGGATTTTGGGTTAGCAAAAAGGGTGTATTAGGGCTTTGAGCCTCTTTGGTACCTTCTGGGAGCCTAGAGTGGGATTAGGAAGACTGAAGATGCCGTGCTGACGTTCTTTTGGGGATGCGAGACTTGTGATCCGGAGGTCTGATTAGGCTGCAGGGCTAATTCCGAAAATGCGGTTGAAACATTGGACTCTGAATCTGGATGGGAATATTAGATGCCAGAAGCTTTCTTCTCTATAATTGTTCCTCATCCCAGAGCAGCCATCCTCTTTCCGAGCTCTATTCTCACCGGGCAGATTTTCTTCTATCCCTTCTCCCTTTCTTCCCCTCCCCCCCTCCCCGAGTGCCTAACCCAACCCGGTAATCCTGAGCCACTCCGTTTTGGGTGGGAAGGCTGGTACAACAATTCAATCCCACAAAAATCTATGGAGCCTCCTATTGAGGCACTACCGGGTCGTTACTGTTGACTTTTTAAAATTTCATATTTTCCAGTTCATTGAATTCGACAGAATTTAGAATTTGGGGCAGATTTAGATCACTTAAAGTTAGCTTTCTAAATCTGTGAAATAATAGTTTTTAAGCATAAAATACCCAGGATGTCCATCCCAGCGAATTGGGCAGTGAATTCAACCCTCAGAACCTTTGGAGCAGAGAAGTCCTATTAGTCGCTCTAACTCCATTCTCCTCCCCTCTTATCTCTGTAGAACTCTAGGGTGAGGAGGTGCAGAGATTTCCTAGATCCAGAAGAAGCGAAAGATGAATCCTAAAGTATCTGTGTGGGGGGTGGTGACATGAAATGTTCTTTGAAATAGGCAAATAAATCCAAAATTCGAAATCTGGCTCTCCCTCCATTTCCAAACCATTCGGAGAACTCGGCAGGCAGCCTGGGGATCAATGAGTAGAAGCAGGAGGTTGGGCTAGACTTGGGGGGGGGGGGCTCTCTCTCCTGTTGTTTTCTTGGCCTGGAATGTGTATGCGTCCTCTCCCGTGGAGAGGGGCACTAGGGGGAGGGAGACATGACCCCAGGAGGGTCCCCCAGTCACTGTTTATCCATTGTGCTCGAGAAAGGAATGCAAGGGGAGAGAAGGAAAGTTTGCTTCAGAATAAGGGGCAGAGGGTTAAAGGAGATCAGCCCAACCACCTCTCAGCAGTAAAATGCATCGTGCAAATTGCACTGAAGTGTACCCAACTTGAGCCTGGCTGTTTTATGATCCTTTCTGAGAGTTTACTGCTCTCTGCTTTTAAGTCTATAGATTGCTTTAAGTTAATGAAAGTGCTGCTTTGAAAGGAGGTTTTTATTGTGTTGCAGTGGCAGAGTCCAGTGCCTACCTTTTACCCTTCCCAAAATGTTTCTTTTTAACAAGAGGGAGCTTACTGGAGCTCCGAAATAGAAAGAGATTAAAGACAGAGTGAAGGGGGGTGGGGGGAGGAGTGGAGAGAAGGATGACTCCAATGGACAGCGTTGAGATTAGAGTAAAAGTCAGTTTTTAAGTGAACAAGAAGACTTGTGAATGATTTTCAATCCTCTTTCATATACCTCTGTGAACAGAATAAGAGACTTCCCTAAGACATATTTTTACATGTTAGTTGGAGTTGTTTTTTCTAAGGGTACTTGTTTCAGTACCTGACATTTTTCTTCCAAATCCAAACTTATTTCAAACAATATTGCGAAATAATTCAGAGGACACCCTGAAACACTTACTTGGGGAATAGGGTTTAGAGAGGAAAATCTATCACTTTGGAAAAGTGATTACATTAAAAATGACATGCAGTATAAACAGGGAAAGACTATGGTAGACTGATTTTAAGCTATTTTTCCTTTTTTCTGTTTAGCTGGCACAAAAGGCAAGATTACAAGTTTTTTGACTAGCTCCTAACACAGAAACTGCAGCCGGCTGGGCTGTGGCTTTGACCGCATGTCATAACCATTTAAACTGTGGTTACTTGTTTAAAGCTCAAAGCTTCTCCAAGCTGGGTTTCATTAACTCTACACCAGTTGCCTGGAAGTTCAGTAGCAATAAATTGTATAAACACATTTGAAGTAAGTTAGTGATGAAATAAGGAGAATTACTGTCTTGCGAATGGAGAATCCTGAATTCATGAAGTTCTAACTTAACTGGAAACATACTTCTCCCTTGGCCTTGATGTTTATGGGTGTGCCGGTATTGTATGTTAACATTTTTTTCCTCCAGTGTCCATCTTCAACCTGGTGCTGTAACGCATTAGAAACTAATACATGCCTAGAAAGCAGAATTACCCATTTTAAAGGGCCATCTCTCTCAACTTGCTTTATGACCAACAACAAATGGACCAATTTGGTTTCCTCAGTGTGAATGAAATGCCCCAAGTAAGCAACAGAACAAGGACAAATTAGATTTTTGTTTGTTTGTTTTAATGCTTGCAGTTTAATATAAGTACAAAGTTGCTGGGAGTCAAGGTTTCCAAAATGTTTCTAGATTTCCCAGCCATAACTCTCATCTCCATCTTTCTGAAAATGTCTGTGCTTTGTTTCTAGTTTTTTTAATCCAGGGTGTCTTTTTTTTTGGGGGGGGGAGGAGATAATATGAAACTGAGGAAAGTGAGAAGCAGTTTCTTGAGTTTTCCTGTTTCCTAGGCTATGCCTCACAAGGACGGCTGTTCTAAAAGATATAGATAGATAGATAGATAGATAGATAGATAGATAGATAGATAGATAGA
>JAJPUD010002120.1:35338-95899 GCA_023553655.1 Myrmecobius fasciatus | reverse complement strand
AGATAGATAGATAGATAGATAGATAGATAGATAGATAGATAGATAGAGATATCTATATATATAAATGTGTGATGCAATTGTTAGAGGTGATGAATGAGGGGATGTGAAGAAAAGTGTCTGGATCAAATGAAATTCAGAGCAAAGTATGGGGAGGGCATAGATTAAAGGAAGGGGGGGGAAAGGAAGAAAAGTCAAAAAAGTTTTGGAAGATGGAATCATCAGAAGTTGCTGCTAGCCCTACCTTTTGGCAAACATGCTGTGGTTTATACAAACACTTCCTATGAAATCCATGACTTATTGAAGATTGATATTGAAAAGCTGACCTAAGGGCAGCTAGGTGGCGCAGTGGATAGATTACCAGCCCTGAAGTCAGGAGGATCTGAGTTCAAATTTGGTCTCAGACACTTAACATTTCCTAGCTGTGTGACCCTGGGCAAGTCACTTAACCTCAATTGCCTCAGCAAAAAAGAAAAAAGAAAAGCTGACCTATTAGGGGAAGAGCTAAAAGCATATCTCTCCAAGTTGTACTACCAAATTGTGTTGTAACTGGGATTTATTAATTTAATTAAAACAAATATCTGATGAGGTTTGGTGGTTTTGGGAAGGATTGAGGGGGGATGTAGATGGTCAGAGGAGACAAGCTGATGATACTTGGGAGGTGAGCTTTATTTATAATGAAAGTGTGAGAAATGGGAGTTTTTAATGAAATGGGAGCCTACCAGGCTGCATAATTCTGGGCAGATTTTTCATCTGTAAAGTGGGATGAATTCTATATACCTACCTCACAGGGTTGTTGTGAGGACTTGCTAAGAAACAGAAGGGATGCTTTGTCCCCAAATAACATTGTATCCATCCTAACTAATAAAGGAAATGGGAGCAAGTTTTTGAGACCAACTACATTAATTGGTGTGTGTTGTCTTTCTGGGATTTGCTAAAAACTTCCTTCCCTGAGATTTTAAGGAGTATTTTTTACTTTGATGAAAGCACTTAAATGGCTCCCTTTGCATCTGAGGATCTGAAAACTACTCATTGGCTTTCAAAAGGGGCAATCAAGGAAGAACTGAAATGCTAATCTCCTAGGTTCCCCCTGTACCTGATAATAGTGAAAAGAAAACTGAATTTAGGATCAGCTTTGCTGCTAACTATTTCTGTGACTTTAGGCAAGTCATATCACTTATGAACCTCAGTTTTCTCATGTGTAAAATGAGCAGACTGGATTTCTGAAGTCTCTTCCAGCTCTGTGTCCCTATTCCTGATCTATACTCCCTTTAATATTGCCACATATTAAACTCGTTTTCAGAGAAGCAAAGATTCTCCTAATCCAGGGATTTTTTTTAACTGTCAAAGGGATCCATCACCCCCCCCCAAAAAAAAGATTAAGAATGCATAAAATCTAGCCCAAGTTGCTTGATGCCCTTTTGAAAGACTCTAGTTTAGAGTCTTTTTTGTGTGTGACAATGGATGAGATACCTGGGTTGAGAGAGGTCTGTTCTCTGAACTTCCCTTATAAAATATTTATTCTGACAAAGGAAAGTAGGTTTTTGACCAAAACATCTGAGAAATCACCTGGATTTATTAAAATAATTTATGGAACTAGATTAGAAATGCCTTTGTTTTTTGAAGCTCTTGCAAGTCTATTCTTTCAGGAGGAGGGGGGAAGGATTTCCCATATACTTTTCCAACCTTCTTGTCATCATTTTTGGCTCCATTTTGAAACTTGTAAAAAAAAAAAAAAAGGGAGAGACAGCAGTCTGCCTTGGAGAAATTCATAATTTGGAAGACATGATACTTTTGGTGAAACTTTTCTAAGTTTTCAGAATCTCCATGAGTTAGGAGAACCAAGAATGCCAGCAAATAGGGTCTGGGAAGAGTTTGTTGCAAACGTGTTGTCTTCTGGGGGATCTGGTGTTTGGCTTGGATGCTGCACAGCAGGGCTGCCTTGCCTGGGTTTCTAATTACAAGAAGGACGTTTCTGCTAAGACCCATCTCACTAAAAACACATCCCTGTGTGTAATCAGAAACCCTAAACCGGGCAGGATATTTTAAAACTGAAGCAATGAAGATTAGATTAAGTCTCCACCAAACAGCTCCATTCTGGTATTATTTTTGGCTGGAATGTGGGGAAAAGCAGCTGGCCCCGGCGCCCTGACCAGACTCAAGGGGGTTTGGATGGGGCCAGATTGGGTGATGGTAATTTTGCTATTTAATATTAACATGACCAGTTGCAACACAGCTCAGCAGAAGCAATGCCAGTGACCAGTGTCAGAAGAAGGCCCTGCCTATGCCAAATCCAGGTCACTGGGAACATGGGGTAAAAATCAGTGGGTCACTGTGCAATGGGAATGCTTTGTAACCACCTCAGTAGTATCTTTTCTCCTTCCAAATTCTCCTGTCCCCAATCACACCCTACCCAGCCTCCCCCATTCAATTTCTGGCAAATCCCTTCCTTCAGTCAACTTTCCATCTGGAATGATTTCCCTTGAGGACAATCAGCATTTTTCAGGTGACCTGTGAGGAGAACTTGAGCATACTTTTGCTTTTCTGGGTGTGGAGAAGGAGCAATAGTGGCCAGAATTCCTGTGAACTTTGCCTCTTAATGTTATGAGCCTTTGTATACTTTTACTGATGGAGTTTGTCTCACTGCTGAAGTCCCTTCCAATTCAGAGTCTGATTCTGTTAAATTTGTTCTTGGTCATCCCAGATGGTAGTTCTTATATTATCCATCCAGGCTCTTTTCTTCTCTTCTTTCTGTCTCTCACTGCCCTGGTTTTGGTTCTTTCCCAATTCATCTTATTGGTTCTTTCCCAGTTCATCTTTATTGTCAAAAAGTGAACACTGTACTTTGTAGCCCAATAAATGCTGACATAGGTGCCACAGTAAAGAAAAAGGAAGAAATTCTCAAGTGGGCAAACCAGATGTACAAAAACACAATCTCCTAGTTATGGAGCTGGAAAGGACCATAGGAGTCATCTAGTCCAGTGGTTCTCAAACTTCTGTTTTCAGCATCCCTTTATACTAATAAAAATGATTAAGGATCAAAGAGTTTTTGTTTATATGGGTTATATTTATAGATATTTAACTATATTAGAAATAAAAACTAGTTTTAAACTTGTAGACTTTTTGAAAAAGTTTCAGAAACCCCTCAGATTTTCTGGACCATACTTTGAGAATCATTGTCTAGTTCAACCTTCATTTTGCAGATTCGAAAACTGATTTGCACAGGACAATAGTGAGTGGCAAAGCCCAGATTTAAACCTGGGGCCTTTGGTGACTAAGCCAGTGCATTTTTCATATGAAAAAGACATCAATTCACTTAGAACAAGTGCAAATAATTGTAGTAAGTGTCTAAACCAGTAGGAAGGGAAGTACAGAGTAATGGAGTAACCATAAGTGAGTGAGTGAGTTTCATCAGCATGGGCTTTCTGGAGTCAACAAGCATTTATTAAAAGTGCCTCTGTGCTAGGCACTATGTTAAATATTGGAGGTAGGTCTTGAACAGTTTTAAAGGAGAGGAATGATACTGTGGATAGGAAGAAGAGGGGGAAAAAAGTTTTAAAGTGAGATTAGCCTTTTGTACTAATTGAGGTTACCAGAGTTTGATGGAGGACAAGGTAAAATAAATAAAGCAGTGTTTTTGTTAAACTAGAATTCATTTTTCTTTGTTTCTCTTTTTCCCTGCAACCTTAGCCATTCTTGAAGAGTAAAGAATTCTGGATTTAGAGCGAGAAAACTTGGTTCTTCTACTTTACAGTTGCGTGCACACGAGCAAGCAAGCCACTTAATCTTTTTCCCCTCAGTTTTCTCATCTACAAAATGGAATGGAAAAGTATTTGTTGGGAGCTTGGTATGGGTTAAGCATTGTGCTATGTATGCACTGGGGATACAAATAGAAAACAGAGATAGCCTTTGTTCCCATTCTAATTAGGAGAGACAACAGATAATGGGTGTTGTGACAAAAGTGCTTTATAAACTTTAAGTAACCAGTAAATCTAAGTTTGTTATCCTATAGGTAGGTCCTACAGTGTATGGGATTTCCTTCTTTGCATTCTTGTTTACTGAGCAGTGCTTATCACAGAGACAGGAATCCAGGTACTTAATAAATGCTTGTTAAATGAATGGGTTCTTTTGCTTTTTTTTTTTTTTTTTTTTCTGAGGCAGTTGGGGTTAAGTGATTTGCCCAGGGTCACACAGGTAGGAAGTGTTTAGTATCTGAGACCAAATTTGAACTCAGGTCCTCCTGACTTTAGGGCTGGTACTCTATCCACCTAGCTGCCCCTCCTTTTGCATTTGAAGGCATATTGGTTAAATCAAAATCTTGGAACCCAAGCCAGTGGCTTAGCATATATAAGTTTGACTATAGGGTGTTAGAGCTACCTTGTGAAGAAATCCCTGACAGTTTTACTGGGACCATCCCTAGTTCTTCTTGGCCTTTGCTACCACTCCCTTTTTGTTGTATAAAAGTTCAAAGGACAAAAACTATTGGTCACACTCTTGGCCTATCACCTTCATAGGATACTATGAAGGGAATTTGATGTCAGCATACTTGCTACATGATATAATGAAAAGAGCATTGGATTTAGAGTCAAGAGAACAGGGTCAAGTACTGGATTAGGCATTTCTGAGCTTTATGACTATGGACAAATCATTCAAATTTGGAGGCACACTTTCTTGATCTGTAAAATGGAGCTAATTATCCCAGTCCTGCCTATCTTATAGAATTGTTATGAGAAAAGTCCTTTGTAAACTTTAAAGTTCTTTGCAACTTTGAACAATTTTTCATTAATAATGAATGTTTGATATTAGATGTCACTCTATTTGTAAAATATAATCATTGGACAGGATGATCTCTCAACTCCCAGGTTCCATAATTTTAATTTTACTGGTTCAATTGTTACATAGATGCATAGTTTACCCAAACTGGGGAGTCCTTATCAAAGCTGAAAGAGTTTATTGGTAGCTAAGTTCTGCCAAGATCTATTGACTACCAATGTAACTCATGGGTTCTTATGAGAGAGGATAGTGGTTGGGATGAGAGAGAAGTTGGCTTTCAACAAACTCCTTGAAAGTCTCTTCCCAGATCAGCATTGTGCTGAACCTTAGGAACCAGAGATCAAATGATCTTTCAGGTATTTCTCAAAGGAAGCCTCCATTTACTTCTTAAAAAAAGATGAACACTTCCTCAGTTTTGTATAGCTCAAATAATAACACTGAAAATAGTTCATGTTAAAGTTTGTAACAACCCTAAAAAGTTAATGCAAGTATTAATATCCCCACTTTGAACATGGAAAAACAGAGGCTTACATTTTAAAAAGTGAAGAACTGGAATTCAAACTCAGGTCCTCTGACTCCTAAATCAGCACCCATTTATTAAGTGAAAAGTATCCTCCTGATCTCAGAAAGCTTTGCTAGGTACTTTATGCACCTCCTTCCTACTCCTTTGTATGAATTAGTTGAAATTATTTCTCTTCTGTACAAAGAAGAAAAATCAGCAACTAAACAGATTAAGTGAGGGCTCCATGACCTTATCAAAAGGAGGATATACTTTTGATTTCTATAAAGTTAGAGAGAGACAGGTGTGATTAATGGATCATACCACAAAAAGCAAAGTGGTGACAGAATTGGGGATATTGGGGGTTAATTACTTTTGAACAATTGAGGTGGGTTGACCCTATAACCAACCAGATTAAGTTTTAAAATGAACCAACTGGGAATCCCCAAATTAAGTATTTTTTTTTTAAAGAATCACACATTCAATCAAAACTATGGTCCATTTTGTCTACAATTCTGTTTCTGTCAATGATATTAAATGAAAGTCATTTAGCCAAACATCATGGTTGTCCTTCCTGAGTTGTGGACTCATTTTTCAAATATGGCTAAGTTCTCTTTTTTTTTCAACATGGAGCCCTCTAGATTCTTTGAACCTCTATTTCCCTCAAAAGCAAGAGATATGATCCAGACATTCTTCTTTCCCAATATTGATTGATTAGTGGTTCACCAACAAAATTGGAATTAAGGTTCTTGTTTTTCAGGGTGGGGGGGAGAGTGCTATCTCTAGGAGTCTCTTGACAATCTTCTTAACAATAAAACTATCTCAGAATGGGATAGGTGGGCTCCAGGCTTCTGAGTCCCCCCTCATTATGAAGGCTGGATGACCATTTTCCATTATACAAATGGAATTTATTTTTTGTGTTGGGGTTGAAATAATAACCTCTGAGATCATTTCAGAACATGCTCAAGAGGGAGAATACCCTGTTTGCTTCAAGTTAGAGAGGGGGAAATAGAGGCTCAGAGAATCTAGAGAGCTCCATGTTGGAAAAAAGAGAACTTAGTCATACCTGAAAAATGAGTCCACAAAGTATCTATTAGTCAACATGTATTTATTGGACATCCTGTGCTGTGTTGGGTATTGGGCAGAATAGAAAACACAGTGAAAATGATGTCCCTGCTTTCAAGTAGTTTGCAGTTTGAAACTAATAGAGAATAATTAAGGATCTAGCTTAGTATCACAGAAAGCTGGAAAAGACTATATAGATCTTCTTGTCATTTTATAAAGGGCAAAGCTGAATGTCAGCAAGGTAAAGTGACTTGTCTAAGGCCACATTACTAATAAAGAGGGCTCTGGATTCAAATCACATTATTCCTTGTGGCTTCTCTTTGGGTCCTGACAATAAGTTTGTAGGAAGAGACAGACAGGCAGACAGGTAGGAAGGCAGAGGCAGAAAGAGAGAGACAGAAACAGGAGAAACAGAAAAGGAAAGATAGAGAGAGGGAGACCCAGAGACATCACTGGGGGCTGCAGCAATGAAGGCATCAAGGAAGAGATGGAACTTGAGCTGTATCCTGAAAGATGGATAGGATTTCGATAAATATTACATGATGCAATAGAAAAAGTATTGCCATTAACTATGTTTGACTTTGGGCAAGTCATGTAACCTGTCTGAGCCGCAGAGTCCTCAATTATAGAAATAAGGAGGTTGCATTATAGGGCATCTAAGATCTCTTCTGCTTCTAAAATTCAAGAAGGAGAAAGGAGTCCACTGTGCCTTTTGAAGGAGGTTTCCTCCTCCAGATCTGAAGGTCTGCTCCTTTTTGGCACATTCACTTGGATTCTTTGGTCTAGTGAGTCATTTTTTCATGGTTGGGACATAACTCTCCTTTAAGGGCTGGTATGTGTCCAGGTTGTGGGAGTTGAAAGCAAATCTGGGAGAATTTCCTGCCCCAAGGACTCAGAAGCATAGAGCTATAGGAATCCTGAGGGACCTGGTAACTCAAAAAGCCCTTATTTGAAGGCTTTGGGTATGGCCTCTGGCTCAGTTATAATGGAAGTCAGAACTCCTGGTCTCTCTTTCTCAGCTCTGGTAGGAAAAAGCCAGACACATGGCAGGAAGCTGTCCCCTAGGGAAGCTATCCTTCACTTGTCAATTACCATTCTGGGGGAGAGCCAAACAGCTTGGTGGGATTCCCCCAGCCTTCCCTGGAGTCTGTTAATGGGGGGAATTACTTAGCATTTGGCTTTGGCATGGGATTTCTCTGAGGAGGAACCCCTGTTTGGAGAATTCATTCATGCCACTAAGATAGAGAACTGATACTTCTTGTTGATTTCCAGACTGCCTTGTCAGGACCTTCCCCAAGGTAGATCTCATCACTATCCCAACACAGTTATCATTAAATTTGTGAAGTGAAAGGTTAAAGGTATTATTCCTAAGAAATTCTTTGATAGAGCCAAGGATGTAAACAGGGAAAAGGTTAAGAACTCTTATCAAGGTTCTTTCTGTGACTGGCAGCAGTGTTGGAGGAAAAAAGGAAAGGTCCTTTTCAAAGTTGGAAATAAAGGCAAGGGAAAGGGCCTTCCCTGAAACCTGAAGTTCCCTTCTGCTTCAAAGTATTTATCCAAGGAGTTATGAGAAGAGGCTGAACTCTATCAGGAAAAGTGGAAATTAATGGTTCCAGTGGCATCACAAGGATGCCATGAGGATGAGGGATTTCTTTTTTTTTTTATTTTAACTCTTCGGATATTCTTCCTTCCCTCTTCTTCATCCTGCATCCCTGTGTGTAGCTGTTAGTTTGGGGATTGTCAGTGGATCTGAGATGAAGATAATATTGTCTATGTTACTTAGTCCTTCAGTCATATCTGATTCTTCATGATCTCCTTTGGGGTTTTCTTGGCAAAGTGGTTTGCAATTTCCTTTTCCAATTCGTTTAAAAAGTTAAGGACCTGAGGTAAACAGGATTAAATGACTTGCCCAGGGTCATATAGCTTGTGTCTAAGGCTAGATTTGAACTCAGAAAGCAATGTCTTCCTGACTCTTCACTGTATTCTATCTACTTCACCAACCATGCTGTCCCTATTTTATGTATACCATTTATATTTATAATATATAGCATACTTTAAAATTAGAGTTTATAAAGTGAATTCTTCACAAAGACCCTGTATGGTAAAGAGAGCACATTTTTGAGCTTTTACTTTAAATTTTTTTTATTGATCTCTTGTTTTTAATTTACCTTCATTTTCCAATATGGATTTATTCTATAGCCAGAGAAGCACAGGCATGCATTGCTTATGAAAAAGAATTTTTAAAAAAAGAGAGAGAGAGATAAAAAGCAATCCAGCAAAAATCACTGAACAATTAGTCAAGTATGCACTATGTTCCACTACATAGTCTCCTCCTTCTATAATGAAGGAAAGGAGGTGCATTCTCATATCTGTAGTCATTATGTATGTATTTTTCCTGATTCAACTTATTTCTCTTTTCATGAGTTCCCATGCCTTCCTGTATTCTTCATGTTCATTTCTTGTGATATAATAATTCTATTATGTTTATGTACCATAATTTATTTAGCCATTCTTCCATCAGTAAACACTTACTTTGTTTTAAGGTATTTATTTTTTCTACCATAAGAAGTGCTCTGAGTATTTTGGAATGTAAGATCTTTCTTTCAATCCCTTTCTTCTTGAAGTATGTGCTAGGTAATGGGATCTCTGAGTAAGATGATAAGGATGTTTTAGTCATCTTCATAGCATAAATTCAAATTACTTCCCAGAATAATTGGAGAGGAGGTGTAGATGCTACAAATGTTATCCTTATTAAAGAATCAGAAAAGTGATCTTAACTGCCCATGGTCACTGTGCTAATGGATTTTCACCTAGAACTTGAACCCAGATCTTGTGAGTCTGGTACTTTTTCCAAGAGCACTCTATTTTCTACCCTAAGGATTAAATATTTATTTACTTTTGTCAAAATATTTTCCCCGATCTGTAATGAGGGGTGACATTTTTGTGCTTAACAGAATTCTGAACTATGATTATCATATCTAATGGGAGAAGTTGGTTGACTTAGGAGTAAGGGCTGTGATTTACTAATAAATCTAAAATACAACCTATATACACCCACAACTGCAATCTTGCTGCTTAAGTAATTGAAGGCTAGTTTTGTGCAGTTTGCTTCATACAGAAGTAGCTAGTTTGTTTACCCAGAAGATCATGCAAGACAAAATCATTCACCTTCTATGGACAGCCTGTGTGTTAGCACTAAATGTCTGTATTTTGAATGTGTTTTTTTTCTGTCATCCAATACAATGGGATGTCTAGCCTGGGAGGTTGTATAGGTACCATTTCAACTTTGCTTAATTACTTACTTTGGGAGTTGAAGGTGAGATTTGAAGGTCTGACTGGGCTCTGCTGGAAGAATGGCTATACAAAACCAGTACTGCCATCCTTCGGGGAGCTTTGATCTGGGGGGTGGGAATGGTAAGAAATAAAGAAATATAAAGTAATTTGAGGAAAGAGGAAATACTAAAATTTAACCTTTGTTTGCAAGTCTAGACTATGTAGTATTTGAAGCCATTGTGGGGTCAGATTCCTTGTCACTTTGAATCTCTCCTTTTTCTTTCTTGATTATAGAACCTGGGGCTAATCTTTCCTAGATTATCAATTTATCTTGACAGGGTATGTTGAGGAAAAGAATAGCCTGAACAATAGGTTGAGGACTTTAGACTTGATTCTGTGCTTAGTGGGGGACCATTGGAGATTTGAGAGCAAGTGAGATGAACCAGAGTTGCTACCAGCAGTTACTAGAATGTTCTTAGGCATTTCTGTCCCATTGGAACTCAAGAATTCAGACTGGATACACAGATCATAAGAAATGATTTGGAATTCTCTTGTACTTTCCTGATATCTTAAAGTGTCCAGGCTTTAAACATTGGAAATCTTCGGTCATGGCTGTTAATTCAATGGAGATTGGCTTTACTCTTCTGGATTCTCATCATCTTTGGAGACAGAAGTAAATGTGAGTTCAGAAACACTTCTCCTCTTTCTCCTTTCATTCAAACTTTGTTCCTCTCACTGGATGCAGTGTATGTTATTGATGTAAATTCTAAAACCAGTGATCAGGTGCTCCTCCTTATTATGGAAAAAGGTTTAGACTTGTTGGGAGAGACTCAAGTGCAAATCCTGCCCCTGACACAAGTTGGGTGAGAGTGGATGAATCAACTGATGTTTTTGGGTGTCAGTTTTTATCTATAACCTAGGAAAGATAATATATATAATATTTGATTGGGTTGCTGTAAGGATGGAATGAGATAATGTATGTAAATTGTCAGGCAAATCTTTAAGAGTTGTAAAATGTCAGTTATTGTTATTATTGTTTTCCTTTTGGGCTTAATTCAAATCTTACCTCTCCCACAGAATTTTCTCAAATTACTCCAGCCTATAGAACTTATACATGCCATTTATTGGACACTTACTATCTTCTTGGCATTGCTAGGAAATTTTCATGTATCTCTTTTTATCTCTTTAACTGAGCTTGAAATTCCTTGTGGACAAAGACCATGTAATGCAATGAGAAAAGTGCTAAATTTTGAATTGGGTGGAGATATAGGATTAGAATCTGATCTTGCCACTTGCTCCTTATGTAAGCTTTTGTCCTGTGGTACATTGGGAAGAGCCCCTGGGTTTAGGTGAGAGGTCCTGAGTTTGATGCTCAGGTCTATTGCTTGAGGGTAGAAAAATCACTTCATCTTTGTAGGCTTCAGTTTGCTCATCTGTAAAATGATAAGCTTGGACTAGATGTTTTCGAAGGTCCCATCCAGCTCTAATTCTATGATTCCATGTTTTTGAATCCCCTATAGTGCAGTGCAGGATGCATACATAGTAGGCACTCATTAAATACTTGATTCATTGAATCAGGAGTGAGCCCAGATTTCCATTTTCTACAATCTCCCTTCTTAGGAAGCATTTTCATTTGTGGGGTGTTTCTTGGGGAAAAACTGCTTCTGAGTCCCATTTCTTTTTCTTGGGCATTGCTGCCTTTTAGGCAGAGGCCAGTTCTCAGACTTCTTGAGGGCTTGGGTGTGGCAAACTAGTTCAGTGAATCAAACTTGTATTTTATGTAAACTCACCTGGTAAAAGGTCAGAAGTGAAATTTAAAAAAAGCATTGGGGGCGTTTTCCCTCTTGTGTTTTACATTCCCATCTTCAAATTATTCTAATAGTCCCATTTGGCACCCAGATTATTCTTATTATAAAAATCCTTGGAATGTTCATATCAATTAAGTTTCACATATTCATATCAATGAACTTTTACAAGAACCTTGTTAGGAAATACCTGATTTTGCTGAGACACCATGGAGGAAAATGAGACAACCTTATTTTCTCCTGGGAAAGACTGTGTTGTTAGAAAGAAGAGCCTTTCGCATGTCTGTACCACCTCCTGCCAGGCTGGAATGATTCACCTCCAGCTACTATCTACTAGGTTCTGGCACCAGGGCCAAAGTCATGTCCATCCCCATGGAAACATCAAAGTAAATTAAACTGTGTCAGAATCACAAGGCATTAAGATGAGGCCCTTGAAGATGGGTATGTGAGAACTAGGTATTTCAGCGAGCATGGGGAGTTATTCTTGGCCTGTACCCATCTTTCCTGATCCTATGCCATGGAGCACAAATGCAGAAAATAGGGGCTTTGAACAATGCATTCAGCTGTGAGTTTAGAATTCCCCACCTTTAGATGATCTCCATTTTAGTATTAGCATCCCTCTCTCCCTCTGTCCAAAAAGACAATCTATGGTGTTAGTTATCCTGGATCTGCCTTTGATTTGGCTCCAGCATTCTTATAGATATTTAGAGCTAGAAGGGACCTTGAGATCTTCCTTGAGATCATCTAGTCCAGGTCTCTCGTTTTAGAGATTACATTGTTGGAAACTAAGGTCAAAAGGTAAAATGAAGCAACTTATGTTTTAAAATTCTTTCACTTTTTAATTAAGGACCTTGGTATTGAAAAAGATGAAAAAAAATTAGAGAGAAAGGGGGTTATGATTCTCCTTTTATAGATGAGGAAACTGAAATCCAGAGAAATGAAATGATTTGCAATTTCTACAACAATAAAACCTATGAGGAATGATCTAGAGAGTTCTTTGACTAGACAGAATAAAAATCTCTGATTATTTTTTCTAGTCTCTGTGTTTTAATGTTTAATAGCTTAACTAATCTCTTTAAAGTCACATATGACTCCTCTATCAGATAGTAAGAATGGCAACTGCAAAGTCACAGTCCCAGATATAGATTCTCTTCATATATTCCTAAAATTAGACAAGTAATAAGAAGGAAAGCCTGGATTGAAACTCGGTGGCTTTCCCTCCAAATCCAGGTCCATTTTTACCATACTGTTTATGTCATTCCTGAATCCAAGTCCCATGAGTTTTCTATGATACCATTTTGCTTCTCAAAGATGAAGTTTTATATCCTGCATTTAGAGAACTTGGGTCAAAGAATTTTCACAGTGGTGTGGTTTCCACATTAATGGCCAATGGCATTTATGTCAAGATACTCTTCTGAATTTTGACCCTGTGCCTGAGAAAAGGTTGTGTTGAAAAGCTGGTATCAATAAAGGTGTTGAGAGACTTGGTAACCCAGCTTTCTTGCCTAATAATAATAAAGAATAGAAAAGATTATGCCTTATCTTTTGCAGGGTGTGCTAGGGGCAACGCTAATGCAAATGGACCCTCAGTGTTTAACCTGGGATAGGTAATAACTCTTACTAAGTGAAAAGTGCTAATTATATGAATCTTTCTGAGCTTTCATTTCCAATGGGAAGATTTTTAAAGTCTTTCCCAAGTCGAACAATTTGTGATTCTCAGTACTGTTTTATTTTACAGCTCAAGTACTTTTGGGCTAGGCGTGACATCTTATATGCCTGATTATAATTTATTTACACATTTGATATGAAATATAGGTCCACTTGAAGATGTCATTGCCAATATTGGTTAGTCTATGATTCCCTCTGACTTCATTCTACAGAGGAGTTCTGGTATTCAATCACATGCCCAGTGTGTTTAGCTTCCTCATTGAGAAGCACTAAATTACTAAATAGTTGATGACCTTGATGACCTGAAATAATTTCTTGGGGTTGCTTTACCTACAAGGTCTAAAAGACTATAATTTCAGTCTTATGTCTTATGTACATAATACTTTTTTGGTAGGTATCATTCTTATTTAGAGATACTTTGAAACTGCTCCTATAGCACATTTGTGATGGCCTCAGCCTGGGCCTGGAGACAGATTTCTAGTCTAATCTTCCAGGAAGATGAATGATCTACTCTCTGTCATAGATCAAGATTAATTAATCAGCAAGCATTGATTATATACTTACTCTGTGGCGCAGCTGGAAAGATTTTGATAACCTCCCTTTCCTTTACATTTTACAAAAGATTTTCCTCACAGCAACCTGGTGAAGTAGGTGGTACAAATATCATTGCCCTCATTTTACAAATGGACTCACAAAGAGAAAATAAAATGAGTTACCCAGAATTATATAACTATTTCATTTCAAATCAGGTTGTTGCCACAATGATTATGATCACCACAACTTATTTACCTTGTAGTTTGCAGTTGTAAAACACTTTGCAAACTTTATTTCACTTGTTCCTCCCCAAAAACCCTGTGAGGAAAGTAACTATGTAACATATGTATAGTAAATATGTAGCATATTATGTGTTTAATAAACTCTCATTTCCTTCTTTCCTTCTCTTACCATTTTATAGCCTTAGACAGGCTCCTTCTACCTTTGCATTCTACCTCTAGTCATCTGAAGTGGGCTAATCCACTGGGGAGAATTTATATCCAATTGATAAACCATGCTTGAGGTAGGATGTCTGAATCTGCCCCCATCTCTAAAGGCACTAAGTACTTTCCCAGCAGGAGAGGAGACATCTCTTTGTTTAATGGGACAACTCTGGTTTTCTAAGAGGAAATTCATGCATTGAGTGAATGCTTTCATATTAAGAGGGAATTTAGGCTTAATGTAAGGAAAACTTCCTAAAACTTAGAAACTGTCTAAAAATAGAATAGGAAGAAGTGGGGGCCCCTTTGAGGTCTTCATGCAAAGATTAGATGACTATTTGTTAATTATTATTTTTGCTTGTTTGTTTACTATATTGTTAAGAAGGTTAATCAGGTATGGTTTGTACCAGATGGGCTGTGAGACCTCTTCTAACAGTAAGATTCTGTGATTATTATCTCTAATTTAAGAACTAGAAAAAATGAATATCAGAAAGGTTAAGCAATTTCCCCCACATTACATATTCAGTAAATGGCAGAAATAGATTTTCATATTTTCAGTCTAACTTTCTTGTTTTAGTGAACAGGAATGATTGTGGATTATATTGGCTTCCCATGGAATGACATCATTTGATCTTCAAGGCAAGTGAGTCTGTTCTCTGTGGCTTGTGGGACAGCTTGCTTTATGAGAGATGAAGGAAGGGAAGTATTACTCCCTAGAAACACATCTTTCCCCTGTTAGTGGTCTATCATGATGAGGATATACCTAGGTTGCTCTGGGTAGGTTGATCAATTTCCCATTCATATCGGCATGTCCAGGACATTTCAATTCAATTCAACAACCATTAATTAATGATTATCATGTACTAGGCAATGGGGATAAAAGACAACAATGGAGCCATTTCCCTGGCTAGAAGGAACTTAAATTCAATAAGGAAGAAATATTAAATGCGTAAGTACTGATAAATTATATATGTAGAGTAAATAGAAAGAAATTTAGGGGTCAAAAGAATTACTGAGGGTTAGAAGGGGATGCTACCTGAGATTCCATGAGGAGACTTTAATAAGAAGAACATTTGTATGTTCAACCTATTGCAGAGGCTAGAAATGAAATTTTATGAAAAGAAAACAGTAAAGAGTCTAGTTTGGCTGGAATGTAGTGGGAAAAGTATAGTAACATGTGATTAGTCTGAAAAAAAAAGCCTGGAGAGAAACTGAGAAATTTAAATGCCAGAAAGAAGAATTTATATTCTTTCTAAAGGCAATAGAAAGCCACAGAAATTTTTTGAGCAGTAGAATAATGCGGTTAGAACTAATCTTTAGAAATATCAATTTGGCTTTGCAGAGCAAGAGCAAGGGCAACAAGAGGCTGGGTGGAAAACATTTAGAAATAAGTATAAATAAAAAAGATTATTCTGCCTTTACTAGAGCTCTACAGAGATCTGATTAAGTAGAGGCATCGATCAGGAGATGCTATGCAGTTGTTAGCTGTCTCCTGCTCCCTTAGCAAATCTATTGCATTCAGAAGCAGCAAAATACCAGTTAAGCCTCCCCAAAGTTGTATTTACCTGCAGTCCCTGAGTGTCTTCCCTTAACAGTCCCAGATGTTTAAATTAAGTTGTCCACATATTGTCTTGGGCCAAAAGAAGGGGAAGGAACAACCCCCATTCGTACTCCAGCACACTCTATCCAAAAAGAAGAATATATATTTTGTTCAGTTGTGTGATGTTCCTTAGGACCATGTTAGAGGAGAGAAAAAGCTCTGCTTGGATGATGGTCTAAAGAAGAACTATTGATTGCATTTGGATTTTTGGGCAGTATGGAATTAAGGAAGCATAAAACTTGGAATTTGAATCCTGACTCAGCTACATTTTCTTATTATTATCTGGGTACATTTCTTAAACTGTTGCAGCCTCTATTTCTTCACTTATCAAATGAAAGAAGTAAGTAAAGATTTGATGAGAGGAATGGGTAACACCATCTATCTCTAAAGTTCTTAGCAAACTTATCATCTGCATTAGACCCCTATATCTGGGTATACACATCCCAGGGCTCTATCCTGCATTGTTTCTTCTTCTCTCCATATTTTTTTCCCTTGGTGATCTTATCAGCTCCCATACATTCATCTGTCTCTGTACAGATAATTCAAATCTACACATCTCCTGAACTCTAGTCTGATATCTTTTTTGCCTGCTGGACATCTTCATTTGGATATCCTGTAGTCTTCTCAAAGGTAGTATGTCTAAAACAACTCCTTTTTCCCTTTTAACCCACTCTTTTTCCTAACTTCTATTCTACTCCAGTAGAATATGTTAATAATGTTAAGCTCCTTGAGGGCAAGCTCTTTCTGACTTTTGTATCTGTACCCCAGCAGTTAGCACAGTGTTTGACACAAGTTGTTTAGTCATTTCAGTAGGAACTAATTCTCCACAAACCCATTTGGGTTTTTTAGGCAAAGATATTAGAGTGGTTTGCCATATTTTTCTCCAGTTCATTTTAAAGGTGAGGAAACTGGGGCAAACAGGGTTAAATGACTTGCTCTTACACAGCTACTAAGTGATATAGGCTGGATTTGAACTCAGATCTAAAAAATTAATAATCTAAGATATAACACAATCTAAATTATTAATCTAAAAGATTATTTTATGGAGAAATCACATAGGGCAAGTTCTCATAAGGTAGTCAGAAAAAGCAATACAAGGACACTCTAAAGGTCTCTTAAGAGCTTTAGAATCAATTAAATGACTTGGGAGACACTGGCACAGGACCACTCAGCATGGTGTGCTCAGCCCTCATTAGAGAAGATGCTCTATGAGCAAAACAGAAATGAATTAGGTGAGAAGAAACACAAAATGTGCAGTTAGAAAAACCACCCCAAATGTTCATCCTGTGACAGAAATTTTAAGCTCCTGTTGGTCTGATCAGCTACAGACACACTATAACTCAATTTAAACATAGTGGTACATTATGGAACTCTTGGAGAACAAAGGACAGCAACCCTCCAGACTTGCAGAGTGGGGCTCTATCTACTGCACTACTTAGCTGCCCTGTCTGGCAGACAGGAGATGCTTAATAAATGTTTATTGAGTGACTGATTTCAATAAATAAAGGGATTGGACTACATGATCTTTAAGATCCCTCCCACTTCTATATCTTATGATTCTTTCCCATTACTTTTGGGGCTATAACAAATCAATTAATTAGCAAGCATTTCTAAAGTGCTTACTATGTACAAAGATGGAGGGAAAGGTAAAGTGTGGGTAGGTTTGGGGAAATATGATCCACTAGAGTCCTAAATCCTAGTTTCACTCTGGCTTCTGCAAGCACCCAGTGCTAGCATTGAGAACAGGATAGCTACCTCAATGATTGAGGGGTGTTTGGAGGTATTAGATATGGCTAGGAATGGCCTGGTCTTCCCATCTCCCCACCCAGAACAGTCGCATCTATCATATTTTCCTAGAATAATGAAATGTTAAAACTGAATGGTTAGAGACTAGCTAATCGAATCCAATCCAATCTCATTTTATAGATGAGGAAACTGAAACTCAGAGAGGAGAAATGATTTTTCCCAATATCATAAAAGCAGAAGCAGCAGAACCAGATCCGGGACCTAAATCCAGGACTTCAGAATCCCAACCTGATGTGGTTTCTACTATTCCATGCTTCTTCCCAGTTTTACTTTGACTTAGGCCATGGTTGAGGGGTCTATGAAAGAATTAAAACATTAGATATGAAAAGAGATTGGGCAAAGTGATCCTCATCAAACAAGTCAAGCATGTTCGTATAAGACTAGGCTGTTGGACAAAGTGTCCAAGGCTCTGAACCACTGCTGTCCTTTTTTTTTTTTTTTTAAACTAGAAAAGGATAAGCAAAGCATACTTCCTAAGGAAGAAGAAAATTTAGGCACAAAAATCAAGAATGGAATTTTGACAGAACTTGGTAGAGGCCTTGGGCAGAATGCAGTTGGATAAAGACTGCTGGAATGGTCAGCTTGCCTCTGCTCTGGTTTGAGGAGACCTCTTGGCTCCTGATATATAGGTGCTTAGAATTCCTGAGAAGTTTTTGGTGGAGTTAACTTGAGTCAAATGTAGCACTGGAGCCAGAAGTCTAAGTCCAGGAGGTAAGGTATCCTGGGGCTATTTGCCTGGGCTACCCACTTTTTTGTTAGGATTGGCTTTGTGAAAAGACTATCTGACTGAGAATCAGCCTCTGGAACTCTGGGACCCTGCCCCCTGAGGTTTATTGTTTGGCATTTCTCTTTCTCCCTTAATTTTTCCTACCTAGAAAATGAGAATTTGAATTCTATTTAGGGAGTGGCTGAGGATAAAAATTCATTTGTAAAACCATTTGGCGAACAGAGTGAGAGCTGGATATAAAGTATAACAAATCTCCTTTATCTTTGCATGGATTATCCATTTTTTAGATTATATGTGACAAATTTTTAATCTCTAGATGACTTCCCTTCTGAAACTCTAGTTTGATTTTGGGCCGCTGCCTTTGACTGTCAGATGAGCTGTGCTCAAGGAATTCAATTTAACAGTCACAATCACAACCATAAATATGTTCTAGAAAAAGCATCAGCTAAAATACACTCAAATTATGAGATCGATTACCTGCTATTGTAGTTTATCTACATCAAAGCTTCTTAAACTGTGAGTCGAATGGGGTTATGAAAAATTTGGCAACAGTAAAAGATATCAAATATTCCACCAAGATTTAATTCTTTGTGTAAAAATAGACAAGTACATCCTCTCATGAGTATGTAAATTTGCTTCATCTTTCATAAATGGTAAAATTATATGCATATAAAGAATTGTTTTAAAATAAATTTCTTTAATTTATTATCATTAAATGTTTGATTTGTATACCTATTTTATATATCTATATGCTTGGAAATCACATAAAAATTTCTTAGGTAAAAAAGGGGTTACAAGTGGAAAAAGTTTAAGAAGCCCTAATCTATGCCATAGCTACTCTTTTTAATTGAAGAGAGCTGAATTTTAGCTATGTGGTTATCAATCAAACAAGGACTTATTAAATGCCTATTATCTGTAAGATTCTGGGGATAGAGAAAAAAATGAAATGGTCCTTGCCCAAAAGGAGTGCTTATTCTATTGAGTCATGCAATACGTAATTTATACTAGTATATACAAAACATTCCAAATGAAAAGAAAATGCGAAAGTAATTTTGGGAAGTTACAGCTGAAGGATTGGGCTTGAGAGGATCAAGAACGCCTTATATAGGAAGTGATATTTCAGAACAAGATGACTTTGCAGGATTCTTAGAGACAGAGGGTAAGGAGGGGATACATTTTGGACTTGGCAAACAGCTTATACAAAAGCACTGAATTGGAAAAAGGACTGTCTGAGGAGCACCAAGGCCATTTGGGCTAGACTGAAGAATTTAAGAAGGAGAATAATATAAAATAAGACTGGTCTATAAATATACCCCAGTCTTTCATTCTCCAAAAACCCTTACTTGATTCATCTATCCCTGCCACCTATAACCATCTATATGTTTCCTGCCTTTTGTAATTATCCTCCCAGAGAAGGCTGTCTATAACAGGTGCCTCTATTTCCTTTCCTCTCTCTTTTTAACTCTCTACAATCTGGCTTCTGATCTCACCATTTAACCAATTACTGTCTGAAGTTACCAATGATCTCTTAATCATCAAGTGAAATGGCTTTTTTTTTTTTTTTCAGTTCTCATCCTTCTTAGACTTCTGTACAGCCTTTGTCATTATCTTTTTTTTTTTTTTTTTTTTTTTTGCTGAGGCTATTGGGTTAAGTGACTTCCCCAGGGTTACACAGCTAGGAAGTGTTAAGTGTCTGAGGCTAGATCTGAACTTAGGTTCTCCTGACGGCAGAACTGGTGCTCTATCCACTGTGCCACCTAACTGCCCCAGCCTTTGTCATTATCACCTCTACTCTTCAATACTGTCTTCTAAGCTTTCATGCCACTATTCTCAGATGGAAAATTGTTCCACTCCATCTTTTTATGGGATTTTCTTAGTCATTATTTAAAGATTTTGAGAGAGGTTTGGGAAAAGAGTTCAGATGAGTCCCTGCCTTTACTTGGCCATCTTGGCCCATGCTACTATTCTTTCTTGGTTCTCCTCTTATCTATCTGACCATTCTTCAGTCTGCTTTACTGGATCTTCACCCAGATCTTGCTAACTAACCATGGGTGTCCCCTAGGGCTGTATCCTCTGCTCTTTCCTCTCTTATACTATTTAAATTGGATACAGTGATCATCAGTGATAATTTTTATATCTTCTTATTCAAACCTAACTTCTCTGCTCACCTCCAGTCTTGCATCTTCAACTGCCTTATTGGGCTTTTTGAACTGGATGTCCCATAGATATATTAGACCCAATGTGTTCAAAACTAAATTGCTTATCTTTACCCCCAAACCCTCCCCTTTTCTTATCTTCCTAACACTGTTGAGGATACCACTATACTCCTAATCCCCCAAATTCAAACCCTAAGAATTATCCTTAACTGCTCTCTGATTTCAAACAATTTGGAATCTAGTTGAGGCATTAAAACACATTCCTGGGAAAAGCTAATAGTTAAGTCTACTTCTTTTCAAATCCTTTGGAAATGCATTCAATTAGGTTAGGAGATAATATTTAAAGAAAAACTACTTGTAGGTAGTTTGGAACAAGGATGTTGATGAGGGTGATGGTTATAACATCTCACTTTTAGGTACCTTGGAGTAGTGGCTAGAAGGCTAGCTTTGGAACTAGAAAGATAAAGGCTGAAGTCCTGCCTATGATCCAATGTTATTGTAGGTAAATCACTTAACTGTTCAGAGCTCCCTACTGACCTAAATTTAGAGATAAGATTGTTAACTTCATATAACTTTTGTCTGCCTCAATTACCTCAACTAGAAATGGAAATTATATTACCACTCCCTTATAAGGTCATTGTGAGGATGAAATGAAATAACATTGGTAAAATACTTAGCCAAGTGCTTGGCCCGTAGTAGGTCCTTAATAAATATTTGTTCTTTTCCCATTACCCAAATTGAAGAAAGAAATTCTCCATACAGACAAAATCACAGATCTGGAGGAAGAGAGGAACAAACATCCCAAACCCACAAATTTATGTAATGTTTTAAGGTTTATAAAATGGCAGGCTGGAACTACCATGAATTTTGCATAAGGAGAGATCCAGTAGGGATGAAATGATGGAGGAAAGTACTATGAAGGAAGGTAGGATTTGAGTCAGATCTGAAAGGATGTATATGGTTTTGATTAGAAAAGAGAAAAGGAGAGGACTAACTTGGGCTGGGAGGAAAGAAAGTGAAATGTGTATTTGTGAAGAGTCAGAAAGAGAACTGGGAAGAAAAACAAGAAAAACTGAGGATGCCCATTTCTCTGATGCAGAAGGTTCCTGAAGGTTCCTAATTTGAAAGTAACATTCTGATCTGCCCCAACTCCTTTCAATGCCTAGGCAGATAGGAATTTCCTGCCCTCAGAGATATCCCTCAGAGGTCTTAGCTGAACAGACAGAAGCAAACCTGAAAGTTTGTATCCCTAAGCAAAGTATCAGGGTTGATGACACTTTTAATCCAACTTATTTCAAAATATGCTCACTGTATAGATTATAGGCATTTGCATAGGATTCTAAATCCATAAATTTAGAGCTAGTCGGGAGATCATCTCCTCCAATCCCTTCATATTACAAAGGAGGAAACTGAAGACTAGACAAGTGAAGGAATGTGTATAGTACATAGTGGAGTTGGTATTCAAACCCAGGTTCATGTGATACCAAATTCAGTGTTCTAGCCCCCAGTTTCTTAAACCCACAGAGGGTCCCATACCTGAATGTGGGAGTCACAAAATTGTAATTTATTATCAATAAATGTTTGATTTGCATACCTGTTTAACATACCTATATGCCTAGGGTCACATAAAAATTTCACACAAAAAAAATTGTGAAAAGAGCCCTGTTCTAGCCCACACGAAATAGAGTAAATAATTTTTGCTTAAAGAATAGCAGAGAATAGTTCCTAGGGGTTTGACCTAATTGCCTTCTGGGAGAATCCTGCTAAGGGGGCACCTGACCCCTGCATTTCTCTAGAAATTAAGTAGTTCATCTGGTGCCCTCCCTTAGGGAATCTGCCCAGTGGCCCCATAGTCTGGAAAGGGTTGGAGAATAGGAATGTTTGTTTTTCCAGTTGTTGTGTTTTAGGCTAAATTAAGTCCAGGTTTAATTGCTCAGGGTTAGGCACTTTAGGTTCAACTTAATTTCACATTTGAAATTGAATAATTAAATTCTAAATTATTTTTTTCAACCTGCTTCCTTCTTTCCCCTAACCTTTTTTCCCCCTCCTCTCCCAATACTCCCCCAAAGGGAAAGCTGTATCGAGCTTTGCTGACAGTAGGGAGCACTTAGAGGAGTGTAGAGGCCCACATGCATTATTAGTACATGCTGAGCAGATTTTCCCCTAATGAGAATTGTATTTGGAATCCCGTTAAGAACAAATACTCACTAATTAGAAAAAAAGAATATTTCATGGCATCATTAGTCAGACTGTTAAGATTTCAGCTGAACGAAAAATAATGCCCCCCAAAAGAGATAATTATGGGCATTGTGGAAAATTAAGGACCTTGTCTACCACTGGGGAGGCTGGTCCCAATAGATCAGTAGGAAGGAGCCTGATTGTGACGTCTTCGCATGCATCAGGTCCTATCAGAAGCTTCTGGGAAACAAATCTGACATAGGGATAGAAGAATATTTTTGGCCACTCAAGTTCCTCATCTCACACTACATAAGCAACTAGTTGCAGCTCTGTCACCAACAAAACGTGTGATCTTGGGCCAGTCACTAACCCTTTTGGAGTCTCAGTTTATGGTAAAACTAGGATGTTGAATTAGATAGGGGACCTTCCTATTCTGTTAGTTTGTGACTCTGATGGAAGGCTGCTAGACCACATTGCTGTTTTACAGGAAGTGCCTGAGCCATTGACTAAGAAGTAATGGATGCTATTTCCTAACCTACATTACAGGGATTGATGGTCAACAGATGTTTCACTGCAGGACTATGCATTCACAATTACTTGGATAATTCAGATATAGTGCTTCGTATACAGCTGGATTTCCTGGGTGATGGGAACTGTATAGATTCTGATCTGAAGGAAGGATGTTTCTGAATTGACTATAGTACCACAATAAAGTATAAACTTTTTAAGACATGCCTGAACTGAGCCTGGGAAAGGACTTCTGAGGCCTGATATTGGGCAGGAGAAGAGCATGGGTATACACTTTCCCATCCAAAAAATCCTCCAGAGTTCTTGCCTTCCTGGCCAGGGTCCCAAGTTGGAGTAGAGACTGAAGTGGTAACGGAGAATGAAGGGAGTTCCCAGAGCCTCACTCTGGGCATTCCCAACAACTGTGAGCAGGTGAAAGCTGGCTTTTAACTGTCATGATTTACATTTGGCTTTCCTCTTTAATTCTGCCTCATTTTCTTCACTTCAATTGGGAAAAAGGGAAGTGGGTGAATTTCATTTCCAGTTCCTTCTGTCCTGCCTGGAGCAGGGTTTGTTAAGCCTCTATTACCAGGATTACCCACTTACATAGAGCTTTTATGTTTTCAAGGTGCGGTTATAATCATTAGTAAATAATGAGACCTCCCAGGGCTACTGGCACTGCAGGGACTAGCCTAACTGGGAAGGATTTTTACTTGGGGCAAAACCCCAACCAAAACAAAAGGGGAATCCCGCTCTCCTCCCTTCCCCAAACACAAATACCCACCTTTCTCTTAATTTTATTTAATTCAACAACCACTGAAAGTGGTCTTATTATTTGAGCAGTACCTATCAGAGCTATGGAGATTAAAAGAGTTCTAGAAGAGAGACAAGACTTAACATAGGAAATTATATGTTGTCATGTTTTTGTTAGAAAATAAAAAGGCAAAATGCGATGCTATTTTTGGTAGTATTTTACAATTTACAAATCCAAGCATATACCACTCACATCTATTATCTGATATCAGCTAGATGGTATGTTAAATAGAGGGTTGGACCAGGAGTTAGGAAAACCTGAGTTCAAATCTTGCCTCATATACTAACTGTGTGATCCTGGGCAGATCATTTCATTTCTCTCAGTCTCAGTTTCCTTATTTGTAAAATGGAAGTAATAAATAGCCTCTACCTTACTAGATTGTGGTAAGGACCAAATGAAATAACATGGAAAACATTTTGCAAACCTTAAAATATTCTATAAATGCTAGTTATTCTTATTATTGTTGATCATCAATCAGTGAGAGAAAGGGGCTGCAGAAATGGAAGGATATCAAAGTGGGGAAGGCCATAGACGCTGAAGGAATTTCCAGGACAAAAAGGAAGCAGAGTCTTGATGGTGATGTCAGAAGCAGAGCCTGAACAGGCTCATATCCTGGACTGTCTCCATCAAGGCAATTAGAGCTTATAATTGCCACTTTACAGAGGGGGAAACTGGGATTCAGAAGGGTTAACCACTTGCCCAAGGTCCCACATCCTGCAGGAAGCCTTCCCTAGCCCTTCTTAATTCCAGCACCTTTCCTCTGTTAATTATCTCCTATTTATCCTGTAGATAGCTTGCTTTGTATATATTTGTTTGCATGTTGTTTCTCCATTAGATTGTAAGCTCTTTGAAGCCAGAGGCTGTCTTTTGCCTCTTTCTGTCATCCCATGATGTTCCTGGTCCTTCTTGTGTTCCGTCATTCATTCGTGTTTGACTCTTTGTGACCCCTCGGACCATGGACCACATAGCACTGCAGGCCCTCTGTCCTCCACTATTTTCAGCCTGTCCACACTCATGTTTGTTGTTTCCTTGACACTATCCATCCATCTCATCCTCTCTGTCTTTGCCATTTCCTTTGGCCTTCAATCTTAGTACATCTTTATTGAATTGAATTAAATGTAACTCTGGAGTGGCAGCCCCCGGGATGGAGGCCAGATCTTCTGACTCCAAGCCCAGGCCTCTTTCCACTGACCACATGGCTTTGGTTTTCCTCTGAGATGTAACTTATGGCCATAAGCCACATTTTCATTTGTGACTTAGGAAATCTATTGTATTACTTTATAGTCAAACTTTTTCTAGACAAATAAGTAAATTGGATCTAATCAAGTGCCTAGCTATGTACTGCAGACCTCAGATGCCATGGGCTGTTAAGAACCTGGGGTAGGCAGTGTATAGCAGGGCAAAGATCACCAGTTTCAAACTCAGAAGACCTGTTTTGACTCCTGACCCTGATGCTTACTACCTGTGTCACCTGCTTATTGTCTGACTTCTTAACTGTTCATAGATTTAGAGATATAGATCATTCAGCTGATTTTACAGAAGAGGAACTAAGTAAGGTAAATAGGGTTAAATGGCTTGCCCAAGGTCATACAGTTAGCAACATTCTGAGTCATATTTGAACTCTGGTTTTCTCGACTCCAGGCTTTGTGCTCTATCCACTGCACCACCTCGTTGCCTGTGTCACTCAGGAAGCAAGAATTAAAGTGTCTTCTTATTTATAGTGCTGTGTGCTGAGGAGACAAAACCAACAAAAAATATAATTGCATTTATATAAGAACTTATATTAGTTATATAAATGCTAGCTAGTGTTATTTATATAGCACTTTTAAGACTTGCAGAGTGCATTCCTTGTTGTCTCATTTGATTGCATTATCATTTGATTTTAAGTGTGGGGTTTGTTAGGTGAACTGAGGCCAGTATGTGGAAGGCCTTGAAGTGGAAAGGCCTTGAAGTGTGCATGAGTTAGCTTTGCATCACAACTCAGGCTACCTGAGAGTGAGCTTTGATCTGTGTGTGTTGATTCTACTGTCCAGGGGGGTTGGGGGAAAGATACCTGAGAGCTAGGAGAGGACATGGAAAAAATGCCTGAACAGATGTATTAGGCAGCCAGGTCACATTTGTGTAGGGTTGTAATGAAATCCGGCTTCAGTGGAGTTGAAAAGCACCACCGGTAATGCTGTTATATATAGCTTTCAACTTTAATAAGGTGTTGCAAAAACTATGAAAATACACATAACTAAAAACACATTTCCCAGGGAGCATGGTTTCAGTTCCCTTTCTACTGCTCCTGTGCGGTACTTTGTGCTGTCAATAAAGCTGTTAAAATACAATGGAAAGTGGGTAATTGTGCGTTATATAGCTTTTGTTTTCCGCTATGAAATATTGAGGTATGAAAAGAGTGGGATTATTGTGTCGAAGGGCATTTTGAAGGAACTGGAGAAGAATGGACGAAGAGAAGGAAAGTGAATAAAAGAAGAGATCAGGTCAAGGAACCTGGGTTCTAGTCCTGGTCCTGTCCTCCATATGGTGGGACTATCAGTCTTGGTTTTCCTAAAACTAGGAGTAATGTATCCTTCTATATATGGAGAATAGTGTCTGAAATGCTTTTGAGAGGACTTAGAATTCCTCAGAGTCCTTGGAATTGTACAACAATGGACTTGAGGGAGGAAAGATACTTTTTTTTTTTATCTTCAATTATAGCTACCAGAGAATGTGTCTGAAGGCCAAGTTGATAGTACTTAAGAGAAAATAAACCGGATATTTGATGAAAATCAATTTGTGTTGAAGAAAAGAAAATGCTGTTGGTGGGATCATGCATGACACCCCTTTGTGTGATTTAGATAAGGAGGAACTGCTTCTAGAAACTTGGGGTTACCTGTAAAAAAGTGTTCACTGACTTTGGGCTGTTCTAGATGAAACTGTTTACTTAATTGTAGATTTAGAGATATAGGTCATAGATTTAGAGCTAAATGAGATCTTAGAAATCACTGAGTGCAATCTCCCATTTTACAGAGAAAGAAACTAAGTCCTGCCTATGAAATAGATGATCTGATTTGCCCAGAGTGAATCTTCAGAAGGTGGATAGAAGTTTATTTTCAATGGCACTATATTTACAATATCCGCCTTCTCTTGGAAGGACAAATGCCCAGTGAGAAGATCATTGGTAGGAACCCCATAGAACAACAGATCTCTAACTCTTTGGTCAAAGGATTCCCTTACACCCTTAAAAATCATTGAGAATTTCACAGAAGCTTTTGTTTATGTGGGTTTCAGCTACTGATATTTATCATATTAGAAATTTAAACTGCTAATTTTTTTAAAATTATGAGTTCATTAAAAATAATTATGTTAACATTTTAAATGAAAAACAACTGTATTTTTAAAAACTAGTGAAGGTAGTAGAGTTGTTTTACCTATTCTTACAAAAATAACTCATGTCTAGTTTAATAGGAAACAGTTGGATTCTTATCTGGTTCTGCATTTTATCTGTTGCAATATGTTATTTTCATGGAAATATATGATGAAAATTGGCTACACACAGATTTGTAGTTGGAAAAGGGAGAAGTATTTTAATTGGAAAATGATATCTTAATATTATTATGAAAATAATTTTTGACTTCGTGTATCTTCCGCACAGATATTGAGGACTCTGTGCTTTTACTATCTCAGCAAATATATTGAGGTTTCCCTGTGGATATCTGGGTATAGCTTAGAGAAGAGGAGGCACTGGGTGTCACAAAGACCTGCTGACCTTACTTCAGCTGGGGAGGACGCAGCCTAGGTCCTCAGCAGTAAAACATTTCAAAAGTGCAGCTTGTTAGAGCTGCTTCAGAAGCCTAGAATTATTAAAATGGATTTAATGTATTCTATTCAAGTTCTTGCTATGATGATGATGATGATGATGATGATCCTAAATATTTGAAATAGTCCCTTTTTTGTTATAAGGTGCTTTCATTATATCAAAATCACTGAGAATTTCACAGAAGCTTTTGTTTATGTGGGTTTCAGCTACTGATATTTATCATATTAGAAATTTAAACTGCTAATTTTTTTTTAAATTAAAATTTTAAATTGCCTGATTTAACCCTTTGTGGGAGACAAGACAGGTACTATTATGCTACATTTTAGCTTAAGGAAAGACTCAGTCAAGTCAAGTGACTTATCCAAAGCTAGGACATGGCAGAGCTAGGACTTTGAACTTGGGTCTTTTGATTCCTTTCTCTCTCCACACATACTGTATGCTTCTTTTTCCTGAGCTTACTTCTCAATTGTACAGTGCATTTTGGGATCTGCCAGTTGAATTTGAGAGACCTGTCTCTCTTGATAGATTACATTTGGTTTGCTCAGAAGGCACTTTATGGCTTTATAAAGCTCTTATAATGCCTTTAAAAATTTTTTTTCCCCAAGCTTACAAGGCCAGTTTTAGAATAGCAATTACCAGCTCCAATATCCCCCAGCAAACTCATGCTGTGCTGCTGTATGTAAACTGCTCAGGACATTTGTAATGCTGCCACACAGTCTGGAAATCTGCATGGGAAGGAAAAAAAGCTCTCCCTCTGTACCAGGGACCGCTGCAGAGCCACCATTCTGCTCTAATTTATGGGCCACATAAAAAATTCTGTGAAGTTGCCCTGCATCTTTTGGTGGCAAAGTTTAGGTTTTTACTGTTTCAAGCTGCTAATTTTTTCCATTAAACCCAGCCTTCTGTCTCTACTAATGAGTCTATGCATGTGTGTGTGTGTGAGTGAATGTGTGCGTGCATGTGCTTTAATTTATATACCTCTTTCCACTCTGGAATGCACATAATTTACAAATGTGTGCATGATATACAGCCAGTTCTTGCCTGTCCCTGAGCAGCTCATCTGCTTTGTAGTTTATCTGAGGTAGTATATGGATAACGTCCTTCTGCTGCCCAGTCCGTACTTGCATTGTGTCTGTACCCTTTGGAGAGAGAAAGGTGTCTGAGCACATTCCCAGGGGAAATATGAGGTTCTTTGGTGATCCTTGAATCAGACAAAAATAGATGATTTGGGGATTTTCTATTGGTTTTGAATCATCTTTCCCTCTCCTGTCTTCCTGATTGATTTGTAATTTATCTGAGGTAATGTATAGGTAACATCCCTTTGCTGCCCAGTCAGTGCTTGGATTAGATCTGTACCCTTTAGAGAGAGAGATATGCCCTATGCAGGTGTCTGAACACGTTCGCAAGGGAAATATAAGATTAATTAGACAAAAATAGATGATTTGGGGATTTCCTATTGGTTTTGCATCATTTTCCCCTCTCCTATATTACTCATTGGTTCAGGGGATACACTGCTAGGCCTAGAGTCAGAAAGTCCTGAGTTCAAATGCACACTTAGACATTTACATACTGGGTTTGTCTGCCTGTTTCCTCAACAGCAAAGCTAGGATACCAAGAGCACTTACCTCTCAGGGTTGTTGTGGGGATCAAATGAGATTATATTTGTGAAGTGCTTAGCATAGCGCCTGGCTCATTTCCTTCTGTCATTTGTGCCTACTTTGAAAAGGCTGTATAGGAAACATGTTTATATTCACATTCAGCCAAGTGGTAAAAACTCAACAATTCCAGCCCTTCCTTTTCTCATTTAAACTCTTTTAGGCCCTGAGATGACCTAACCTAAGAGTCTCTGGAGGCTAATTGGCCTTCCAAGAGACAGTTGGAGATTTAGGACTAGGGATAAGTTTCTAACATCTGATAGGGGCTGGTTAGTCCCTGTATCTTGGTTCCCTTTCTCAGGAGGAAGAATTCCTCTCCCTGGCCTTTGTGGATGCTTCAGGACAAAGACCACTGAGGACCAATGATGTCTTCCTGTGCCTATTGATCCAGTGACACACGCAGAGTTGCTGATCTTAGGGCCTAACGACCAGGCAAAGCAAAGATCTTTGTAGTTAGACCTCCTCCGTGAAAATATCTTTGTTTCATTCATCCATGTTTCCCCTTCTCTCCAGATGTGGTCACACCTTTTGAGGCGGTTATCTAGATTTTTTTCAGTATTTGGAGCCAGCCTCACTATCTGGAATCATAGCATATCAGAGTGAGAAGGAACCTTAGGATTTAACTAGTTCAATATCGACCAAATCATGAATCCTGTTTATTTAAAGAGTTTCAGTGACAGGGAACTCACTACTTCTCCAGGTCTGCTTCATATAATCTCCCAATTTCCCTTCAACAAAGGTAGCAGGTGTGGGACTTGAACCCAGGTCCTCTTTGGCAAGATCCAAGGGTTTTTCCTTGGTACCACAGTATCTCTGACCAATATTAAGATGCAGGAAAAGTAGGCATTATTATTATTCCATTTTTATAGACCACTGAAGTGATAAGGTTTTTCAAAGGGTTAGTAGCAACATTGGGAAGTGAACTAAGGTCCAATTGCTCTTCTCACTATCCCAGAATACAATGATTACTGAGTCACAAAAATGTGTTTAAATCAAAACCATGCTCCCTCCAAACCATGGCTGAAAGAATACTAGTCATCAAGACATAGTAGAAAGAAATCACATGTTGCTTGTTACCCTATTTGAAGAAATAGGCCTGGCCTCCTCCACAGTTGGTAAGGAGTAACTCCCTTGTTAGTCATTAAAAAAACAACACAGCAACAGTAACAGTTCAAGTTTATATAGTACTTCAGGCTTTATAGGACAGCCCTGTGAAGTAGATGATACAAATATTCCTATTTTACAGATGCAAAAAAATGGGTAATTGCAATTAATCATTCAGTTAATCAAAATTTACTGAATATTTCTAGGGAGTAGTGTGGAACAGTTTTCTAAAAAAGCATTCAACTGGAAGTCAGGAGATCTGATTAAAAAGTTGTCAAGGCTTCTGTTACTATCAAGTAAAATTCAAACCTTTTACTTGGCATTCAAGGCCCTCTACAATTTGCCACCATTCTGCCTTTCTAAGTTTAATCAATCATATTTCCCTCTCTCTGTTCCATTCATATTGCTTTCCCTCCCACCCCATTTCTTTCTCCCAGCTTCCAGCACCTAATCCCATTCTGCTTTCTGAATTTTACTCACTTTCTTTTCCCATGCATGAAATGCCTTTCCATCTCATTTTTATCCTGTTTAATTCCTTCCCATCCATTAAAACCCAACTCAAAAGCTACTTCCTCCATAAAGCCTTCCATGACTCTTTTCCCAATAATGACTTTTCTTCTCTGATCTTATGTAGCATTTTTTTCATCTTTCTATTGCATCCATCATGTAATAGTATGCATTGTAGTTATCAATGTATCTTATCACCTAAGTAATTGTAAGCTCCAATCGTACCTCACTCAGTCCTTAGCACCAGTAATGATGACTAGTAGGTGCTCAGTAAATATTATTGATGAATGAATGAATAAATAACCTGGATTCCAATAACATTTCTGCTACTAACCAGCCATTTGAACTGGGGCTAATCAATTTATCTCTCTGTACCTCAGTTTCTTACTCTGTAAAATAAAGGTGTTGGACTAAGACGATTTTACTTTTCCTGTTCCCGAATTCTGCTACTATACTGAGCTCTTTGGAGATATAGAAATTGATAAGACATACAAAGTCCCTCTCTTCAGGTAGTTTACAGTCTGACTAGGGAGGCAAGGTACATGCAGGAGGACAATTAGCAGTACAAGTTGGTTAATAGTAGATGTTAAATGAATAAGAGAAGAGTTCAAGGGATCAGTTTTGACTGGGATGATGAGACTGGTGAATTGACAGGACTTGCTAATTAGTTTTATATGGAAGAGGAGAACAGGATTATAGAGAATAAAACATGTCTCTGTAGTTTTAAATTTGTCACAGGAAGATTGTTCTTCCATAAACAGAAATAGACATAGCAAGAAGAGAAGCTAATTTAGGGGAGGGGAGAAGATGATGTATTCAGTTTTGGTCATGTTTGAGAGAGGCAGAGAATTGTAGTGAATAGAGTTCTGTACCTGTAGTCAGGAAGACCTGGATTCAAATCCTTTCTCTAGTATTTATTGACTATTTTGCTCTGCATTGGTGGAAGGGGTTTCCCACCCAGGAAATCATCCATAAGTTCTTGATGTAAAAAGTTTTCAGTGGTGATAGAACATCCAGGTGGAGATGCCTATCGGTATGAAGATATATTTGGAAAAAATCATTGTTTTATTACTGGATATACTGTCCTCTGCCAGAAGCCAGCTAATTCTAGTCTGATGAAGTGAGCCATATAACCTTCATTAATTAGCTATATGACCTTTATTAAATAGATTAAATGCTCTTGGCTTCAGTTTTCTTGTCTGTAAAACATCGGGCTAGATGATCTCAAAGGAGCCTTCTAGTTCTAATACTCTGAAAATCTATATAGGGATGTTGCCTACTCCTGGCCTCTATTTCCTCACCTCTTAGTGATTTCCAACTGCCTTGTAATCTGTTTTCTGGCCCTACCATTTGATTGAAACTTCTCTTCTGAGGTTATCAGTATTCTCCTAATAGCTACAAGCCAGGTGCCTATTCTTACCTTTTGTAGTTTTTGACCATCTCTGCTTCTTGGTTCTTTGGCTACTGTGGCAATGCACTCTCTTGTGCTCCTACTTGTCCTCCAGTTTTCCTTACTAGATTAGCTGCTTCTTCCCACTATTTGTGGGCATTCCCAAAGTTCTGTCTTGGATCCTCTATTCTTTGTACACTCTCTCTCTCTAGGTGATATCAAAAACACCAAAGGGTTCAATTACCACCTTTATGCCAGATGACTTCCAAAAGTATATAGCCCTACCGTGGCACCAATTACTTGCTAAATACTTCCATTGGTGTATATTTCACAGACACCTTAAATTCCACATGTCTGTAAGAGAATTTTATTTTTACTTAAACAATTCCTACAATAAGTAATAATAATAATAATAACATTTAAACAGTGCTTTAAGCCTTCAAAATACTGTACATCTTACTTGCTTTTCTTAAGTTTTCCCATTTCTGGTGATAACACCACCATTAGTTTTGTAATCTTTGGAATCATCCTTGGCTCTTTCCTGTCTATCATTTCCCTCCCCTATCAAACACCACATGTAATCAGCTGCCTAATCTTGTAGATCATGCTTCCACAACCTTGTTTGTAATTTCTTTTCTCACCTCCATACCATCTCTGCTCCAGTTCAAACCCTTCATCACCTCTTGCTCAATTATAAAAGCCTCTTAATTCCACAGAGTTTAGATGCCACCTTCTAGATGAAACCTATCCTTGCCTTCCATGTTATTAGCATTGTCTCCTTGTGATTATTTTGTGTATACTTTTTTATATACTTACTTATTTATACACTTGCTTCATCTCCTCACTAGACTTCTTGAGTGCAGGGACTCTTGTTTTTGTCTGTTTGTTTGTTTTTGTCTTTGTAACCCCAGTGTCTTTGAAGACCCCTAGTCAGAATATCATTGATTCACATCCTTTAACACCTATTGAAAGCTTGGAGGTCATGACTTCATGGGACAGCCCATTTCATTTTTTTAATGATACTGTTAGAAATGTGCAATTGAATGGACCAGTTAAGTGATGCTGTGGCAGAGTGTGGGACCTGGAGTCAGGAAGACTCCTCTTTCTGAATTCAAATCCAGTTTCAGGCATTTATTAGCTGTGTGACCCTGGGTAAGTCACTTATAATTTGCCTCAGTTTCCTCTCCTATAAAAGGAGCTGGAAAAAGAAATGACAAACCACTCCAATATCTTTGCCAAAAAAACTCCAAATGGGGTCATGAAGAATTGGATTTGACTGAAACAAATCAACAACAATTGTTAGAAAATTCTTCCTTTTATGTCCAATTGAAATTGACCTAGTTCTTCCCTCTCTCTGGAGCCACTCAGAATGCTTATTCTTCCTTCTCTGTGACATGCCTTCAAGTTTTGAAGAGAGTTATGTCATCCAGAAGTTTTCAGTTGTGTAGCCTAAACCTGTCCTATTCCTTCAGCCAATCTCCATAAAACATGGCGGGAATTCAATAGATTTGTGCTGGAAAGTGCCATTCAAATCTGGAGAGAACTATGGAGACTGAATGTGGATCAAAGGATAGTGTTTTCAACTTTTGTTGTTTCTTTGCTTGTTTTTCTCCCCTTTCTTGTGTTTTTTTCCTTTTTGATTTGATTTTTCTTGTACAGTATGATAAATATGGAAATATGCTCAGAAAAATTGTTCACATTTAATCTATATCAGGTTGCTTGCTGTCTTGGGGAGGGAGAGGAGAGAGAAGAAGGAGAAAAATTGGGAACATAGGGTTTTGCAAAGGTGAATGTTGAAAACTATTTTTGCATGTATTTGGAAAAATGTAATGCTATTAAAATTAAAAAACAAACAACCCATGATTGAAAGTTTCTCACCTTCTTGGATGATCCTCATCTTGTTAGTATCTCTCTTAAGATACTGTACCCAGAACAGAACATTATATACTACAGAAATAATCTGAACAGGGAAGAGTCCTTTTGGAAACTACACTTCAGCCAGTGAACTCTAAGATGCTATTATTAGTTTCTTTGCTATCTGTGATATACTGCTCACATTTTTTTCTTTCTTTTTTTTTTTTTTATTACTCTTTGTATTCCTCGAGTTCCTGGAAAATAGTAGGTATTTAATAAATTTTTGTTTGTTTAGCTCAGGCTAAGTTTGCTGTCCTCTTAAGTTCCTGAGTTGTTTACATACTGTAGGTATTACAAATAGAATAGAAAGTGAGGATGGGAATCACAGGTCTAACCCTAGGACATCAAGGGAACACAGTGGATAGAGTACTGGACCCAGAGTCTAGAAGACTTTGAATTTATTTTATTTTTTTTCTTCCTTGTCATGCTTTTATTATTTTTTTAATTAAAACTTTTTATTTTTCAAAACATATGCATGGGCAATTTTTCAACATTAGCCAACCCTGTGTTTCGATCTCCCCCTTCCCCCCCTTTCCCCTAAACCCTTCCCTAAATGGTAAGTAAACACTTTGAATTTAAAATCAGCTTCAGCCACTTCCTTCCTCTGTGACTCTGGGCAAGTCACTTTAACTGTATCCCTCAATTATAAAAATAGAGATAATAATAATACTTTCCTCCTCGGGTGGTTGTAAGGATCAAATGAAATATTTTCTGTGTTAAGTATATAATAAGCACTATGTAAATTACTATTTTCTAAGTACTGTGCTAAGTCTAAAGCAAGTGACTATGCTTTTGGGACATTCTCTTATCCATTCTTTGTTTCAATTTTCTCACCTGTACAATGAGGCAGATGGAAAAGACAATCTCAAAGGCCAAGGCCCCTTCTAGCTCTAATAACTTATGATTCCTTATGGGAGATTGTCCGTTTCATGGAAGAGTAGATGGCCATTATCTAACAGAGTAGGAGACATAACTGGGTTGGAAAGGGTTATCAGGGCTGTCAAATTTGTGTGGGAATTTTCCTTCAGAAGTCTCACTTTTATCCCTTGTTCATCATGAGCCCTAACCCTGGCTCAGAAGTATAGGTTCCCAATAGCTGTTCAGAACAGGAACCAGGAAAGAGGCCTTGACTAGTGGAGACCTTCAAGATCACAGTCCTTTCACTTCCAGCTGGGCTATGAAAAGGAGTGTTGTGCAGGTAACACAGAGGAAGATGTCAGTTTATCTTCCCGGACCCCAATTTCCTTATTTATAAAAGGGAAAGATTGTAATGGGTGGTCCCATACACTCTTAACTTCTGTTGATTCTGTAAATTTCATGCAAGTGAAGAGAGGGAATAGGAGTAATAAGATATTTTTCTGTGTTTTCTTTAGGCTGTGAAATGAAGGTGTCTAGAACTACTCTGTGTACAAGGAAGTCATCTCCATAATGTTTTATTTTTCACCCTCACCTGATTTTACTCTGTAGGATGTTCTTTGAGGAGATCTCTATTTACTCTTCTACCCAGTGGCTGAGGGAGAAAATAGAGCCTAATTTGGTTTGAGAAGGCTGTTGGTAGTGTAAAAGAGAGGCAGACAAGGAGGGACAAGCAGAAAGAGACTTTTGTCATTCAGTAATTACTTCTGAGGAGGGAGGGGGAAGTGATCACAAACCTCAGCTCAGGGAGCTGAGATTTCTCAGTTAATTATAGCCATCGTGATCACGACCATCAGATTCATTGCTAAACATTTAATTAATGATTGGGCTTTCAGGGATGGGCAAGGTGGTGAATAGAGAGCTGTTCATATGCCACCCTCCCTATGGGTCCAACACAGATTCCCTTGTCCTTCAAACAAAGGATAAGCAGCTACTGAAGAATTCCAATTTGGAATGCTTGTGTATTCCTTGCATCATTAGCCAGGACTCTTAAAAAACTTGGTTCTTGACTCCAAAGCCATCAAAAACAGGGTATCTATCTGTCTGTCTGTCTATCTATCTATCTCTGTCTGTCTGTCTCTGTCTATCTATCTATCTATCTGTCTGTCTGTCTGTCTTTCTGTCTGTCTGTCTATCTCTTCTGTCTCCAAAAGGGCTTCCCCAGCTTCTGGGTTGAAGCTCCCAATAGAAAGTCCTTTTGGGTGAGGATGTCATAACAATTAATGACCTAAACTTTCAGCATTCCCCTCAAAAAGTGAACAAGCAATGACTTAACTGAGAATGATTTCAAGATTTGCCTGCATTTCCCCAGTGGAAGCAGAGAGATTCCCTGTGGGATTAAGTACCACTAGAAACTAGAGGTAAAATCAGCTCACTATTAGGGATGTGGGCGCATGTTTTAAGGCCACCTGGCTTGTCAGGGAGCTGGAAGTATACCTATAAAGTAGCCAAGGTGATCTCAAGGTAGGTCATCTCTTCATTTTCTCTCTCTCCCAACCCTCCCTCCTATTCTGTAGCAATTTCTGTGCTCAGTGAAGGCTCTCTCTCAGATGGAGGCCGCTGGGAAATCCGGCTGTTATCTCTCTACGAACTACATTAGCTTTTGCTCTTGGAATTAATTGGTGCTTTCCATCCCCATGATTCTGCACATAATCCCTGGCCTCAGAGGTGTCACTGGAGGAATCACTGGCTCCTCCCTGCCCCACATTCTAGCCCCTCACTAGGAATGGGAATGAGGAAGGCTAAGCTTAGCTTACCTATGCTGATCTGGCTCAGTAGTATGAGATTTGTCCCAGATATTTCTCTGTCAAGGCTAGATAGCTATAGTCTTAGTAGAAAAAGACCAACCGAGTGCTGGCTTTGAAGTCAAAGGACTGGATTCAAATTCTGTTTCTGATGCTTATTCCTATGTGACACTGAGTAACTCACTCACCCTGTCTAAACCTCATTTCCTCATCTGTAAAATGAAAGAGTTAGACTAGATAACCTCTAAAGTTCCTTGCTTTATATCAATGATCCTGTGATCTTATGACCTTAAAGTTTATTTTGTTTCTACCCCATCCCTAATGAAAGAAATTCCTCTATGATATGTCTACCAAGTGGTCATCAAGTCACTATTTGAATACTTCCTGTGACAGTAACTCAATCATGAGCTAACCTTTTCTGGTCAATTCTAGTAATTAAAGAATTTCTTTATTGAGGTCAAACTTTCTTCCTTTCATTATCAGTTTTAGTTCTACTCCCTGTGGAATCCCCTAGAATTAGTCTAATCCTTCCACTTTACAACCCTTCAATAATTTGAAAACGACTCTCTTGATCTCTTCTCTTCTCATGTTTATCATCCACATTTCCTTCAATTTATCCATCTTTGACAGTTTTTAGGGTCCATCATCCTCTAAATCAATCTTCCTTAATCACTGAATATGCTTCAGTTTATCAAGATCATTCTTAAAATATGTCTCTAGGAATGGAATAAGATATATCATATATATGGAACTATGCCCAAAGGGCTATCAAACTGTGCATATTTGATCCAGCAGGGTTACTATTGGGCCTATATCCCAAAGAGATCTTAAAGGAAGGAAAGGGACCCACATGTGCAAGAATGTTTGTAGCAGCCCTTTTTGTAGTGGCTAGAAACTGGAAACTGAAGGGATGCCCATCAATTGGAGAATGGCTGAATAAATTATGGTATATGAATGTCATGGAATATTATTGCTCTGTAAGAAACGACCAGCAGGATGATTTCAGAGAGGCCTGAAGAGACTTGCATGAACTGATGCTGAGTGAAACGAGCAGAACCAGGAGATCATTGTACACAGCAACAACAAGATTATATGATGATCAGTTCTGATGGGCGGGGCTCTTTTCAACAGTGAGGTGATTCAGGCCAGTTCCAATGGTCTAGTAATGTAGAGAGCCATCTATAACCAGAGAGAGGACTGTGGGGAACTGAATATGGATCACAATATAGTATTTTCACCTTTTTGTTGTTGGTTGCTTGCATTTTGTTTTCTTTCTCATTTTTTTCCTTTTTGATTTGATTTTTCTTGTGTAACATGATAATTGTAGAAATATGTATAGAAGAGTTACATATGTTTAACATATATTGGATTACTTGCCAGCTAGGAGAGGGATGGGGGGAAATGAAGGAGAAAAAAATTTGGAACACAAGGCTTTGCAAGGGTGAATGTTGAAAACTATCTATGCATATGCTTTGAAAATAAAAAGCTTAAAAAAAAGATATATTATATACAGCCTAACCAAGGCAGTCTATACACAGGCTATCAATACACTTGTTCTAGACCTTATACCACTGACTTGTATAGTATGCTTCTAGAAAAGTAGAACCTCATAAAAGATTGCTTTGTTCTCTAGAAATTCCAAGTTCCTTCTTGAATGAGAAATCCTAGAATAGAAGGTCTAGAGAACTGTATGGGAACTTATAAAAGATATAGCACATGTGATTATGTATATATTATATGTATTATATATAAATTGCTTAACTTTTTTAATTTTAAAAATAAATTTTATTGATATCTTCTGTTGTCTCATTACCCAAATTTTCCCCAATATCCCATCTCTTCTCCCCTCCCAGATTTCCATTCTGTGTAGCAAAGCATTAAAAAAAAAAAGAAAAGAAACAAACGGGGGGGGGATCAGAAAACCCAATCAACACATCAAAAAATTGAAAAATATATACAATGTTCCATACCTGGGAACTACTTCATCTTTGCAAAGAAGTTGGAGATGATGCTTTTCATATTTCTTCTTTGGGCCTTTCCTTGTTCTTTTTAATTCTGAAAAAATGTTAATGTTCTTTAAAATATATATATATATATATGCATATATATATATATATAAATTTTATTGATTCTATTTGTCTTTTTATGCCACCAAGATTTTCTTCAGTAGCTCACCTGCTTCTCCCTCTTAGAGAGCTTTTCCATATCAAAATTATATTTTTAAAGAAAAAAAAATTTTAAAAGACAAATGATTCAGAAAAATGGATCAATACTTTAGAAATATCTGAAAATACTTGCAATGTTTTTTACCCATTGGCCTTCAACTTCTACAAAGGAATAAAGGTTGGGTTTATATATATATATATATATAATCTTTCAGCCATGCTCATTCTTTGTAGCTTTTGCAACTTTAGCTTTTGATTTTTTTTTGTAATTGTTTATATTATTGTTGTAATTGTATATATTATGTTCTTAGCCCTGATTATTTCAATCTGTTAATCTTTCCATTCTTCTCTATTTTCATCCTACTTCTCATTTCTAAAACATAGTAATACTCCATTACATTCATGTAGCACATTTTGTTTAGGCATTCCCCAACTGATGAGCATCTACTTTGTTTCCAACTCTGCTTTCATAAAAACTATTGCTATAAATATTTTGGTGTGTATAGAGACTTTCTTCTTATCTATGGTTTTCTTGGCATGTAAGTCTAATAATAGAATCTCTATGTCAAAGGTTATAGACATTCTAGTGTCTTTATTTCTATATTTCCAAATTGCTTTCTAAAATGATAATACTGATTCACTCCATCAATTTTGTTTTTGTGTGCTTTTCCTCTCACAACCCTTCCAACATTGACTTTCTATCTTTTTTCCTCTTTGACCAATCCGTGAGGTAAAACCTCAGAGTTGTTTTGATTTACATTTCTCTTATTATTAATGATTTGGAATATTCTTTTGGTTGTTAATACTTTGCAATTCTTCTTTTGAAAATTGTTCATAACCTTTGACCACTTATCTCTTGAGGAATAGCTTTGTGTGTGTGTGTGTGTGTGTGTGTGTGTGTATGTGTGTGCATGTGTGTTTATGTGTGCATAGTTTTACTATACATATTGGATACCAAACCCTTACTTAAGAAATTTAATACAAAGATTCCCTCCCCCCACTTTTGACTGCTTTCCTTCTTAACCTTAATGCATTAGTTTTGTTTCTATAGGAAGTTTTTGAATTGTTTAACTCATAAGCAACTCTATATTCTTCCCTTTGTCCATCCAGGGTAAGTGCTTTAAGAAAATCAGAGCAACTCTATAGGTCCCTGAGGAAGAAGAGACCTACCAAAAGGAAGTGAATTATCTTGGCTATTTAGGTATTCTGATATTAGTCCTTTGTGCTTTCTTTCAGATTAAATAAATTCTCCCTAATATTCAGTTTCTTAATAACCTGAGTGTGTTTACATGGAATCTGAGGGCCCTTTCCTTTTTTGTGTTGATTTAAGTTTAAGCCACATTCTTATATTCCATGGGGATATCCTGGATGGAGGCAAAAGCCATAATGAGTTATTATTAAACTCATAGGACCATAGATTTAAAGTTTTAGAACTCAATCCCATCATTTTATAAATGATAAAACTGTTGATAGGAGAGATTGTGACTTCTCTTAAAGTCATACAGGTAGTAAATGGCACTGCCAGGATTCAGTGGTCTTTAATATTGAACCTGTTCTATATTATCTGCTCCCCTCCTATTCCAACCCTACCAATTTTGATGATGAACTACAGATTACCTATTATCCAGTATATTAATTACTAATCTTAGCTTTTTGTCATCTACAGATTTAATAAGCATACCCTACTATGCTTTAATAATAGTAATAAAATTAAAATCCGTAAAGCACTGTATATTTATTATCTCATTTGAGCCTGAATACCCTAGAGAAAGGAACTATTGTTATTTCCATTTTGTAGATGAGGAAACTGAGACTAAAAGATTTTAAGTGGTCTATCTATGTTACATATTGCTGGGAATGGAATTTATTTCTGCTGACTCTAAGTTCAGCTTTCTTTGAGTTGTGTATCCTGCCAAATCATTTTTGAAATTGTTGAGCAGAATTGTGTGGAGGAAAGACTGAATTGGAGACATAGTCCAAAAGAGCTATTGAAGCATTAATCACTGAGTTTAAAACAGGATTCAAAATCAAGACTTAAATTCAAGATCTAGACCTTGGAGTTCATTTTATCTAACCCCCTCACTTGAGGAAACTGAGACCTAGATAGTTGAACTAATTTGCTCAATGTCTCTTAAGTAATATGTAGCAGAACCGTGATTTGAAACTGACTCCAAGTTCATCAAAGATATATATATATAGATAGATAGATATAGATATAGATATATGAATAAGGGGAGATTTCTTTCATTCAAAAGCTAATTGCTTCAATCTTGGGCCTTCCTCTTCTTTCCTTCTCAGCTCTTCCATTGGGATATGTTTCCTTTTTTGTCCACTGTATTTCAACACACCTAGATGGTTTTGGTGCCCAACACAGAATGGCTTCAGCAAACCAGCTTTGGGGACAAGCTATGTATTGTTGATAAATATTATCAGTGTAGGCTGGTGTTTTCAGGAAATTTCGAATTCAAACTCTATGGCACTTGTTCTGGGTACTGTTTTTCTTTACTTTTTTTTTAGTGTTGAGGATTAGTTCCAGATTGTAAAAAAGATTTATCTTATACCTTTAACACAAAAATGCCTGCAAGAGTTATCAGAACACAGTTGGGAAAAGTATGTCTGGAAGAAATTTGGAAAAAGGATATGGATATAGGAGAAGCATATCAGAGAGACACTGGGGAAAAACATATAGGATTGATACGGGAAGTTGTATCTGGTGGTTATTCATAGTGAAGGATGCTAGGATAGATCGCAGTGAAAAATGTTGGTGCATATTAGGAACAAGTATGTATGAAGTCAATGGGAAGAAGAACATCAGGAATCAATAGAGAAAGGTGTCATTTACTATTTGTGAATATATTAATTAATTAATATTTTAATCTTGGATTCTTCTGTAAAAGGAGAATAATACCAACCAACAAATATTTAACAAGTATACTTTGTGTCAGGCACTGTGCTAAGCACTAAGGCTAGATAAAAAAAAAAAAGTGAAACTCTTCTATGTACAAGAAGTGATAAGGGTCTGGAGCTATTATGATATAAGAAGTAGAAAGAAGGGGAATAGATGGAAGAAATGTTGAAGAAATACAGCTGATAAGACTTGGCAAATGATGGGATATAGGTATGTGTGTGGTAGGACAGAGTGAAAGGTTGGGGATGGACACCTGAAAATGGTGATATGCTTGAGAGAACTGGTGCAGTTAAAAAGAGGGGTGGGTTTAAATGGAAAATAAAAACTGATTCTCTTTTGGTAATGTATGTGGGTTATGCAGATGGAAATGAAAATGGGGAGAAATCATTTTAGGAGAGAGATGAAGAATGGGTATATAAGTTTGAAAGTCTTCTGTATAAAGATGACAGTTAAATTCACTGGAGCTGATGAGATCACCCATAGAATGGGCAGAAGGGGAAAGAATGAGAGATAGAGCCTGGTGCATAGAGGGTGGTACATAGACAATGATCATTAAAGCAGACCAAGGATTGCTTTTACAAAGAGGAAGAAAATTGCAACAAAGTAGTGTCACAAAAACCTGGGAAGGGGAAAACTTGCTGAAGGAAAAAGTGATTGATGATAGAGAATGCTGCTATGAGGTCAATAAGACTAAAGATTGAAAAAAGACTTTTGAATTTATCAATGAAGAATCAGTGGTTTCAATTGAGTAGGACAGGAGTGGAGGCAGGAATGAGATTACGATGGGTTAAAAAAGGAAATAAAAGATGAGACAGTGTAAGCAACATGTCAATAGCTTTTTCTTGATGCTTGGCTTTGAAAGGACAGTATACCACAATGGCTTAAGGGAATATAGGGTTGAGAAACAGTTTTTTAAAGATAAGGTAAACCTGAATGGGCTCTTAGGTACTCAGGAAGGAGTGAATGGACAAGAAAAAGAGAAGTAGGGAGAGAGAGAGGATGATGAATGCAACAAACTTCTAGAAGAGACAGAAGAGGGATGGAATCAGTGACACAAATAGACTTGGCAAAGAGAAGGTGCACTTTATCCTCCCAAACTAGAGCAAAGGAGAGAGGTGAGATGATGCTGAGTACTTATGCTACCTGCCTAATAAAGGCTTTGTGAGGAAACCACTGTAAGTAAATACTGTGCAAGTATGAGATGTAATTATCCGGACAGATGCTAGGAAGAGATTGTCACAGCAGACATGAGGAAAGGATATTAAGACCAGATATAGCAAAAAGTGTAAGGGGTTCTGGGAGAAATGCTTAATAAAGAGGTAGCCTAAATTAATGCTAGGCTGTAGGATAGGGGGAAAGGTTGTGCAGAGAGAGAAACAGACCAACGTGTTTCTTGGTGAGGTGCTGGGAGATGGTGGGGGACCTCATGTCAGGAAAAATGGCACCTGGGTCTTTCTGAGATATTAGAGGGTGAGCTTGGGGACTTGACTTCCTGAAGCACTACTTTTCTGGAGCCTATAACATATATCCTTCCTTGGTGTTTGGTTGAGAAGCTGTAGCATTAAACCTTGGGCTTGGAAGGGTCTTTGGAGACTTTTCTGCCTGGGCTTTGCATCCAGATGCAACCACAGTATTCTTCACTATTTCCATCAGAGACATTTGTTTATTCCATTTAGTCCAAAAAAAAGCTTTGAAGAGAAAGAAAAAAAAATGGAAAAGTTTCAAAAAAGGGATAAGCAAAGAGGAGAGAGAAGAAAAGTAAATCAGTCAACCAACTGTTTAGATGACAATAAAGGGACCAAGAACCAGAAATCAAGACTTTGAAAGATGGGGGGAGGGAGGTGGCAGGGTTTGAGTGCTGTGTGAGGGGGCCAATTTCTGCTCCCTCTCTGAGTATTGGTTTCTTATCTGTAAAAAGGGGGCCATGAAGACTGTATTGTTTCCAAGTGCCTGGTGTCTGAAAGGTTCATTGGGAGTAAGATATGTGACAGCTGGAATACAATTGTTTTCAGTCTCAAAACATCAGAGTATCTGGAACCCTAGTCTTTACCCTGTACCATTATAAATGGCCTTTTGGACAAAATTCCTCAACCTCACGTCTGTAGGGTTCTCCTTTTAGAACTCTGTCTAACATGTTTCTCATCCTTCTCTGTTCTCCTTTGGGGCAGGTATTTCCCAAGGGCTAAGGGGTGGGCAGCTTGAGTGTTAGCTTCATCTTTGGGGAGGTAGCAATGGGGAGGACTAGGGCTGGGGGGTAAGGGGGGTCACGGTCTGTCTTGTGGCTGCTCTACAGGATTTGGCGGACCCCCAGCACCTGGCTGTGACATACAGCCCCCTTCATGAAACCAGACAGAATTAAGCCTTTTGTTTCCTGTTTGCTGGGCCAGCTTAAAGAAAACACAGAGGGTCCCTGCGGCTGGGGCTCCCAACAAGACTGCCTTTGTATTCATTTAATTAATCAGTTAGCTGAGGGGAAGGAGAGGAGGGAAGTTCATGTTATAAATACATGTTTTTCTTTGGCCTTTTTTTTTAAAAGACAGGGCCTGAATGGGCTCCCCTAGAGGAGCCCCCCTCCCACATGCTGAGGGTAGGGGGCCCAGAGAGCTGCTAGGCCACAGCTGCTGATGCGCTTTGCTGTGTGTGCCTTCCCTGCCTTTGCAGGTCCCCTCAGCAGGATGTTATAACTCCACTTTCAACACCCTGCATTCTGGGGTAGTGTCAGGGAGCCTCTTTTTAAGGAATGAGTGATGGGGATCCCAATTGTTGACCACCATTTCCCCAGAACTCATCTTCAGCTCTCCTCCCTGCCTTCTATAATCTCTCTTCATTGCTGAACATCTTATCCAATCAGGCTGAGACTTAGCAAGCTACAAGTGAGCAGGGGTCTCTTACATAAAGAGACTCATGAAAACTACAGGTAGACCAGGTACAATTTCTGATAGTCTCTTGGGAAGCCTCAATAGCTGACTCTGTGATATAAAATCCCATGCTTGAGAAGGGAGGAAGAAGACGACAGAGAGAAAAAGAGCTGACAACTGCATTGTCCAGTTGTTTGTACCTCAGAGCAAGAGATTTTCACTTGGTGGCTGTGAACCTTTAAAAAAATATATTTTGATAACTCCATTACAATATTTCCTTTATGTATTTAAAAACATTAAAAAATGGGTTCTTAGGTTTCACCACACTATGACAAACAAAAATGGTGGAGAACCCCAAAAGACATTCCCCCCTTGAAGGCAGAGGCCATGTTTTTTAACTTATGATGCACAATATACTAGTGTTACATACTGATCATAGAAAGATCCACCTCTTAGACAGCTCAGTTTGGTCCTTCCTTAGCCTGAACATTTGCACATTGAAGGTGCTTATCGAATATTTATTTAATGAATGGTAATCATAGGCTCTGGAGATGGAAGGAACTTCAGAGGTCCAGTAATCAAGGGCCACATTGACATTGGTGAAATGACTTTCCTTAAGTCATACAAGTATTAATTCACAAAGTAGAAATTCAAATCCAGGTTTCTTTACTATTAAGTCTAATAATCTTTCTATTTAACCCTGCTACCTTTCTGGTAAAAAAAAAAAACATGCTAGAAAGTACCTTATATTAAGCAAATCCCATCATGTAGGCCCCTTTAATGTAGTAACCAGGCAGTTTCAAGCCATTGCTGCTTCTTCTTGGAAAAGTACAAGTTGTAGACCACCAGGTATATACCCTCATGTTATCTTCAATGCTTATTATCCCATGACCCCCTTTGGCCCTCATGTTTTCATGTTTCAAGGACATTTATGGCATGAAATAAAAAAGCCCTCAAGAGCAAAGTCCTCACTCCAAATTTTCCCTTTACTTTAGGGACAGATGCCATGTTGATATTATGGTAGATGATAATTTCTTATTTCCTAGAATTCTGAACAGAGATTCACTAGATTAGGTTTTTAGTCCCCAAATTGTCAGTAGCTTGTTTTGTGACCTTTAAGCAAGTCACTTTCCTTTCTCTATGACTCATTTTCTTCATAAGAAAAATAAAACTATTCTAGATCAGTGCTTCTCAAAATGCATCCAGAGGCATATGTCCCTGAATTTCAGCTAGGTGTACTTTGAGTCATATGCAACTTAGAATTGCAGTTGGAGAGCCTTATGTTTCCATGTACTAACCCAAGATTCTTCAGGCAGAGAATAACTGTAACATGAACAAAAAAAAAATTTGGTAGACATTAGACCAGATGATCTTGAAGTGGGGTAATAGAAATAACTCTAGATTTGTAACTAAAGAATCTGGGTACAAATCTAAACTTTTATAGGAATTCTGTAGCTATTGATGAAACACTGAACATCCCTGAGATTCAGGTTCCTCCCCTAAAAAAAGGGAAATAATATTATTCCTGTCCTGTTTCAAGCATTTATTTATACCAAAAGAGATATGCCAAATATACCAAAAGAGATGAATGATTTTGGTCTCCAAATTCTCCTTTCTTCCTGACTTTTCTATTTCTTTTGAGGGCAACACCAAACTTTCAGTCATCTAGGATTATAATTTTAGGATTTTCCTCTATTCTTTTCTCTTCTGAGTTGCCAAGGCTGTAAACTCTATCTCCTTTTTAGAAGTAATGTTTTAATTTGATTGTTATTCCCTGACAAAGACATGTGGGAAATATTGGGGAAGGAGAGGAAAATTTAGTTGGGGCCTGGTAGATATAATGAGCTCTCATCATTGTTCCTTCGTTTCATGCATACTGTGGTATAGATCAATGGCTTTCAAAACGGGGGTCTTGGAGATCTCTAAGTCCTAGAAACCCTTAACTCTCAAGATGTTTTAAATTTCAAATACAGTAAATATCGGTAGAGACAACCCACATAAACAATAACTTTTTAGGGAAAGTGGTATTCAGTTGTGTAATGAAGTCTTTCCTCTACACCTGCTGCTAGTACTTTCCCTCTAAAATTGCATTGTATTTGTTTTGCGTATGTTGTGTATGTATACACACACACACATTCTCCCTTGGTAGAATATAATCTTCTTTAAAAAAAAGTTTAGGGGTAGCTAGATAGGGTAGTGGACAGAACACTAGCCCTGGAGTCAGAAGAATCTGAATTCAAATTTGCCCTCAGACATTTTAGCACTTCTAGCTCTGTGACTGAACAATTTCCTGCAAAAACAAACAAACAAAATTTTAATAGTATTTTATTTTTCTAAATAGGCAAAGATAGTTTCCAATATTCATCTTGTCAAAACTTTGTGTTCCAAATTTTTCTCACTTTCTGCCTCCTCCCAAAGAGTTGAAGTGACTTATCTAATCAAGGTCACAAAATAAGTTAATAGTAGAACTAAGATCAGAACCAAGTATTCTGAATCTCAAGACTCATACTTCCCATTGTACCCCAATACATCTTATTGTTTTCCTTTTTAAACATTCTTTATTTTTCCCCCTCTCATCTCTATTCCACTCATTTCCCATGTGTGAAAGTTTGATACAAACAATTATGGAAGCAGAAAATAAGAATATCCTACTCCTTCACTTTGGGTCCACAGGTTGCAAGTGATTGTATATTTGAAGCTAGAAGGAATTTAGAGGCTGTTTAGCAGAATCTCCTTGGTTGCAATCTTGAGTCTTGGAGAATGGGATACCTCATTAGAGTGAGAATGGGATTGTACACCAGCCACAGACTTTCAGGCTCCATATCCGTTTTCTTTCTTCCCTACTTCTCCCAGTGCCTCTTTTCTCCTTGGTAGGGAAATGGCAAAATGGGGGAAAGGCTAGGCAGATGCTTTGTTGGCTGTGCCCAGAGAGGGATATTCTTGACTTTGGTTCATATTATGTGATTTGAGTCACCAAATCTGGAAGTTGAATTCTATATTTTATCGTGTCCAAATAAAAAAACTTTCAGAGTCACTGGGCTAGCTTTTTACTTTGGGTCAGGAATATTATCACTCCTTTGAATCTCTCTCATTGTGCATAGAATCTCTAAGTATCACCTTCATTTATCCTTGGGCTTATAGCTTGCTCAGGAGAAGATAAACTCCTTGCAGTTCTTGTCCCTACCCTTGTCCCTATCTATGTTCTCTCTAACCCTATCTCCAGTGATTCCATGAATTGAAGAGGTAGATTGTAGGAAGAAATGCAAATATCTTGCGAGCCCCAGATACCATTGGATGATGTTTTATAAATCAATCAACAAGCATTTATTAAATACCTACAGATTTTTTAATATATAAAAGAATTTGAGAATTTTCAGTATCATTGGCTTCAAAGACAATTTGAGAAAGTAGAGAATTCTATGGATATTAAATTTGGTGAATATTGTTGTATATCCTTGAGCTGAGAGGAATATTTCCATAAAATGAAATAAGCTCTAAGAAAGTACAAAAATAAATTGCTTTTAAAATAAAGACAAAAAAAAACTATGCTCCTTGAGTCCATCATGTGCTTTGCACATACATAGTTGGAAGTTAACTAATGTTGCTGAATTGAATTGAAAGTTAAATTATAGTACAGGCACTAAAAAAAATGTACAAGGTATATAAATAATTGCCAAATTCCCAGCATAAGCTATAGAACTTCTAAGTAGAAAAATACCAGCTTGGGCTGGACAGACTCAACTTTGGTACTTTTATAAATAATTTTAGGCTAGAGACTGGCCTAGATAGTTGTGCAGTTCTAACAGTTTCTGAATATCTATCCATAAAATGAGTAAATGCCAAAGGAAAAATTTGGACTTCAAGATTAGAGTTGGACATCCCAGATGTCCTTCGGTTTGCTGTGTAACTTTTGAGATAGCAAGAAGATAATGGTTAGTTTATCACTTACAGTGATGGATTATGACTTTACTATATGTTATAGTTTCCTATAATAGGCACTAGCAGGAATTGCCAGGAGACAAAGAAGAATGGTCCTTGCCTTCTGAGAGGATAGTGCCTATACTCATGCTCATTATTTTAGTATAATTTGAACTGAGTCCCTGAATACAGATAGGAGAGAAGGACACAAGACTGGCAGTGGGGAGAGAGAGATGCCCTAGGTGCCATGGGACAGAGAAAGTTCTATGGAAACCTGGAAATTAGTCAAATAAGCCTAAAGTGTCCTATCAAAGCTCCAAAATGTGGTTCCAGAGGAAAAATTAAATTTTTAGAAGAAGAGGAGACAGATAAATTATGGTCAGAATGGATACCCCATGACTTAAATATGCCAGAGTTGATTTAGACATTTTCCAATTTAGGGACACCTACTTTGTTTTTAGCTTTTGCTACCACAAAAAGTCAATAAGCATTTTAAAATCTATGCTTACTATGTAAGCACTTCGCTAAGTACTAGAGATTCAAAGAAGGGCAAAAATAGTTTCTGCTTTAAGGAGTTTGCAATTTAGTGGGGAGAGAACATGTAAACAACTATGCATAAGCAAGATGTATATGAAATAAATTGGAGATAATCTTGGCATTAGTAAGAAGGCAGATTGGGAAAGATTGCTTGTGTAAAATGCAATTTTAGTTGAGAATTAAAAGGAGCCAAGGAAACTGAGAGTTATAAAGTGCTGCTTGAATATTTTGATATATATGGAATACTTTGTTACTGTTATGTACCTACAGTGAGATCTCTGGGTCAAAGGGTATGGACCCTTTAGTCATTCTTTGTCACAATTCCAAATATTTTTCCAAAATATTGGAAGCAATTCACTGCTCTACCAACAATGTATTACTTAGTCTGTTTTCATAAAGCCCCTCCAACACTGATGATTTCTATTTTTGTCATCTTCACCCATTATTTAGTTATAAGGTGAAACTTTAGAGCTGTTTTAATTTATATTTCACATTATTGCTGATATAGAAAAAATCTTTTATATAGTTGTTAAATAGTTTGCAATTTTTTTGAGAAATATTTGTTCAAATCCTTTGAGAACAGCTTTTTAAAAATGGCTTTTGGTTTTATATATATACATATATATATGTACATATGTGTATATGTGTGTTTTAATGGTTTCTATTGCTGATATCAGAATTTTATTAGCGATATGGTACAAGGATTTTTTTCTTAATTACTATTTTACAAAGAATCTTACTTGTTTAAGTCCTATAAACTTGAAATATTGACTCCTCTTTTCTGTATCCTCTCAATAAAATATTTCTCTCTTTTTTTGATGCTTCCCCTTCCCACTACTAGCCTCTGAAAGCAATCTAAAGAGGGGTAAAGTGACAAGTAAATCTAGGAAAGACCTATAGTCCAAGAGCTCCTATATCAAACTATATTATATTATGAGTACTTAACATATTTAAATTATCTAACTGTGTAATAAGGAAAAAATTATATAACAGGTTCTTGGACAACCATTCATTAATTGTTGGCACAGTATTGAACTGCAAGGTTGATCCTTGCTTGGGGAATCTTTCCTCCTTCCTTATAGGGATTCTCTCTGCTCTCAGCATCCAGACCAGTCTCTATTTTCTTCTCGAAAAGTCCCAGGGGAAAGAATGTCAGAGAGACTTAGGAGTAGTTGGGAGATAATCTCAGTGAGTAAGACTCTGGAAGAGTTTTCCTGTCCCACTAAAACAATTACATCCCAGTCAATGGAAGGCAAACATTAAGGACTTTACTGTATCAGTTTTACCAAGACAAGATCTAGCAGTGGGATCTAGGGATGGACTTTACTTTTCTGATTATCTTTCCCCAGAATCATAAAATATCAGAATTAGTCGCACCCTAAATCTTCTCATTCAAATCTCTCATTTTTAGGTTAAGAAACTAGGAGCCAAAGAACTGATGTTCCTTCCTGAAGGTCACATGGTTAATAAGTGGCAGAGCCATTACAGCAATGAAACACTATAGGTACATAATAGAAGTCATATTTTCCCCATATTTGCTGTCTTTGAAGTGTTTTAGGGGAATATTCCTTATGTGTGAAAGACCTATTCCAGACAGCAGTGGGCACTTGTCTGAGGGACTTATGGGAGGGCCAGTATTTTGTTTCTTTGTTTATGGGAAGAGGGAAGGCAATAATACCTGGGAGATTTTTCCTAGTGGCCTTGGAGGTCATGGGAATTTGCCCTGTTTGATGTGGGCAGATCATCCTCCATCCTAATCGGTACAGTAATCTGAGGGAAGGAGACTGTGATATTCTTCTCCTGAAGCCAAAGTCCTTACTAAGTGTAGAGTATGATTTGTCAGTACTTTCTGCTTCTCTAGCATCAGCAGAATGAACATGAAATAGCGCTTATTAAGCACCTATATATGTATGTTGAGTGCTGAGTTTACTGGGTACCATATAAGTTAGACAGAGATGACCTAGTAGCTAACTTTTTAAAAACAGATGCCATTGTTAGTTAGTCATTCATGAATCAGGCTAAGCAATTCTCCATGGTCTCCACATCACCAGGCAGAATATTCAAGGGTGGCTATAACATATTTCATTCAACAAAAGTTTATAAGCACATAAGGGGTAACTTAACCGAACCTCAGGGTGCCTCAGATAGATAACTGTTTAGCACTTCTCTACTAATTTCTAGATAATTTGTAATCAGAGGTTCTGGATACCAAGGAGATAATAGCTCCTTTTTGTATTTTGATATGCTTATGTGCAGGGCATAGTGTTAGGTGGTAAGTTTAGAAAGAGAACAGACATTAACTCAGCTCTCAACAAGCTGATAGTATAATTTCAGGGAAGAAAGATATAAAAAATAATAATATATTGGAAGAGAGGGAAAAGACAAGATATACATAAATAATAAAGGGCAAATATAATAAATGTAAAATTAATATTTAAGCTAAAATCTATGAGAAATTTGAGGAATAATGGAAAGAATATTGGATCTGGCATCTGGAGACATGGTTTGAATTTCTGCTCTCTTATGTATTATCTGTGTTGACCCTGAGCAAACCATTGACCTTTCTCTTCTGTAAAATGGAAATGATAGTAATAGTTGCACTTTCTATCATAAAATTGTTACAAGGAAGGGTAGGAGAGAGAAGGAAACATTATTTCAATAGTATATAGGGAACTCTCAGGTGAAAAGACTTTCCTTTATCAGTGAAGGCAAAATATACCTAGGACACTAGAGAGGTAAAATGTGATCTTCTTGATTCTAAATATTCTGGCAAGACAGGATTGATATGGGTCTCTTAGGGCTTTACCTGTGGAATCCTTTTGGTCATGATCATCTTCTCTAAGAAGTTGTGGAAATTGTCTCTTTAGAGCAACTAGCTCTCTTACCTGGGAGCTTGATTTCTAAATTCATAAAGTTGCTACCAAGGCTAGGAACATTCACCTCAGAGTCATTGTGATCACTTTTGTCCAGGGAAAGAAACTTAAAGCAGAAGTTGTCAGAGCCTTGATATACAGATTCTCCAGCTTATCACCTAAATAGCCTCTCTTCTCACCTCTCTGAACTTGTTTCCTCATCTGTAAAATGAGAGGTTTGGATGGCTCCTCAAGTCCCTTCTAGGTCACTGTCATATTTGAGCATCCACCAGTATTGCTAAGGGAAAAATCCCTTTTCCCCCAGATGGAAATTGGAAGAATTCCAAAGAGTTTTTGACTGATGGGAAGAGAGAGTCTGAGAGAAGGTGTATACTTACTCCCTTTAAAGACTACTCTTCTTCTCTATATGGCTGGTGCTCTTTCCCCTATACTCTGTCACAGAGACCTAGGGGACAATTAGGGATTGCCACATAATCCCAAAGTGCAAGTCCAAGTGGCTTTAACTCCATACGTGCTCCTTGGGATGCCCCTCACCTCCAAGTTTATCTTCAGGAATACTCCCTGGGGTCTGTTCCAATCCATTCCTTTCCCTCTTATTTTTGAATGGGCTTTAGTACAGTGTAACCTCCATGAAGGCTGAACATGATTTACTTCAGCCTCTATGTATGCAGTAGAAGTACAACCTAAACGTTTGAGTTAGTAATGCATGCCTAAAAGTTTAATTAATTAATAACAAAGGTAAAGGCAAGGAAGCTCTCAAGTTCAGAAAACAACCATCCTGAATTGGGGATGAACAGTGTAATCATGCCCATTTTACAGGTAAAAAAAACCTGAGGACTGAATGAAGAAATACCTTACCCAAGGTCACAGAATAAATCTGAACTTGAGCCAGCCATTATCCTAGTTTATATTCTGTTGCTTAGGAGATTTCTCTCCTGAAGTGATGATCTCCTTCCTCCACATAGACAACTCAGCTAAGGGGACGGGACCTTTTAAAATGGCCTATTTTCATCCATGTCTGAAGCTCCTTCTCCTTCTGAACTCTCCAGCTAAGGCAGCAGCTGCTCCAATGCAGTGTCAGCTGATAAGGGGAGACTTTAGGCCCCAGATTTCAGTCAGAAGGGGTAGGTGGGGATGCAGCTGTTGTTGTCAGCTGTTCTTTTGCAAGACTGACTGGTCTAGAGAACCTGACACTAGCGAATCTGTATTGTGGGTCAGGTTACAAAATGAAAATTTTATAAATGAAATGCCCTGCCTTTCGCAGGGGCTCCCCAAATCTCATGTTTTGTCACCCTGGCATTTGTTCCTAGGTAGCTGATTGTCACTTATTATTTAATTGGTTTTGCACTGCCTTTGCCTTTAAGAAAAAAGATGCCCTTAGTTGGAATGTGCTAAATGATTTGTGAAAATTACTCTTCCAGTTAATCCTTCTTGTAGAAGTTCAAGCCCTTGCAATCCTTTTCAAGCTGATTCTGTGGTGACTGTGTGGTTCAGTGGAAGGAGCCTGGATTGGGAATCAGAAGATATTAGTTCAGATTCTGACTGCTACTTAATAAGAATAGTTCACATTCCTCTCAAGCTTTAAAGATTACAAAACATTTTCTTCAAAATAACCTTGTGAACTAGATAATAAAAGTATTATATCCATTTTACAGAGGAGTTAATTGCCTTTCGATAACTTGATGACTTCACCTCTCTGAGACTCAGTTTCTTCCTTTGTAAAATGAGGAGAGGGGAAGATTTGGCTTAGATGAATTACAAAATCCCTGCTAGTGCTAACATTCTATAGCTCTGAGAACATTTCAAAGTGCTAACAGAATGTCTTAAAAGTTCTTCACAATGGTGAACTTTCGGCTTCCCTGGGCTCCAGAGAATCTGTCCAATTTTACTTTGCAAGACTTTCTTTGGCAACAGGATATGGAAGGATCAGATTAGATACAGGCCAAGATAACATATCCTGGGAACAAGGGAAAAACTATGTCTGAACATTTCTAGGGGTAGGAGAGCCAATATTGAGACTCATCATCTGACTGTCCAGTGATCTCATTGATGGAGTGCAAAAAGAAGTAGTAGTATTGTAATGGGAAAGAGAATAGGCTGAACATTAGGAGACCCAAGTTCTAGTCTCCACTTTGCTTTTCATTTGCTGAGTGGATCCTCTTTGGATCTCACCCAGAGTCGTGATTTCTCAACAGCCCAGAGACTGTGTGCCCTGTAGAAACTATTCTGTCATGGACTTTTTTAGTAGTCTAGTGAAACTATGGACCTTGTTTCAGAATGCTTTATATGCATAAAATAAAGTACAGAGGATTACAAAGGAAACCAATTATATAGAAATATGGATATCAGTATGTTTTAAAACAAATTCATGAATTCTAACCCTAGAGTTACTTCCTCAGTGGGCCCCACTCTTCAAATGGTGACTGCCTCCAACTACCATGAGTGACTTCTTACTTTTGGGCTACATCCTAAATTACCAATTGCTTGATCCCCTGCTTCTTCCTGTTTGAAGGTATCCTTTCCTGTCAAAAATTGCTTTAATTTGTATTTCCTCTAATTATTAGTGATTTGGAGCATTTTTTTATATGTTTCTAGATAGCCTAGATTTCTTTTTCTAAAACCTGTTCATATCTTTGAATATGCCTCTTGTTCTTATTAATTTGAAACTGTTCTTTATACAGCTTAGGTATGAGGTCTAAGAGAAATTTACTACACAGATTCCTCCTTTACAATCTTCTGCCCCTTTCCCATTTCTTTTATAATTTTAATAGTATTGGGTTTTGTTGGTACAAGAAACTGAATTTTGAATTTTATGTAATCAGGATGGTCTACTTTATGATATCACAATGGTCCATTTTATGATGCAAGTTAATCCACTGCCCAGTGGGCCAATTCACTATTTCTGTAATTTTCTTATCAAAAGTGTTCCTCCCTACTTACTACTTCTTTATGTTTATGGCCTTCTCCTTTGAGTTGAATGTAACTTCTTGAAGGTGGGGGCTGTCTTTCCTTTTGAATTTGCATACCACTTGTGCTTGAGAGGCATATAGGAAGCCCTTGATAAATGCTTTTTCATTCATTCCTTAAAATGCAGGATTTGGCTTAGATTATTATGGCTCCTTTTTGTTAGGTCACCCAAGTAATTAATGGTGAATTTTCTTCCAGAGCTAGTAACCTAGAAAAGCAGCTGGTACAGTTGCAATAATACTAACTCTAGAATCTAAGAAACTGGATTCCCTTAATCAAACAACAAACATTTATTTAATCCTTAGCATATTTCAGTCACTGAATTAAACCCTGGGCGTACAAAGTCATTACCTTTGAAGAGCTTACATTCTAATTGGAGAGGTATATGTCATATACATACTTTGTTGTTATTGTTGGTCCTTTGTTCTCAAAGAGGACCATGACATCAGGGAGGTGATGCTGTGACATGCAAATTAGTTGGATTTAAGGGAGGGAGAACTAGGTGAGAGCATCTGCCTCAATTTCCCCCCCAGAGCCATCTGGGCCCCATGTGGAGATATAGATCAGGACGACTGGAGATGGCTCTGGATGCAAAGGGAGATCTTGGCCTTTTTAAGTTAAGGTCTCAGGTAGGTAGGCATGTATTTATGTACCTGGGAGGGGAAGACCCTCAATGTTTCTGACCAAAGCAGAAATAATTGCTATCTGACAACTGGACCCAGATAACTCTGGAGGGGAAAGTGAGGCAGGTGACTTTGCACAGTGCTCCCACATTTAAATCTAACTCACTTGCATGTCATGGCATCATCTCCTTGATTTCATGGTCCTCTTTGACAACAAAGGATGAACAACAATCTCTGAAGTAGGACTAATAGCTACTCACTAGGGACCCAACTGGAACTGGCCAATTGAAGCAACACAGCTCTTTTTTTTTTTTTTTTTCCCTTTGTTTTGTTTTTTCTTTCCCTTCCCTCTGTCCACATAAGGTATACTCTTATGTGCAGGTGTTTTGTCCAAAGGAATACCAATTTTGATTGCTGAAAACTCCCAAGTTTTCTTGGGGTTTATGGGCTAGGACCATGCCTTAAACCAAAAGCTATCAGGTTTTCATTGATTGTCCAACAATAGGTCTCAGGCCAAGCTCTGCTTGGTTATTGTTTGGGTCCCAGATTAGCTCTGAGTGAGCATACATAAAGTATATAAAAGACAAAGAGTGAATGGAATCAAATCCCATTTCTGATGGTCATTTTCTGTATGAGTTTGGGTGTGATAACATTCCTGGACTTCAGTTTCTTACATCTGTAGTACGAAGGGGTTTGACTAGAAGATGACTTTTAAGATCCCTTCCACTTTTAGATCTGTGATCCTGAGAAGCTGCAGTTCTAGGCTTTAAGCTGATCCCAGTAATAGAAGATAGACAGAAAGTGCATGCATGTGATGAAATATTATCCAGGGCAGGTCTCATATAGAAAGTTCATAAATGATCTCGTTATGTGAGGAACTTTCAGCTGCCATAATACAAAAAGTTGGGGTATATTCTTAAGATTCTGCCTTGAGTCTGTATCCTTTCCTTGACTTTTTTTTTTTGGATACTATTTACTCATTACATCCCTTGTACAACATAACAAACAACTCTCACTGTCTGGTGTTCGGAGTGTATAAGCTGTTATACTATATTGTAGACATCTTAAAAGTATCCAAATAAGGAACTATCTAATACTATTCCTCACTTTAACCTCGTTTAAGTTAAGATGGGGCTTTCTTTCACAGTTTCCTGAGGAATTATACTCCTCAGTTCATCGTTACTTTTATTTCCAATTCAGACCAGAGTATCCTTATCTAGCTTTTTTGGCCATTAAGTTAGTAATTAGTTAAATCATTCTTAATGGTCTCCAGCTCTGCTCTTAGTTCCACGTAAAGATGACTATCCACAACTGTCCAAAAAGGTAGATGAACACCAATTTGGTGTATCTGAATTCTTCCCACAGAATTCCTTTGAACTATGTGTTCTTTTCTTGGCACAAATCTTGGGAGAGAAGCCTAAGAAAGCAGCTCAGAGGAACCTTCTTTTATTCTTAAGATAACTCTTTGCATTCTTAACACTTTTTTTGAGCTTTCTAACTTCAGTTTCTCTAAAAGCCTTAAAGTTCTTGTCTCTGATTTGCCTTTTTACTTCCTCCTATCTGGTGTCCTTGACCAATCTGTTTAACACAGAGTTTTTAGCCTTGGTTTCAGATCTCATGTGTCCTGAGTGACATTGCCAGTAAATGTTAGAGGAAGTTTTTGAATTGAAATCTTCCCAATGCTAATACAGTCATTAGCATTTAAAACCTAGTTGTGTGGGTTTTTTTTTTTTAATCATTTTGGTCCAAAAATTGATTCCTCTAAACTGAGTCAAATAGAGTAGGAATTTTTTTGTTTGTTTGTTTTTAACTCCTCCTCAGATGCCTCATTGGAGATTGGAAGTGATCCTAGGTTTCTGAAAAACTATGCCAGCTAAGCATAAACTGTGACATGTTTTACCAAGCTATAAAGGCTTTGTATACAGGCCTACCAAAGATGTAACTGTTGCTCAGATAAGTTCATCACCAAATTAGCAGCAGGATAGCTCCAGAAACTCAGTTATAGAGAAATTGAGATCTCGATAAATAAAGGGAATTGTCACACTGAAGAAAATATGGTTCCTTAACATTTTTTTTTGGTACACATTATGTACACACAGGAAATACAGCTAACTATACCTTTAAATAAACATAAGAAGTTCAATTTTTGGTTCAAGTATCAAAAAGGGGAGAGTTTGAGTCTTCCGGTGTTGTCCTAGCTTTATTATTGGCAGTAGCCATATTTAATTAGTCAATTAGCATTTATTAAATACCTTTTTTGTTCATAGTTTGGTACCTGTCAAGTATTAGAATTACAAAGACAAAAGTAAAATAGTTTCCCCCTTCAGGCGACTTACATTCTAATGGGAGACATAAAGTTTGCCTGTGTTCTCAGTAGCAGAAGTGAAGAAGGATTGTACTATATACCTGGGAGATGGTGTCTTGTGTGGGGAACATTGAGTAAGTCAGTATTTCTGGATTGTAGAATTGGGAGAGTGGTAGTGGACTGTTGGGGGCAGGGATGGTAGTGGTAGTGGGGAGGAAGCAAGTACTAATTAAGTATCTACTATGTTCCAGACACTGTACTAAAAGGTTTATATGTATTTTATCTCATTTTCTCAAAACAACCCTGAATGGTAGGTGCAGATGTTATTCTCATTTTACAAATGAGGAAACCCAGGCAGATAGTGGTTAATCTATTTGGATAGATAGGATAGACAGAATAACATTGATGGCAAGTGTGGGAGGACGGATTTGAAATGAGATCTTCCCAACTATTAATTCAGCACTCTATCCACTGTGCCACTTAGCTGCATCATGTGTAAGAAGACTAGAAAGGTAAGAATGGAAGAAAAAAGGTTGTAAGGACCTCTAAATACTAGACAGAAGAGTTGTATTTCATCCTGGAGGCAATATGGAGGAAATGGAGTTTGTTAGGGTAAGGGAATATGATAGAAAAAGACCTGATCATTTTGGCTCTATGGAAGATGGTTAGGGATGAGGTGAGATTCTGAGGGAGAGAGATAACTGGGTGGTTATTGGCAATAGTATTGGTGAAAGGTAATCTTATCCTTCCCTAACTTGAGTAGTAATTGTGAATATAGAGGAGGGGACTTGGGAGAAATATTATGGAGGTGAAAACTACAAGGTTTGACAACTGATTGTGTGAAATAATAGAGTGAGGAGTAGTGAATGACAGACATCAAAGTTGAGAGTAACTGAGGACTAAGATCACCTCGGAGGTAGCAGAGGATTTAAAAGAGGGATAGGTTTTGAGAAAAAGATAGTAAGTTTGAGAAACATCCAGTTTGAAACTGGATGGGCAGCTGGTGGTGAAGGACTAGTCTAGGGCTAGATATGTAGATCTCTGAGTTACTCAAAGAAGTGGCTCCTGACTATGCCCAAAGAGTTATCAAACTGTGCATACCATTTGACCCAGCAGTGTTTCTATTGGGCTTATATCCCAAAGAGATCTTAAAGGAAGGAAAGGGACCCACATGTGCAAGAATGTTTGTGGCAGCCCTTTTTGTAGTGGCTAGAAACTGGAAACTGAGTGGATGTCCATCAATTGGAGAGTGACTGAATAAGTTATGGTATATGAATGTTATGGAATATTATTGTTCTGAGTGGATACCCATCAGTTGGGGAATGGCTGAATGAGTTATTATATAAATGTTATGGAATATTATTGTTCTGTGAGAAATGACCAGCAAGATGATTTCAGAGAGGCCTGGAGAGACTTGCATGAACTGATGCTGAGTAAAATGAGCAGAACCAGGAGATCATTATACACAACAACAAGAAGATTATATGATGATCAATTCTGATAGTTGTGGCTCTCTTCAACAGTGAGATGATTCAGACCAGTTCAAATGATCTTGTGATGAAGAGAGTCATCTACCCTCAGAGAGAGAACTATGGGAACTGTGTGGTTTACAACATAGCATTTTCACTCTTTTTGTTTGTTGTTTGCTTGCATTTTATTTTCTTTCTCATTTTTTCCTGTTTGATTTGATTTTTCTTGTGCAGAAAGACAATTGTTTAAACATGTATGCATATATATTGGATTTAACATATTTCTACCATTTTTAACATATATTGGATTACTTGCCATCTAGGGGAGGGAGTGGGAGAAGGGAAGGAAAAATTGGAACACAAGGTTTTGCAAGGGTTAATGTTGAAAAATTATTCATGCATATGTTTTTGAAAATAAAAAGCTTTAATAAAAAAAGAAGTTGTTCCTGAATGCTTAGAAACTGATAAGATCATCAGTTGAGAGAGTGTAAAAGGGAAAAAGAAGAGAGCCCAGTTCATTCACAGTTAATGGATAAGAAGGCATGGATGATGAGGAGTAGGCAGAGGGGAATAGATGAGGGGACAACTAGGAGATGGCCAAAAGAATTCAGAGAGGAAAGATTATCATTGAGGAAAGGAAATCAAAAGCTACTGAGAAGTCAAGAAGAAGAAGTTAGAGATTTGAAAATTAAAAGACCATTGGTGACTTTGAAAGAGAACAGTTTTAACTGAGTAATAAACTTGGAAGCCAAATAGGATGAGGTTATAAAGAGAGTTTTAGGCAAAGCAGTAGAAACAACGAGGAGATAAAGAGATTTTTCAAGAACTTTGGCCAAGAAATAGAAATAAGCTATAGGAATGTAGTTGGCAAGGATGGTGGAATTTTTTTGTTTTGGGGATTGTTTTTTTGTTGTTGTTATTTTTGTTTTTAAGGATGACTTGTATGTGCTTGTCAGTGATAGAAAGGGGGCCGGGAGAAAGACAGAGACAGAGAGATGCAGAGAGAGACACAGAAACAGAGAGAGAGAGAGAGAGAGAGAGAGAGAGAGAGAGAGAGAGAGAGA
>JAJPUD010002120.1:0-35328 GCA_023553655.1 Myrmecobius fasciatus | reverse complement strand
AGAGAGAGAGAGAGAGAGAGAGAGAGAGAGAGAGAGAGAGAGAGAGAGAGAGATCTTTAGAAGGAAGGGAAGTAGAAGTGGAATAAATGATTCAAATGGCCCTCCTTAGGGTGACTTCTTTATCTGGAATTAAAGGATAGGAGAAAATGGCAGAGGATCAAAACTCTAGGGGTTGAAAGATAAAGAGGAGGGGAAAAGAGGAAGTTCTCTTTTTTTTTTTAAGGCATGAATGACATATGGCCCTTTCAAGGTGAAGGGGAGGTCCTGTTGTAGACCTCAGCAATGTGACATTAAACAGGGATGCTCTTATGTCTCAATGATTGGCCCAGATGTAAGTCATAGGATCATTGTTTAGAACTTGGAGAGAGAAGTTATGAAATGGTGGAGACTCCCACTGGCTCTGGAATCAAGAGATCCTGGGTTCAAATACTGTCTTCAGTTCTTACAATTTGACCTTGAAAAATTTACTTAACTGGGACTCTGGTTTCCTAATCTGTGAAATGATCCAGTTAGACAAAACAGCCTTTGAATTCCCTTCTAGATTGGTGATCCTAAGTCATCTATCTAGTTTAAACTCTTCATTAAAGAAGAGAAAACTGAGAGCCACAGTTCAGACAGGTAATGAGAAACTGAGATGAGATTTGAGTCCAATCCTAATCCTTTGACCCTAAACTGAAGTCCTTCCAACCCTTACCCCACCAACCCTTACTGTCGGCCATTCTCCAAACCCAACTTCCCCAAGATTTCTTGAAATTCTCTCTTTAGAGTTACTTTCCTTTGGATTGAACATTGTCCTACTCTGGCTCTTTTCACCTTAAAATCTGAATACCTTTAGGGAGAATATTACATTAAAAGTCTAACAAATACATAAGGTGAATAAACCCACTGTACTCCTGGTGAACATGGATGGGCAGGAAGCATAAAAAGGATACCAAAAGAAAAAGTGGAGGGGAGGGCAACACTAAGGTAAACCATTATAAATTCTCCCCTTACCAGTCTGGACCGTGCTGTACAAGCTTATCCCCCATCTCCAAATCTAGAGGCTCACTCTGTTCATAACAATATCTTCGCCATGGCCCAGAGTTACTAGATGGATGCACAGAGACCAAAATTGTTTTTAATAGCCCCCTCACCCCACCAACACTCCTAATATGGAAGGCTCCACCCCACTGCAGCTGTTCGACTGGGGGAATGGAGGCCTCCCTTCTCTGTCTTCTCAGAGGGGCCCTCTCACTTATTCCTAAGTGTCTCAAAGGGCTTTTGAGCTGGGAACCCGGCTGCTTGTGGGATTGGGAGGATGATAAAGGCGGGAAATCCCCGAGGGCCTCCAAGGGTCAAGGGGCTTTGGATCTGGTGACTTCTGAATGTGGGCTCCGACAAAAAGAAATCTATGGTGGTGTGGCAAAGGAAATAAAACAACTATGAAAACAAACTTTTGTTGGAGAGTTTCTCTTCTTGTATTGGCGAGCTTTCTAAATCCTGGAATGGAAAGGCTGTTTCTTCCGGAGTGCTTGGATTGTCTGAATATCTGTGTTCCCATAGAGGATACTTTTCCCTATTAAGAATACAAATAGATTGTTGGAGAATTAGCTTGATAGTGACTGGCTAGCTGACTGAAGCTGGAAAGAAGAAAAGGGCAGTGTGGTGATGTGGATGGAATGGGCCCTGGGCTGGGAGTCAGAAAAACTTGGGCTTTTCCTGACCCAGAAGTGACTTGCTGTGTGTCTTAGTCAAACCCCTCACCTTCTCTGTTGATCATCTCCAAAGTCAGGATAATAATAGTCCCTCACTGACAGGAAAATAGGAAGACTGATGCAATGAGAAAAGTACTTTGAATGTACATTAGTAAGAATATCAAGTTTTATGATCATTAGTCTACTTTGAAATTAACTGGTAAAACACCAGCCAGCCTCTCCTGGAAAGCCTGGTCTATTTTGTTATTGATAACCTGATATTGGTTCTCTAAGTATAGGGTAGGAGCAGGTTTTTAGGATTGGATTGTTAAATCATTCTTTCCCTCTGGATTGATGTTCAGATACTGTATCCTCACTGGTAAATGAAATCTTACCCTGTGACTGGAACATTTTTATGTTAAATGTGGCCAAAGATATATTTTCTAGGAATCTGAGTGGAAAAACCAAAATTACACGTAGTGACAAAGGCCTGTAGTCTATATGCTTCTTCTGCCCTACTCAGGAGGAAAATATTCTTTATCACAGGGGCCTTCTCCCAGTGCTTAGAGAATTTCCTAACAGCCGGTGGCCAGAGGGATTAAGCTGAGGACTGGAACTTCAGAGCTAGGATTTCTAATTCCCCTCTCTGGAAGTGCTGTGCCATGTTGGGCTAGTTTCTCCACCTCTCTGGGTGCGTTTCCCTCATTCCATGTGATCTGGAACAAGGATAAATTACTTTTAGGATCTTTTTCAGCTGTCTCAGGATTGACATGTTTTACATATAAATAGTTGCTGGGCTCTGTGGGTAAACTGAAGCTGCCTACAATTCCTTCATGAAACAACCAGGAAGGGGGCAACTGATAAGGACCTACCCTTTTCTGTTCCCCTTCCTTCCTCCTTCATCTCAGAACCCAGCGCCCAGCTCAGTTTCTCTAAAACTCTTTTCTCCTCTCTCATGGGACCAGAGGATGGTACATCTGGACAGTGTGCCCAAGCTTGAGCCCATATCCTAGGTTTTTATCCCTAAACACTGAACTTCTTGGCCTGCAAGGGTGACTGATGTATCCCAGGCCCTTCCCCCAAGCTCTCCCTTTTGGCTTCAAGGGGAATCACATGCTTGGCTTTGGGGAGGATATGAAAGGGAAATCCTAAACGAATTTGGAATACAGGACTGCATCCTCCCCTCTCCCCTCCCCCCCTAGCCATTGCAAGGACTTTTCAGGGTCAGTCATGGGCTAATAACAGAGATGATAACACTGATATCACATGGCCAGCTCTGTCTTGCTGAACAACAAGAGGAACATTGTTCAGAGCCCATTAATAGTTTGAGTTTCCCGCTTTAAGCCATGGAAGGATTTAATAAGGGGCAAGTTTAAGGTCAGACACTAGTGGCTATAGTGTCAGTTTGGTCTTCAAACTGTGCTGCCATTATCCTCACTTCTTCTCCAAACCTTTGCCAGCCCCTCTTATTTGTCTTATTCATTAGAATGTAAAATTTCTTGAGGACAAGGATTTTCTGGTTGGTTTGCTTGTATTTGGTAACCTAGGTGCTTAGCACTGTACCTTGGACTTAGTATATGCTTAAAAAATATAAAATAAAAAGATAAAGCATTTATCTATTAATCTCTCTCTACATTTGTCAGAGGGTGTATGAAGGAGCCAAGCTACATCATCTTTTGCCTTTTCTCCCATCTCCCAAGAAGAGCAGACATGCGTATCTAGCAAATATATGCAGAAATAAATATATACATAGCAGCAACATATTGAGGAGGTTGACAAGTGTTTTTCCATCCCATTTTGAAGCTGATGGTTTGTAATTGAGCTGTTAGAGAAGCTCATCTTAGAGAGAGAATGGGAATTGCTTTAAAAGAATGGTTTTATCCAGGCTCTATGGGGCATATTTGTAGGGTGTGATTTTCACAGACTTTACATCCCCTAAATTCTAGAGGTTTTTTTGGCACCCCTAGGCCAATTCAAATTTAGCTCAACCTTCACTTAAAGGCTTATCTTTTTTCCTTTAGAATATAAGCTCCTTGAGAGTAGGGACTAGTTTAGCCTTCTCTCTTAGCCCCAAGTCTAGCTTTTAGTAATCATTTAATAAAATGCCCAATAATTATTTGATTACCTAACCTGTGCCCTATAAAGACAAAGTGGCTGGGAGGTGTTTACTTTCTAATGGGGCCCACACTAACCTTGGCCTCTCAGATTTAAATAAATAAATAGATAATCTGTCTCTCCTGAATGGAAAACCTCTGACAAACTGGGCAAAAGTTAGTTTAAGTGGCACCCTAAACTTTATTTGGAGCTTATCAGGAGGGCACTGAGTATCTTCTGCAGTTAGAAAATGAAGCTGGTGGACGAGAGGAGTATACATATGTGTATATATATATATATATATATACATATATATATATATGCATATATGTGTGATTTTATTTTTAGTTTATCTTTTTTTTAATTTTTTTTTAATTTTAATTTTTTTAAATTTATTAATACTTTTTATTTGCAAAACTTATGTATGGGTAATTCATAAACATTAACCCTTACAAAGCTTTCTGTTACAAATTTTTCCCCCCTACTCCCCACCCCTCCCCTAGATGGCAGGATATCCACTACATGATAATTATGTTAGAATACTTAAGACATCGAATATATGTATAGTTATTGCATCATTTTTTTGTGCAGGAGAAATCATATCTACAAGAAAGAATAATCTGATAAAGGAAATACAATGCAAGCAAACATCGATAGAGAGCATGAAAATGTTATGTTGTGGTCCACATTTCACATCCCTCTCTCTGGGTGTATATGGCTTTCTTCACCGAACAATTGGAACTGGTTTGAAGCATTTCATTGTTGAAGGGAGTCATGTCCATTAGAACTGATCCTCATATAGTATTGTTGTTGCCGTGAATAATGATCTCCTGGTTCTGCTCATTTCACTGAGCATCAGTTCGTGCAAGTCTCTCCAAGCCTCTCTGAAATCGTCCTGCTGGTCGTTTCTTATAGAACAATAATATTCCATAACATTCATATACCATAATTTATTCAGTCACTCTCCAATTGATGAGCATCCATTCAGTTTCCAGTTTCTAGTCACTACAAAAAGGGCTGCCACAAACATTCTTGCACATGTGGGGCCCTTTCCTTCTTTTATGATTTCTTTGGGATATAAGCCCAATAGAAACACTGCTGGGTCAAAGGGTATGCACAGTTTGATAACTTTTTGAGCATAGCTCCAAATTGCTCTCCAGAATGGTTGGATCCGTTCACAGCTTCACCAACAATGCATCAGTGTCCCAGTATTCCCACATCCCCTCCAACATTCATCTCTATCTTTTCCTGTCATTTTAGCCAATCTGACAGGTGTGTAGTGGTACCTCAGAGTTGTCTTAATTTGCATTTCTCTGATCAATAGTGATTTGGAGGACCTTTTCATATGATTATAAATAGTTTTAATTTCATCATCTGAAAATTGTCTGTTCATATCCTTTGACCATTTATCAATTGGAGAATGGCTTGAATTCTTTTAAATATGAGATAATTCTCTATATATCTTAGAGATGAGACCTTTATCAGAATCCTTATTATTTTTAGTTTATCAAGAGGATAAACCCTAATCATTTTAGTTGTGAATTTCTCCCTTTATAAAGTCTAATAGACAATTTCCAGATCTCTGAAACTACTAAATCTTAATTTATCATCTTTTTACTCAGTTAATGCTTAGATTTTGAACCTGATCCTTCAATTTGTTAAAGATGGGCGGAGAGTTTCTCTACTAGCAAATGAGTAGGTGGGTGGGGGAAAGGCAAATCAAAATCCCAGAAATGGATCTTTGGCCTGCAAGAACAGAATAGGAAAATCCTCCTGTTTTGCTAAAACTCAGATTTATGCCTTTTGTTGGTGGCTTGAAAAACTTTCTTGCAACTCAGCAAAGCCAAAATGAAGCTTCATCTTGAAATGGCTAACAGTGTAGACTATAGCTTTGCTAGTCAAATTTTCTTAGTCTAACTAGGGTACTTCCCTGCTCAAAAATGAAGGTTCTTCTAGTTCTAGATTATTTTTCCTAAATTAGTTCTTATTACTTTCCCCAATTTATTAATCCTCTCATTCCCCCAATTATTTCCTATTTACCTATCTATCCCTCCCTTTCCTGTACTGAACCATTATTAACTCAATGTGGCCATCTTTCTACTCCCTCAAAATTCGTTCCAAATGACTCTCCCTTTGTGGATGGTGGTAGTAGCAGAATGAGATTAGAATATACAATCCTTAAAAGGCTGAGACTTTTATATTTGTTTCCCCAACAGCTTATATAAAGCTTTTTCAAATTTATTCAATTCATTCATTATTGACTCCTTCTCTGACTTGTTTTGCTTTAAAAGAAGTTCCCTGTGGATGTTGTGGCTCTCCCTTAACCTCACTGGAGTTCTAGGTTCTCTTTAGTTACACCCTCAATTTTATTGGCTACTACGGCAAAGATTTCTGTAAGACTTCAAGTCTATACCAGCCAGGAAGGCTAGTAAGACCTACCCTGTCCACTCTGTTCTATTTCCCTGATTTCTCTATTTGTAAATTTTTTTTTTTGACTGTTGGTTTCATGCTTCACTAAAATATAAGCTTGGGTGCAGAGAATCTTTCATTTTTTGTATTTTCCTGCATCTTTTGTATCTTCCACCATGTTCACAATGCTTGGGAAAACAGTAGGTTCTTAATAAATAGTCTTTGTATTGGGTTAAAGTAGATCTCCAATCTCTGCTTTTTGATTTGTATTAGACTTCCTCCTCCTCCCCATCATCCTCTTCCTTTCTTCTAAGGGCCTAAGCCACTTTGTCTTGACATATACAATAAATATATGAACTATTTGACAAGTGTAAGGTTGAGTATCATCTGCCCAAAAAACAGGCAAAATGAATTTGCTGCTAGAAATCTGTAGGCATGAGGGGTAGGAGCCCTTCTGATACCAGCCGGCATGATGTTAATTTTCTAGTAAGTGCTTGTCTCCAGCTATGGCCCTGGTTCCTTCTGCAGTGCTGCAGGCCAGTATAAGAAATGGGCCAGATCGCTAATGGCTGCTGTGGGTGCTGGAGATATTATGATACAGTTGATGAAATATGGCTGCACTCTCAGTTTTAGTTTTAGCTGGAAAGGATTAGAAGACAATTAATAAATCATTTAATGTCCTGAGTTTAAGTAACTTATTATTATGGACTGCATATATTTAATTATGCTTCACTGAGCAATACTGGCAAGATTCCCTCCAATGTCACACAAGCTTTTGATGCAATTTGTTTTGAGGTTGTAAAAAAATGATATATCTAGTTATATATAAATTATTAACCTTTATTCTTCTTTTAGACTAAAAATGACAAGATTACTTTACAATTTGACAGAAAAAAAAATTCTTGTACCCAAATAATGATACCACCTTTTACCCTGACCTCTCTGAGCCCAGCAAGGTAATTATAATGTAGGGTCTCTGGGTGTCTCTACTGTTGGGTTACCTGATTAGAGCTGAGAAGTGGGGGTGGGGAAGGATAGCTGATCACTATTGATATTCATTTACAAGATATTCATTTACTGGAAACCTTTTCTTTTCTTGGCTGCTATAAAAAGAAGCTCTGAGCTTGAAAGAATCTGGCAAGTAAGCCCTTGAATTAAAGATGGAACTTTTTTCTTTTTCACTTTCTGACATCCGGTAACATCTGTGAGTTTTTCTGTATCTCTGAGAAACTGAAAAGTAGAGGCTCATGAACATTTTGTAGTCCTTGGAGACTTTCTAATAATTTCTGTTTAGATGTGATTTTCAGTCTGCCTAGGACTTTACTCACTCCACTTGTGAGTAGTCAAATAGAGAGGTGGTAATGAAAATTATATTCTCTAGTTTCTAGTGAGAAAACTGAGACTCTATGGGCTTAAAAGGTCTGTAAGTTCATTTAACTAATATAAGACAGAAGTCGGTTTTAAATCTGTTTTTTTTTCCTGATGTTCAAGTTCAGTGTTCTTTCTGCCTTACAAACAGTTGTCATTCAGTAAACATTATTGAACACTATATATATCCAGGTGCTAAGTAGAATAGGATAGAATTGAAGAAACAAAGACACTCACCTAACCTTAGTAACTTCTTAATTAAAAGACTAATAAGCCATTTCTATAAAAACCAACAAGTAAGACAGCTTCTACTTTAAAGGAGATAAGATTTTGGGAGGGAAGATGTCACATTTTGGGGATCAAGAAATGGGAGAGGTAGAGTTAACAACTGTGGATTGTTTCAAGGTTTGGAAGTGGTCAGGAAGTGGTGGTCTCGGTTCCTGGCAAGATAAGTTTTACATTTTACCTTAAACGATTATCTACTAGTACCTAGGAATCCAGACTACAAATAATTCTGGAGGGAAAAAGAAAGCTAGGGAAATTGTAAAACAACTAGGTAGCCATTAAAGCAATATATCAATCACTATTTATTTAGAGCTTATGTTGCGCCTAAGGGCTGGGGATACAAAAGGAGCCAAAGTCCCTGTCCTCTGGCAGCTTACTATCTAATGGGGGATATTCATGCAAACAAAGGAAGGCATATACAAGATAATAGGAAATAATTAATAGAGGAAAGGCACTAGAATTAAGAGGAGTGGTGAAAGACTTGTAAAGGATTGTAGTTGGAACTTACCCGTAGCCCTTATTTGGAGTGGGTGAAGGAGGGCTTTCAGGTCTTAGTGGACTTTCTGAGAAAATACCCACAGCAGAAAGAGTGTCTTTTTTATGAAACTACCAGGAAGCCAGTGCCACTGGATCAAGGAAAACATGCTTAGAAGATTGGAAAGGTAGGAGGAGGCTAGCTCATGAATAGTTTTGAATGCCAAAATCTTGGAAGCAATGGGGAACCATTGGAGTGTATTGAAGGGGAGAATTGTGGTTTGAACTGTGCTTTAGCCACTTTGGTGGCTAAGGAGGATAGGTTGAAGTGGGAAGAGACTTGTAACAGGTAGATCCACCAGCGGGCTACTGCATAGTTCAAGCATGCGATGATGAGGGCCTACACTCCAGGGTGCTTAGCAGTGTCAGGGGAGGGAAAGAGGGGAAATGGTGTGGATGTTTAAGAAATGTTGTAAAGGTGAAATCTTTGATCTTGGCAACAGCTTGGATATTGGGGATGGGATAGAGTGAAGAGTCTGAGATGACACCTACAATGTGAAGCTGGAATGGGAAGATGTTGTTGCCTTGGCAGTAATAGGGAAGATAGGAAAATCATTTAAGATTGGGACATGTTTTAGTTTTTGATCTTTGATAGACAGTTGGAGGCTGGAGGTCAACGGAGAGATCAGAGTTGGATAATAGATTTGAGAACTATCATCATAGGGATGATCATTGAATCTATGGGAATAGATGAGATCAAGAAGTGAAATAGTATAGAGGGGGAAGAGATGAGGGGTCAGGGAGGAGCCCTGAGAAACACCTATTGTAGAGAGAGTAATCTAGATAAGGATTCTGCACTGGGGAGAGAGGAACAGAGAAAGCAGAGTATGATTGCATGAGGATCTAGCAAAAGAGACTGAAGGATCAAGAAAGACAGGAGAATCAGTAATGGTTCCTGGAAAATCTATAATGAAGAGTGTAATATCCAGGAGTATCAAGCAGTATCAAAAGCGTAGAGAGAAGCCAAAGAGAATGAGAAAAGGCATTTGACAACTAAGGGATCAGTGATAATTTCGGAGAAAGCAGTTTGAGTGGGATGATATGGATAGAAACTGAATTGAAGAGAGTGAGAGGAGAGAAAGTGATGTAAGTAGCTTTCTTGAGCAGTTTAGATACAAAGGGCAGAAGATTATAGGGCTAACTGGGAATGGAAGGATTAAATGAGGGTTATTTTTTGGTTTTGTGTGTTTTTTGGTTTGTTTTAGAATTAAAGAGCTATAAACATGTTTGAAGGTAGTAAAAGATGAACCAGGAGAGGCAGTAATTAAAAATAAAGTGATAAAAGTGGGGATAACATATGGGAATGGGATGGAATGGAGTCCTATACCACATTATTAAGAATGGGAGACTATTCTACAATTCACTCAAACTGACTTTGGCTGTTCCTCACCCACAACATTTCTATATTCCCATTCCTTTTCTTTGTACTAGATTGTTCTCAGTTCGTGGAGTGCAATCAGCATCACTCTCACCTCAATGACTTTGAATACCTTTATTTCCTTCAAAACTTTGAATACTTTTATTTCCTTCAAACTTCTGCTCAAAAGACACTTTCACAAAGCCAGATCCCTCTTAGCTACTAGGACCTGTTTACAAATCCTCCTCTTCTACCCCAATTATCTTGCAATTTTGTATTTACTTATTTAGGTACATTTTTGTATCCTCTAATAGATTGGAAGATAGGATTTGGAGCTGTATCACTTTTGACTTTGCATCTTCAGAATTCAGCACAGTGGTTGGCACAATAAATGATAGTCATTTGGTTGATCGATTAACTTGATTAATCATCTGTGGTAAATGAGAGAATGATAAATCAAATTTTAATATGAGGTCTGAGAGGGAAGAAACACTCAACTTGGAGGGGGTGAATGGATAGGAATGATGGGAAGATACCTGATAGAGTTGGGATTTGAAAGTGGATGTGTAACATTTTAATAGATATGGGTTAAAAAGAGTATTACTACCATAAGAAACAGTCAGCAAAGGCATAGAGGCCAAAAGGTTGTACCACATTGTGAAAGGCCTTGAATGCTTGTTTAAAATTTTTCTACTTTATTCTGTAGGCAATAGGGAGATATCTAAGAGTTTTGAGTCAATGAGTGACATGATCAGGTCTCTACCTAAAGAAGATTAATCTGGCCATCTTCTCCATAAGAGAAGATTAAAGATAATTTAATTTTTTCTTGATGACTCAGGGTCATCATTATGAATATTAGTTATTACATTATGCTGTAATACATCGATGCCATTGAGCCTTTGGAGATACATAGTGCTATTCGCCTTTGTAATAAATGAAGACTGAAGGCTTTTTGAATTGTTTTGTATGCTCTGTGTGTGTGTGTGTGTGTGTGTGTGTGTGTGTTCTCTCACTTGTCATTTAGATCTATATAATCATTGACTATAGTGTGCTTACTATTTCCACATCTCATTTGTTGCTATTATTTTGCTTTGAATTTGGACATCAGATTATCACACTTATTAAACTTTTCTGAAAAATGAGAATAGATAAATAATAACATTTAGATACTAGTTTTATGTTTTGGAAAGTGATTTATGCATTTCATTTGATTTGTTTCTCACAGATTAGGAAACTGAGGCTGACAAGTAAAATGACTCACCAAGGTCATAGACATCTGAGGGGTAATTCAAACTCATTCTTTCTTAGTCTAAGTCCAGCTCTTTCTGATGGGCCAAAAAGTTACTCAGAAAGAGGGCCTAATAGGCTTTCCTGCTTAAAAGTGAATGGATTTTATGAGATTTCTTTGGATGATTCTAGAGTATTTCTGCTTACCTAATAAAGTAATTTTGCTTACATATCAGCAACTTTCTAGAAAAGTGGGATTTTATTGTGTTATAAACTATGTAAAAGAGTATTGAGTTTGTGGAGTCAAGTCAGGAAAGCTTTCTCAGGGTAGGTAAAGAATTATCTTAAAGGTTATGTTCAACTATTCATATAAAATTATCTAAAATTTTGGAATTTTGAACTAAAAGGGATTTCAGACATAATTTAGTACAAGACTTTTTACACTGGTGTCCACAAACTTTTAAAACAACATTTTGAGAACCATATTTCAGTATAATTGTTTTTCTTTGTGTTTCTATATGTGTTATTTTATTTATTTAAAGTCATTATTTTGAGAGGTCCATAGGTTTCACCAGCCTCCCAGAGGGGTACATGACACAGAAGAGATTAAGAATCCCTACTCTAATCCACTATCTTCATTTTATAAGAGAGGAAACAGGCTGAAAGAAGGGAAATGATTTTTTTCCAAGATCACATTATTAGGCAGTATCAATCTTTTGAATTTGAGTTGTTGCTCTTTCATATTACAACTCACCATTATCTCTAATTCTCTATCCAGCTCCAACAATTCTATGATTAAGAGTCATCAAAAGTTAGTTTAATGAGATGAGGAGTACCTATTGCCATTTTATCCATCAATTTCCATGAGAACCTTTGCTATAATGGCTTCATTCTAAGATTAAAATTAGAATTAAAAAAAAAATTATGACCCCATCCTCTAATATGTAATGGTCTTGGTTTCCTCCTTGACTTCTAGGAGGGTGCCAGTTACTTACCTTGCCAGAAGCTTAAGGGTGAAGTAACCCTCATCCTTTCTCTTGGTATCTTAGTTCCTTCCTTCAGTTCTTTGGTCACAGTAGAGCAAATCCCATCCTTTCTGTGGCCTTTAATATTTCTATTTGAGAAATGAAAAGGCTCATCTTTGTCAGCAGATGCCTGGAGATGAGTAATACAATGCAGTAAAATTACTGAAAAGCTTTAAAGAGACCAGAGGGAATTTAGATATCTCCTCTCAAAGGTAGAATTAACTACAGTCAAGGATAGGTCCAAGTATAGGGTGAATATAATTCAGCAGGACTTACTTAGCTTGTCTTGGATGCACCTTGCTGTTTTCAGCGGTTTCACATGGGTCTACTTCACAGTACAATAGAATTTCAGAGCTAGAAGGAGCTTCACAGGCCATCTAGTCTCATCCATGATCTAATATGAATCCCTTCTCCAGGTTTAAGTCACCCAGTCTCCCTTTGAAGACATTCAGTAATGGGGAACCCACCACTTTTAGAGGCTCCCCCTTTACTTCTGGATAGCTCTAATTCATAGGAAGTGTTTGCTTACAGAATTTTCACAACTGTTCATTTCTTCTAGGCAAGAAGCTTTTTAATGTCAGGGAGAACAAAACTAATCACTTTCCCACATGACACCTCTTCATCTATCTGAAGACAGCAGCTTTATCTTCTCTTATTCTTCTACTCTAGTCTAAAGATCTTCCATAACTTCAGCTAATTCTAAATTGAAATAGTTTCTCATCATCTCACCAAAGTAATTTATTAATTATGCCAATAATCTTTTGAAGAAAGGGACATAGGACTCCAGGTAAATCTGAGCATAGCCAGAATACATTGGAACTGTCATCTCCCTCTTTCTGGGCACTATTTTTTTCTTAATGCAGTCTAAACTGGTTAATTCAAGGCTGAAAATCTCAAACCTTAAATCAAGATCTTCCTGAGAATCTGTATCCCACCCCTGAAATGAAGAACTGGGTACATAGTGGATTCTTTGGATGTTGTAATCAGATGCTTCCTGGCAAAGATCAGACTCTACCATTGGTTGCTGTCTTTGTCCTGGATTTGAGTATTTGTGGCAACAGTAGCTAGGTAGAAACAAGGAATATTTGGGAGAGGAATAGCTCTCGATAATAATAGATCGTTTGTCTGGTGCAAAGCTGAAGCTGAAGGAGATAAGCAGAATTCTTCCATGGCATCATCATTCTAGGGTTCCTGCAGATGTGGTGTATGTCCCTAGAAGTTACTGCTGTTTTGTGGAAGAACTGGGGCTATTTTAGAAATACTGCTGTCTTCCTAGACCGTTTATTCTCAGATTGGTGTTATACTCTGGGGCGGAATTAGTGGTTAAAAGCCTTGGAAACAAATGCTATTTAGGATCCTGCTGTGATCTAGGGATCCAGGTGGGGACACCAGCAGAGTACCAGCCTCTCTGATAAGCTGCCCTTCCATGGAGAATCAGCATTAAAGGCTCATTCAGTGCAGCCAAATTTCCTCCTAATCATCCCACACGGTGCACATCTGCCTAGCCTTAGTTAAACAAGCTGTATCCCTAGTAAGTTATTTATGAAACAATATACAAGATCAGTTTTGGAGGCCTACCAGGAAGTAATGAATGGGAAACATTCCAACACTTTTGAAACTGGTCTGCTTATTGGAACTGGTGACTGGGCTGATTGATTTTGGGAATGGTGCTTCAATTTCATATATAAAGGGAAGAGACCTTTCTAGGTTCTATGGTCTTTAGGTGGGAGATGGAAGGAGCCATTTACTTGGCCCTTATTTCATGGCTCCCACTAAATTTATGGTTTGGACATCTTCACATTTTTCTCCTATCCACAACCTCGTGAGGTAACTAGTAAAAATTTTAATTCCATTTTATAAAAGGGAAAAAAATCAGATTTAGAGGGATTAAGTGACCTGAGGTTATACAAGTAGTTACTAGCAGACTAAACTGTTTTTCCAGGTCATGATCTTCCAGAGGCATTCACTGTGACATCAATAAGTCAGCAAACATTTATCATTCATCTGTTATATGCCACACATTGTACTAAGCACTGGGGACGCAGAAAGGGAAAAGACAGTTTTTACTCTCAAGGAGCTCACAATCTAATGGGGAGACAATAAATAACCTGGTACAAGCAAGTTATATAATAGGAAGTAATTAAAAGAGAGAAGCCACTAAAATTAAGAGGGGGTAGGAAAGGCTTCCTGTACAAAATGAGATTTTTTAAAATTGGGACTTGAGAGAAGTCAGCAGGTAGAAATGACGAAGGAGAACATTCTAGATATAGGGAGCAACCAGAGAAAATGCCCAGAGTTGATAGAGTGTATAAAGAATATCAGGAAGCCAGTATCACTGGATAGAAGAGTAATTTATGAAGAATACGATTTAAGAAGCCTGGAGAGGGGTGAGTGTGTGTGTGTGTGTGTGTGTGTGTGTGTGTGTGTGTGTGTGTGTATGTGTGTGTGTGTGTGTTGGAGGAAGATCATATAACTAAGTGGCATTTAGAAATTGAACTCAGATCAGAGAATTTTAGAGGAAGAATAGGACTCAGAGATCACCTAATGTAACTTCATTAAAACTGGAATCCTCTACATTTTTTTTCCACTTAGCATTTTTTTTTACATTTACATATTTTACAATTACATGTAAAGATAGTTTTCAACATTTACTTTTATAAGATTTTGAGTTCCACATTTTTTTCTCCCTTTCCACCCTACCTCCCCAAGATGGCAAGCAATCTGTTATAGGTTATAAATCACATTAAACATCTTTCTACATTAATCAGGTGAAAGAAGGATCAGAACAAAAGGGAAAAACCACAAGCAAAAAACAAATGAAAATAGTATGTTTTAATCTGCATTCAGACTCCATAGCTCTTTCTTTGAATATGGGTAGCATTTTTCATCATGAATCTTTTGGAATTGTCTTAGATCATTGTATTTTTGAAGAGATCCAGTCTTTGTAGTGATAGCAGACCTTGCTACTTTTCAAGACAGTTCTTCCCATAGTTGGGAAGTTCTAATTGTTAAGATATTTTCTTTATATTGAGTCAAAATTTGTTTAATCCCTGGTATGGAGGGGACCTTGAGTTATACTGGAAAGAAGAATGTAGTCTTTGAAAAGTCAGAATACCTAAATTGAAATTCTGATCACTACCTGTTAGTAATGTAGCTTTGGCTAAATCACTTTTCCTTCAGTTTCCTCATTTGTAAAATAAGGGAGTTGGATTAAATAATCTCTTATATTTTTTTTCAATCTCTAAATTCTTGACCTGTGCTTCCTTCCATTAACCTTTCAAATATTGGAGAGAGAGCTAACAAGGACTTTAGATATCATTTAATGTAAGTGCCTCATTTTATAGATGAGGACATCAGGCCCAGAGAGATCAGAGAACTTCCTGTATAGGTGAAGGTGAAGGTCACCATCAATGGAGAATGATGGAGTCCTCTGGCTCAAGCATGATTGTTCTTTTCACTGTGCTACACTTCTTTTTAGCCACCTCCTCATTCTTTCTGCCAAATATTCCCAGTTCCCTCAAACAACCCTCATATGGCATAGTCTCTGGTCTGCTCAGCATTTTGGTCTTCCTCCTCCTCCTTTCCTAAAAATTTAGTGCCCAGAAATAAACTCAGAACTTCACATAATTTCTGACTAGGACACAGTACAGATGTGGGATCTGTTCTAGATACAGGAGAAATGGATAGTAATAGCTAAGAAGCACATTTATGCTTGACCATGAAGTAAAACTTCTTCACCATTCCCAATATCCCAAAGTGAAACTTGGAGTAGTTAGCACCCCATCACTTCAGAGCCTCAATGAGAGGGCAGATGGCACCTTGTCAGGCATATTTTAGAGATAAAATAAAAGATCAAATGGTTTCTTAAGTTCTATCCAACTCTGAGATTCTCTCTCTTTTCCCCCCAATGTTACTGTGGTTTCTATTAATACAGCTTAAGATAGGATTGAAGGAAGGTACTATCAGCTATTATGGTTGCTATGTCACAATTTAGAATCATTGAGCTGGGGGGGGGGAAATCAGGGGGGAAAGGGGCCCACTAAATCTCCAGGTCTTTTGTGAATGGCTTTTTTACTTGGTCACACCTTTCCTTAGGCTATATTTGTGGAGTACTCTTTCTATAACTTTCCCTTCCATGTATCTCATCCCTATTCTTACTCCCACTAGTTCCTTACAATTTTTCTTTCTTTCTTTTTTTTTTTTCAGAAAGTTAGTGAGATTTTCCCACTCATTACCAGGAAAACACCTGTTTGCCATTTAACTTAGTTCCACCTTAATGTGATGGGACCCAGACCTCTTAAGGGGAAGCACTCTTTCCAGCCCTCTAAGGAATACTGTTGCTTGAGTCCTTTCTTTACCCTTTCTCTCTGATAACTTCTCCAGTCTCCCTTCAAAGCCCACCTGTCCCTGTAACTCCTAATTAGGAAATTCTGTCAATAAAAACATAGAAATACAGGTTAGAAGATCTGGGTATGGGGGGCGGGGGGGGGAGACAGAGGCCTCCAAGTACTGAAATCACATCATATGGGCAGTTACCTTTTTCACCTTGTATAAAGCTGATCCTGATCTAGTCTCATCCATGGAGCCTCTTGGGGCTGGGAACTCTAAAGCTTGACAGTATCCACCAAGTCTAAGGTCTGAGGGCCCAGGTTGAGGAGTTGGTTTCCTGGGCATTTTGCCATTTTCCTGCTAAGGAGACGCCTGTGATCATTCTGTTCCTGGAAATACAGTGAAGAGCTGTATTTGCTGCAACTATAGTATATTATTAGACCAGAAAGGGGTATATATATATATATATATATGGAGGAGTTGAGCATAAAAGCTGCTCCCTGGGAATGTCCACAGGAGGGAAAGAGGGCAGAGGGTGGCTCTTAACTTAGTTTTCACACTTGTTCTGCATGCTCTGTAATTCTCACAGGAGGAGGGAACTCTGCTTATCTCCTCCATGGTGGGGAAGGAGGGGTTGAAGGGAAAGGATAGTAAAGTGATTAAGTTGACCTGGCCTAATTACTTAATAAATTAACTCAAGATGTTTCTATTCCTTTTTGGTAGTAATAGAATATCAAGAGGAAAAATATTTTTCTAAATAGGAAAATTGGACTTCTTAGATGATAATAGCTAGAATTATTCAATGTTCCTCCTTTTTTTTGAGGTCAGCACCACATTTCAGTCTTCCTTTCCCTTCTCTTCCCAACTCTCTTTCTTCCCTCCCTCCTTCCTTCCCTCCCTTCCTCCCTTCCTTCCTTTTTTCCTTCCCTTCCTTCTCCCTTCCTTCCTTCTTTCCATCCTTCCTTCTCTTTTTCCTTATTCCTTCTCTCCCTCTTTCCTTCCCTTTTTCATTCTTGCCTCCCTTCCTTGTCTCTGTCTCTATTTCTGTCTCTGTGTGTCTCTATTTCTTCCCCCACTCATAGGGGTAAAGAGATATTTTTTTTAAAAATTATTTAAGTTTTTTCTTTTTTTTTCTTTTTGCTGAAGCAATTGAGGTTAAGTGACTTGCCCAGGGTCACACAGCTAGGGAATGTTAAATCTCAGATTTGAACTCAGGTCCTCCGGACTTCAGGGCTGGTGCTCTATCCACTGCACTACCTATAGCTGCCCCTAAGTTTTTTATTTTCAAAACATGCAATAATAATTTTTTACCATTGACCCAAAACCTTGTGTTCCAATTTCCCCCTCTTTCCCCACCACCTTCCCTAGATGGCAAGTAATCCAATATATAATGTGGTAAATATATATGTAAATCCAATATAGGCATACATATTTATACAATTATTTTTTTTAATTAAAGCTTTTTGTTTGCATAACATATGTATGGGTAGTTCCTCAACATTGATCTTTACAAAGCTTTCCATTACAATTTTTCCCCCCAGTCCCCTTCCTTCCCCTAGATGGCAGGAAGTCCACTACATGTTAATTATATTAAAATACTTGACAAGTCAAATATATGTATACATATTTCCATACTTATCTTGCTATGCAAGAACAATCGTATCTTCATGAACAAAAAATATCTGAGAAAGGATTTATACAATTATCTTGCTGCACAAGAAAAATCAGATCAAAAAGGGAAAAAAATGAGAAAGAAAATAAAATGCAAGCAAACAACAACAAAAGAAGTGAAAAATGCTATGTTGTGATCCACACTCAGTTCCCACAGACCTCTCTCTGGGTGTAGATGTCTCTAAAGAGACATTTTTAAGGTCAGATTTTGTTATTGCTATTTTTACAACTTTACCAATGAGATGTATATTAACACTAAATACAACCCTTTCATTTTACAAATAAGAAAACTAAGCTCCCATGATCTTAAAATCAGATAATACAATGGAGGCAAAAGGGCTTTGAAAATTAAATTGGTAGACAAATTAAACTTTAGCAAAAATGTATTAACCACCTACTTGGAAGAGAGCTCATAGTCAGTGGATGAGTTAAAAACCTTAATAATAATAATAATAATAATAATAATTTATGTTTATATAACATTTTAAGGTTTACGAAGTTCTTTAGCTAAATGGGATAGTGGCTAGAGTGCTGGGCTTAGAATCAGGAAGACCTGCATTCAAATTTGGCTTCAAGTCTTTTAACCTTTGTTTATCTGTTTCCTAAACTGCAAAATGAGGATCATAATAACACCTACTTCCCAGAGGATCATCTATGCAAAGTACTGCCAGTGCCTGGCATGTAATAAATGCTAAATAAATACTAGCTGTCATGGGATGAGGATGAGGATAATGATCCTTATAGCATCTTTGTAAGGGAAGCAGATAAGTAGAGTGAAGATTATGATTTCCATTTTACAGATGAGAAAACTGAGACCCAGAGAGGAAAAGTGACTTGTCTAGCTAGGGTCATGTATGGCAGAGGTAGGATTCAGAAGTTGGTGGTCTGACCCCACATCTTATGCAGGTAGTATGGCCATTCTCTGAGTCTATACCATGTCTCATAAGACACAGTTGCTACCTGCCCTCATGAAGGTCCTCCCTTGCAGGAAAATATGACACATAAACATAGCCATGGTACAAAGTGCTGTGGGCCAGGCTCCAGACTGAAAACATCATTACAATGTGGAGGAATCCAGGAGGTCTTCTTGGAGGAAGTCTCTCTAGACCCTGGACCTGCCAGCAGAGACACCCTACATCACTTGTCTCGGAGTCATCAGGGAACTGAGTAGTTGGTTAGCAATGCATGCTGGTAATGAGCCTTCCTCTAAATGTTTCTGGTCTGTTACTTTCCCTGGAGGGTCATGTGAGCTGGAGTGGTATGTGGCCTGCTTTGCAAGTGATTAACATGGTGTAAGCAATCTGCATAGAGAGAAGAAAAAAAAAAAAACCCTCCTTTGGTATTCCATTATTCTATTAGAGTTTCAGAGCTGGGATTAAGTGGACATGATTTCTTCCTATGGGCCATTAATTTTGTTTTATTGCTGGTCTGATGGTCATTACCCTTTTTTGCCAATGCATTCCCCCATTAGGTTTGTACAATTAACAAAATATGTGTTGTTAGGGCTTTGATAGGAACAGTGGGATGGAAATAAACCGGGGAAATGACAGCCGCACAGAGAGTGGGGGGAGGGAGGTTGGACCAAGGGAGAGATGATGGGGGAGACCTCTTCAGCCCCCATTCCTTTCACAGGCATCGGTGTTCCTGGCAAACTGTTGTAAAACCTTTCCCGTTCTTAGTTTGAAAACTGAGAAAAGGAGTGGAGAGGGGGAGGCAAGGACTGGCATTTTCCTGGCTCACACTCAGCCCTAGGCAAAGTGCCACTCATCTTTGTCCCTTCCACCTGTAACCTTGAAACAAGAGCAGGTGTCAGTTTCAGGTGGGGTTGTTTGTGGAGCCTCCAAGCGGGGTCCTAGGGACTCCCCTCCCCCCCCTCGCCATGGGCAGTCCCCTCAGATGGTCACAAGGTAGTCACAATCTTGAGATCATTAGAAAATTCTTTCCATTTATGGCTCAGAAGTCCATGAAAGGTTTTTAAATGTATTTCTCCTTTTTGGATTAGCTCCCCACCCTCAATTCACACACAGCCTGTGGCCACATCCATACTAACCATAGCTAGTGGTAAAGGCTTGCCTCCAGGGAGTGGGGGCTGTTCTAATATCTTGCCACTTTTGCCGAGTGGAGGTTTGGCTATTTTCCCTCTGTGAGTATTTTTCAAAGTCTGTGTCCAGCTTAAGAGCTCCTTTATAAAGAGTAGCATTATGGTACAGTAGAGAGAATGCTGTATTTTAATCCTATGTGATCCTAGGCAAGTCATTTAATTTCTATAGTTCTCAATTTCCCCATCTGTAAAATGAGGTTGATAAAATAACTTTGAAGTTTCCTTCCTACTTTGAATCTTTGATGAGAGCCCTTCTTGTAAGACTTGTTTGATCCTTCCTATGCATTTATTACACTCTAACTTTATGTATTTGTGTGAGGGCAAACTGTTTTCCTCTTTGTGTATACCTGGCACCCTACACTGTGCCTTACACATATTCAGTGATCCAAGATTTCTTCCCTTGTTAAAAAGCTCCTTAAGTGGCAACTCCTTCCACAGATATAAAGCATATACTACACTGCCCATGGCACCTGGAGGTTAAGTGATTTCACCAGCCTTATCAATGTTGGGGTTAAATTTGAACTCTAACCTTCTTGACTTTAATCTGTGAACTCTTTCAACTATGGCAGGCTGCTTATACCCTGTACTAGGCATTAAATAAATATTGATTTTATTGAATTGCTTTCCTTCATGGACCTGAAGATAGGTAGTTCCTCAGTTTTGTTTTTTAGAATACATAATACCCTCTCCTTCCTACTTCCTTAATCAGTTCTTTTTTTTTAAATATATTTTTATTTTTAAAATGCTGAGTTTCAAATTTTCTCCCTCCCATCCCTTGAGAGGGCAAAACAGTATTATATCAATTATACATGGGAAGTCTTGCAAAATATAATTCTATATTGGCCATGTTGCAGAAAAGAAAAAACAAGAAACATTTAAAAAGTCAAAAAAGTATGCTTTAACTTGTTCAGGGTTCATCAGTTCTCTATCTGGAAGTAGCATTTTTCAACATGGGTCTTTTGGATTTGTTTTAGGTCATTGTCTTAATCAAAGTAGCTAAGTCTTTCACAATTGATCACTGTTACAATATTGCTGTTATTGTACACAATGCTCTCCTTTTGATCACTTCACTTTGCATCAGTTCATATAATATTTTCCAGGTTTTTCTGATGCTCATTCTCCTTATCATAGTCCTTCACAACCATATACTTAAACTTGTCTAGCCATTCCCCAGTTGATGGGCATCCCTTCAATTTTTGTCATCATAAAAAGAGCCACTATAAATATTGTTGTACAAGTAAGTCCTTTCCCCTTTTATTTGATCTCTTTGGAATACTGACCTAGTAGTGTTATTGCTGAGTCAAAGAGTTTACATAGTTCTATCACCCTTTGGGCATCCTTAATGAGTTCTAATGTGATAATATGACAGGCCTTCTCTGGGTTATCTTTAATTTGACTTGATCTCTGTTAAAACATTACAGTCCTAAGCTGATGCTGGGGTAAGTTGGCTCTATTTGAGATTTAATATAGTAGGATCATTTTGTTTAGGAAGTATTAGTGCCTCTCGGAGGGCTTGCCAAGCCCTTTTCAAGGGTACTCATTTATCTTTAGTGTCTACCTGATACTCAACTCTCACCTGTAGCTCCAAGAAGCTGTAGCATGCCTAATACCACTGTAAAACTCTCTTGGCAGACAGGCAAAACCAGACTGAGGATACCTAACAGCTCAAACCAGTGGTGAGTTAGGGGAATGTCTACCTTAAGCATGTAAAAACTTCCAGCAAAATTGGTGGATGAGGACACTTTGTTCCAATAGCCACAAAGGCACTTGCATCAAATGCTGTGGACTGCTTAGAGGTTGGTCAGGCAGAATGCACTGAGGTCATCCACTACCTCCTAAGCCGTTCATTGCCTGTCTATCTGACTTTTTTCTTGTCACTGGATGACTCTTAAAGGTAGAATAAGACTGATAACTGTGCAATTCTGCCTGACTTAAATCCAATTCAGGCACAAGTCATCACCTGTAATGTCACTGGTCCTCTTCGAAAATGAAGGATGAACAAAGGAACAACAAAAGCAGCAACAACAGTTCTATTAACAAAATTATTTCTGGCTCAGCCTTATCCTCCATTAGCTGTCAAAGTGAACTTCACAATATGGCCTTTTCCTACCTTTTCTTGCACTTGAGTCTCCCCAATATGTTATATAATCTAGTGACTGTAGTTTCTGTTCTTCAAATATGATACTCCATATTTCTACTCTAGGCTTTTTATTTTTACTTGCTATTCCTCATACTTAGAAATCGTATCTCCATCTCTTGGTCTTCATCAAGTCTCACATAAAAATTTATGTTCTACAGGAAGCCTTTTCTGATACCCTTTAATGTGAGTTTCTTCTTTGTTGATTTATCTCCAATTTATCTTATCTTTGTTGATCCTTTACATATCTTTTTAGTAACATAGTTTTTCTTTTAATGGTGAACTCCTTGAGGTCAGGGATTATTATTATTATTTTTACCTTCCTTTGCATCCACAGCATGTAGCACATTGCCTGGCACTTAGTAAGTGCTTTTAGACTAACTTTGATAAGAAGACTTGGGTCTGTATCCTGCACTAAATCTTACTATGTGACTTTGGGTATCACTGCATATCTCAGTTTCTTCATCTTTAACATAAAGGGATTAAAATTAGATGATATCCCTTCCAGTCCAAAGTTCAATGAATATATCTACAGACAAGAAAACTTCCATTGTTTACTCATGATATTTCTCTCAGTTAAAGCAAGCTTTCCCCTTCCCTCTACTTATCCACACCCTTTAAAGACTGTTAGAAGAACCAAGTCCCTTATGAAGTTTTATCTAACTCCTTCCCTTTAACCCCACAGAACTTATTATTCCTACCTTTCATCTGGCCCTTCTTAGACATATGACCTTGAAACAACTGTTTTATTGTTTTTTGGTATTTTTAATCATCACCTTTTCATGGGTGCATATTCCTTATGGCTCTTTAAATTAAGCTACTTGAGGTCAAGGATCACATGTAATAATTCTTTGAAGACTTCATGGTATTTAGTAAAATGTTGTCCATATAATTAAGTACTCAATAAATGTCTATAAAGTAAAAGAATGAAAGAATACCCTGAATTATTGAGTAATATTAAACTATGGACCACTGTGACCTTCGGGTCTCTTTCTGAGGTACATTTAGAGCAATTATAGCTACATAATTCACAATTTATCTGTCCATTTTAGGACCTTCATTATGATCTCAAAACTTCATCTTTTGAGAGTGGGTTAGGATCATTTTAATTTTATCCTTGTAATCTTAATGCTAGCAATCTCATAATAATGATGACAATTGTAATGATAATAGTTGTTTGATGCTTTATAATTTTAAAGAGCACTTTCATGAACGTTATTTCCTTTTGATTCTCACCATAAATCTGCCAGAGAGATAGTACAAATAGTATTCCCATTTTATAGATGAAAATTGATGCTAAATCAAAGGCAGACTTGCCAAAGGCCATAGCAAAGTAGTTGAGCCAGACCTGAACCTAAGTGCAGGGCTCTTCCCTTTCCAGAGTCTTATGTAGCATTCTCTCTCTTGTATAACCTCTGTCATTGATAAAAAAGAGTGTGTAATTCCATCCTGGGACACTTCCAAATGGGATATCACTTGTGGCTTCATGATAGCTAGCTACTTATTTGCTGCCTGCTTTCACTGCCATGTCCCAAGGGCCTGCCTACAACCTCAAAAGCATCACCTTTTACCCCTATCTTCTGTATTGTTCCTTGTTACAATAAGTTACTGTGACTGCCACGGGCTTGCAGGTCAGCTTTATTGAGTTTATAGGCAAGAAAGAAGCTGTAAAACACACTATTTACAAGTTAAGCAATTACAATTACTATGCATAGATATAGTATATAATTTTGAATTGAAACTGTTTCACAATGCTCTCATTCCAGGTACCTCTGTAAAATTCATTGAGTTCAGGAAAACCACTTTTTCTGTTTTTCTGTGAACCAAAAAGAATAGTGATTCATATATATATATATAATTTTGAGGTTTACAACATGCTTTTCTCAACCCTATAAGGTATTTGGGTACAAGAACTGTTATTATGCCCATTTGGCACATGAGATGGAAGGTTAGACTTACCCTGACTCATGAAGCTGCTAAGTATTATAGTTAAAAAATTTGGTTCAGCCCCAAGTCCAATGCATTTTTTTTTTTTTACTATTTCCCCTTAATTTAACTATTCTCCCAAACTTAGCTAAATCCTTTTGTTTTCTGCAATGCTGAAAATTCTTCCAAGTTCAAATCCTCATATAAGCTAAAATGATTTTTTTTGGCCCTCCTCTCTTGACCCAGAAATTTGGTCACTCTTGGGATTCATCGTTCTGTCAATGCAAATCTGTATATTTCCTCCTGGAGGAGTCAGAGTCAGTCTCCCTTCCGGCCAAAGGGATAACTCCTCTGGTCTTTAGACTGTGTTAACATAGAAGTTCACATGCCTCAAAAATCATGTGGTGGGTATACATGGATGGTGGGTATACATGGATGGTGGGTAAGAACTACACTTCATGACTACTTACTTATCTCTCAATGATTTTGAGTCTTCCTGCTCTCTAGTAGTCATTAGATCATAGAGAACTGAAAGGGACATTAGAGATCATCTGGACCAAGACTCTTATTCTACATGTGAATTCATTGAAGCCCAGAAAGAATAAGGATTAAATGAGACAATATTTGTAAAAAGTACTTAGTGCCTGGTACATAGTAGTTGCTCTATAAATACTTTTTTTTTTCCTTTTTCCTTCCCTTAATTGACTCATCCTTGGTTATACCAGAATATACTGATTATACATACATATATTGATACATACATACACATACACATATATGTGTATGTGTGTTACCAGGATATTTAACTTTAGAACTGAGATATGAGTCCAGGTGCTCAGACTTCCAAATTCCATTTGTTTTATGGCAAACCCTGATACCTTCCTAAATTTTGTCCTTAAACTTAGTGTAAAGACAAAGTAGAACTCTTTGTGTTTGAGTAGAAGCAGTCAATGGTTATTTCTCAGCTCCACCATTTTTCCTTGTTTAGAACCATGTTTGGGGTGTCCCAGAAATCTGTCTCAGTGCCTTGTCTCCGGGCAGAGGTATAGAATTTTCTTGGGATGGGGAGGGTCATGAAGTGCAGAAGCATCATCCATGACCAACACTGGTCACTGTGGCTGCCTAAGGTCCTACAATTAGCACCAGTGCTAACCTAGCTTAGAGTGAGACATTACAATAACACTTGGTGCTGGGTGGGAAAATAACTTGGAGCCAAATATCTGATGCCAGGTAATTATATCTTTATTAAATTACCCGGTTATTGTGTAATTTAGAGCCCAGCAATCAGGGGCTGGAGTGCTGGATCCCCACCATAGTTCAGGACACACAAAAGCTATCCCTTGGCAATAGCTTCTCTCAGGCAGTGAGGGAGAGAATCCTTGGTGGGGGGGTGAAGAGGGATGCTGTGAGGAGAAAAGCAAGGGGAGAAAATCCCAGGCAGCAAGAGGGAAAGACACAGAGACCTGTGTTTGGAGGGATCCATGTTCTGTCAGGTGTTTCCTCCCTGGACATTCTGTCTTACTCAGATTTTCCAAACAGTTTTTATTCTCTTTCTGGAACTCTGCTTTGGTGAAGGAAGAGTGTTCTGTTCCAAGTACTTTTCTGAGGCTACAGCAATGGCAGCTCTGTCTCAGAGCATTTTTGCTTCCTTTATTCAGAAGCCCTATTTGAGATCTGGTGGGGGTTGGGGGATAAGGTGAGCAAAAACTGGTCATTTATTAAATATAGACAATGATAAAAGTACTAGTTTCTGGCTCTGTCTTGAACTGCCTTTCTAAAGCCTCTAGTCCATCTTCTCCCTTTTACTGGTAGCAAAATTGAGTCCCAGATCCAAGAGGTTTAGACCTCAAGTTAGGGCTAGAACTCAGTCTTTTGATTGACCTGCATTCTCTCAGCTACACTCCTGGCTGTATCCTCCACAAAGCTATAGTTTTCTGAACCTTGACAGTTTGCCTCACTGTGCTGCCTGGTGTCTTGTTAGAACATCTATTCCTAGGAACATTTTTCTTCCCCACTTTGTTGAATTATTATGCATCCTGTAAAGGCCAACTGAAATTCCACTTTCTCCAAAATGTTTTCTCTGATTCTCCCAGGTGGTAATGACCTTCTTGTACAAAGTTGTACTTTGCTCACACCAGACTTATATTCATTCAAATGGAAGTGATATAAGAGGGTGTCTGGCCTTCTGAATTAGTTTTGGATCCCATGAATCTGGGTTCAGATTTGAGGTGTGCCATTTATTAGATGTGTGACCTTAAATTCTCTGAGCTTTACTTTCTACATCTGTAAGATGCAGTTAATGTTATCTCTCTCTCTTTCAATATATACATATATATATATACATATATATATATATCAGAGTTGTTCTTTGCTATAAAATACTATAAAAATATGAGTTATTTTTATCTTGATTATATATTATTTTGTATTTATATCTATTGGTATATATGTCATCCCCATCCCTTCAAATTATAAATTACTTATAAACAAGGAGGAAAAACTATTTCTTATCTAAACTTTCTATATCCCCTAGAAATTAGCTTTGTGATTTCTATAGTTTTAAGCTTTGAATAAATGCTTGCTGAGTTGAATTGCTGCCTGAAATGTGTTTTTACCCAGAAGCCATAATGGTTAATCAATGGAGGTTGGGGGGGGGAGGTTGGGGAGCTGAGACTGGTTAATAGTGATAAAGGCACAGTTATTTTTCATTTTGCCACTTCTTTGCCAAAAACTTTCAATGGCTTCAATTTCCAGGTTCTCCTTATTCTTGCTCACTCTTTTTATTCAGTGTCAGTTCCTGCTATGACCCAAAATATGCTTTATTCTAAGCTCTTCACTATCCCATGTCTTTGTGCCTTTGCTTATTCTGTGCTTTCTGTTTGGAATGCCTTCTCTTTTTTTCCTTTACCTGTCTAAAGTTTTTACATCCTTCAAGGCATAGTTCGAATCTCACCTTCATGAAGTCTGCCTTAACTGGTTCAATTTCCATTTCTCTTTTGTTTCAGAATTCCCACAATATGTGCAGTCTATACCAAAAAAAAAAAAAAAAAAAATTAGGACTTAATCATATATGTGCCTCCATATAGTCCCAACTAGATTGTAAGCATTTAAAAGTGATCATTTTAGACTGTTTATCTTATTTTTTGCAATGTTGAACACAATTGAAGTTTTAATAAATACTTATTCCTCTTGTCTTTTTAAACCCAGAAAAGATCTATCCCATTAACTTACTTGCTTTACTCACCATTTGATACTGTTTAATAGGAATAAGCTCTTTCCTTTCCAGGACCTTTGTAGAGAGGGATGATAAAATTTATATAGAAAGAAGGAAACTGAGGTACAAAATAGATAAAAAACGAGCTGAAGAGGATTTGATAGTAATCCTCATTCCTAGTTCCTAACTAATTATCAATGAATATTGCTAGTTTCTCAATAAATAGATTTTTTTTTTCCCCCACTTAGTACTGTGGATGATCTGAGCCAGGGCTTCTTAAACTTTTTCCATTGGTAACTCCTTTCTGATGCGATTCCAGGTATATAGGTGTTTAAAATAGGCATAAAAATCAAAGATTTACTGATAATAAATCATCATTTCCCAACCCGCACACTTGACCTCATAAGGGGTCACGACCCACAGTTTAAGACCCCATTCCTACCATATCTGCCCACTTGGGCCCAATCCCACTCTGACTCGTTCTCCTGGCATGATAACACATAGTCTATAAAGAGATTCTCCTTCTTTTGGCAGGTGATGTGTGTGGCTGGGTCCTGAAGCTTTCTATCTTCTATGTCACTTGCCAGAAAAGAGGCCCTGAACTGTAAGTAACTTTGATTGGCATCTTCTCCCCGGTCTCAATGAGGTTACAGGTCAGAGATCAGCTAGGGAACCTGATCTTCTTGCATGGCCCTGCCTTGTGAAAGAGAAACATTCTACCACGAGCTGATCAGGATGTAAAAGACAGTGGAAATCTAATTAGATTATGTCTGAATGTGACAAAAGAGCCCTGTAATATGACATCCTATTTAATTAGGCTTTATTGATTGTGCATTAAGGTGGACTTCATGGGTTACCCATGTAATGAGTGTAGGAGAGGAAAGCTCCCCGGCCCTGAGGGCCGGGGCACAGTGGCTGAGCCGAATGATGCTGAGGGGAGGCTGTCAGGGTGGGCTACTCATCTGTAGTTTGTAGGAGCTTCCATTCTCCTTGTTTCTGAGAGGGTGACTGGGGGAGCCCCCTCTCCCAGGGCTTTGTGGATCTGCAATTTGTTCATGCCCTTCTCTCCTCCTGCCCCCAACCCAACCTGGAATGCCCTCCTTGCTTGATTTCCACTTACTGAAATCCTATCTATTCTTCTGGCCTCAGCTCAAATACCGCCTCCTTCCTGAATTACTCCTGCTAGAAGTGATCGCTTCCTCTTCTGTGCTCTAAATATTTATTATCTATAACACTCATGCTGTAGATCATATATATATATACATATATATGTATACACAGACAGATAGATGGTTTTTAAACCATTTTTGTTTTTGTTTCCATTATTTTTGTGTATGTTCTTATCCTATCGACTGTATTACAAACTTTTGGAGGGCAGCCTCTGGGTCTCATCCATCCCTGCATCCCCCTAGAGTGCTTGGGACACAGCAAGTGCTCAATAAATGTTTGTGGAATGAATGAATGAATGAATGAATGAATGGGCTCGATTGGCGCCTCCTGGCCCACCTTCCGGGGGGACTGGCGCATCGCTGATGGGAGCTTCTTAGTTTTGATAGTACATTGGCTTCCAACCAGTCCGTGGAATTATAAATGATTAACCGTTATCAGCGCATATCTTCACCTCTGTGTAAAAATAGATTGACTGTAATGAGTATTTGAATAAATCATAAGAATGGCTGACCTGCTATCTCTCTAACATCCTGCAGATGACTGCTCGGTGAGCAAGCGGGGCGCCCGGCCTCCCCACCTAATGGCTTACTGTTTTCTGCATTTGCCCAGACACCTCCAGCCTGTGACTCTTGTAGGGGAGTGGTCAGATTAGTGGACTGGGGCTGGGAAGAGGAAGGTAACCCCCTCCTCCTCCCCTCCAATGCCCTGTTCCAGGAAAGCCTGCCCAGGAGACCGAGAATGGAAAGGGAGAGTGGGGGCGGAAAGAAAATGACCTTTGCAAGAATCGATGTCTCCTCGCACCGGAGGTTAGAGGGACCTCATAAGTCAAGTCAAGTATGAGAGGAGCAAGCTGAGCGTGAACCTTAATGGCCGTGCTTAAGAAAGAAGAGTGCAGACCAGGATTACAAGTTCCTCTCTGCTGGGCTGTGATACCCAGTAGCCGCTTCCCCCTCGGTCGCAGGGAAGTCCCAGACTTCGGATGACCACCCTTGGGACAGCTCCTGAGGGAGGGATGGGGGGCAGGCTGCCAGAACCTTTGGGCTGTGCTTGGGAAGTGGGTCTGGTTTGTTTTCTTGTGGCCTCTGTTCTCCATCCGGTTTAAGTTTTTCTTTTCCCTCAGGGAGGATTTTGTCCAAATTTGCTATCCCAAGGCAGCAAAGAGAGACCTGAGGCTTGCATTGACTCCCTTCAGTCTTCTGGCTATTAGCATTACTGACTAGCTTTCTGGCCAGTAAAAGGAGGAGAAAGGAATGGGAGGGCATAGAGGTAGCAGAGAAAAGGAATTCAAGCTAGAAAAAGGAGTGGAGATGGGATTCTGGTAAGAAGAAGTGGCCTTTTTGAGGAAATCCATAAATACGACAATTTCACTCCCTTCCATTCATGCTGATCGCTTACCATAACTCAGCACTACGCCAGGTACTGAGTAATATTAAACCTGGGTATTGTCTCTAGAAAGAATGAAGAAGTCGTTGGTATCCATCTCAGGATTCAGAAAAGCAAGCCCTAGTTCTGGGCATCTTCCCTGGGTTAGAGCAGACCATAGGGAAGTTGGCCTGGGATGAACTAAAATTAGGCATCTTGGAGTATGTAAAGGGACAGGGCCTAAATCATCAAAGTGCCCTGAAACTCCTGGGAGGTATGCTAAGAGCCTTGTGATATAGGGGTGAAGGTCCCAGCATTATAAAGTCATTGTGCTGGAGGGGACTTTTGAGGATCTTTTAGACTAACCTGACACCTTATATAGGATTCCCTGATACAGCATCTCTAAAATAACTGGGTGCTGGAGGGGAGCCTAGCATTTAGTACTGAACCTCTCCCATGCAAGTTATCTTGTTGGAATTTTTTTCTGGAGAATGAATATGTAGGTCTGTGACCAAATTCCAAATTGTAAAGGCAGCATGAATTTCTGAAATCTCATTAGAAACAAGGAGTGTGAAAGCTCTGTTCTCCCTCAGTTCCATTCTGAGATCCCACCAAACTATCAATGCTCCCTATGGCAACCAATTTTTAGTTTCAGGCAAAGATTGTGAACAAAGAAGTGAAAAGCAATGTGTGGGGGAATATAGGGCTTAGTCTCAGCTCTGAGATGACTTTGCTGTGAGATCCTTTGTCACATCTGCCTGTTTTATTCAGGAATAGGTTGGACCAGATGTCTTCTGATTCCCCTCCTATCTCTGAGACTGATTCTATGGGATTTTATGTTTTTGTACAAGTCACTCCTTTTCTGCACCAGAGGAATGAGGAAGTTGGACTAGATGATCTCTAATGCGTCCTCCAACATTGATATTGTATGGTTTAATCACAGAAACATGATGGTGACTTATTTGGATACATCTAGAGGGAATAGATCTATTTCCTAGAAGGCTGACAATAGCTTTTCAAAAGAATCTGCATGGAAACTGGAAACGATTTCCCTTTTGTTTCTCTTAAAATCAAGTCAAAAAGTGCTTAAGAGATTTGGAAAGAGGGAAGCATTGGTGACAAGGCTAGAAGGCAGACAATAACACAGAGGCCATTTTTATGCCTGAGTCTGACCCCTTTCTACCATCCAATAAAGAAATAGTTTTGTTAGGAAATAAAGACATTCATTCAGGTGCTCTTCACATACAAAACAAAAATTCTGTATAACATGTGTCAAAATTCATTCATAAACTATTGATATTTTAATAATCTGTATTAGCATCCTGTCCTTAAACAAATAAATATTGAATAAGCAATATAGTACCAAAGGAGTAGTCCAGGTGCTAAACCATGGAGAAACTGGAATCCTGGACAATTTTCTGAGGCAATGCCCCTCTTTCAGACCCTGTGTCTGCCTCTACCTCTAAATCTGATATTAGTTCAGATTTATAAAAATGGCTTCTAGTTATACCACACTTTTATGGGCATTATCTATCTATCTCATTCAGTCCTCATAAGAATCCCATTCAGGTAGATCTCATTCAGCAGTATCTCATTTTACAGATAAGGAAAACTAAGCTGAAACTAGGGTAAGTGACTTACTCAAAACTAGTAGAAAATCAAAATTTGAATACAAGGCTTCTGATTCCAAGCTGAGAGCTCTTTCTCTGAGGAAATGGATTCAGAATCACAGTGGATTAGAAAATAAACAGGGAATTTCCTCTGTCTTTTTTCTGGATTTCAGTCAGCAGCTAATCATAGCCATGTCTAAGTTGTGCTGTGGCCATTAAGGAAAGGAGTCTGGTCTAAGTTTTACTTTACTAAGTTTAGTTGCCCTTTAGTTAACTTTAAATCCCATCATTTTTCCAAGGAGGAACCTTGTATAATGTTAGGAATATTTAAAGAAAGAGCCCATAGGATGTTTCACGTATCCATCCAAAACCTTGAATTCCCTAATAAAATAACTTTTTTTTTTTTTTTTTCCATTGGCTCTAGGAGCAGCTAGCTGGTTCAGTGGCTAGAGTGTCTACCTGGAGTTGGGAAGACCTGAGTTCAATTGTGGCTCAGATACTTATTAGCTGTGTCACCCTAGGCAAGTCATTTAACTGTTTGCCTCACTTTCCTAATCTCTAAAAGGAGCTGGAAAAAGAAATGGTGAGCCACTCTAGCATCTTTGCCCAAAACCCCAAAAAGGATTTTGAAACGATAAACACAATTGAACAACAATCTTTATATATTTTTTTCCACTTAGATTAGCAGTCTACCTGAAATCAGCCCCACAATGAGCTCAAAAGAGTTTTGGCAGCAAGCTTAAAGGAAATGAGATGAATCAAGGTGTAATTGAAAGAATGTTGTATTTGGAGTCAGAGGGCCCAAATTCAAATCCCATATTTGCTTCTTAACAAATGTATGATAAGTTGTGTGTGTGTGTGTGTGTGTGTGTGTGTGTGTGTATGGGAGGGTTGGACTAAATGAACTCTAAGATTTTTTCCAACTTTAAATCTATGATTCTACCTTTTCCCCTCTGCATCCACTGAATGGATTTCTGGAGTGAGCTCTGAAATATATGTGTTATACACTTATAGGGAAGGGGAGGGGTAGAGAAAGTGAGATAGGAATAGAAATATAGCCTTAGCTAGAAGTCCTCTTTTCCCCATAGCACCAGATGAGCTCTTCTCACTCTTTTTTCTTTCTATCTCCAGCCCACTCCCTTTCCCCCTTGTTCCTCAGTGTAGACTGAAAGGTCCTTGAATATGTGGGCTAGACTCTTGGTTGGTCCATCTTAATTGGCATGATTTAATGGAGTCTATGGTGGAATCAGATTTATATGGCATTCTAAGCTGCAAATCTGCTTCCCAAATGCAGAATTTTTGTGGAGTGGTAAAAAATAATGGCCGTTCTGTGAATCCTGCCTCCAGAGCTAGGAGATTGCAATTTACATTATGCAAATAGACATTATGCAATCAAGGCAGTTTAGCAGGAATCTGGCTGAGGAGTAGCTGCTGATGAGATAAGCTGAGGTCTGCAGCCCCCCAACTCAAGGGGTTCTGGGAGCTTGGAGGGATCATTTATTAAATGAGGATGGGGGAAGGGGAAGAAGAAGGGGGTCTATTCAACTGGCCCATGGAGACAGAATAGAGCCTGTCCAGAGATGAATGGATTTTGGGAACTGTGGCTGCCACTCTCTCAATTAATGGCTTTGTTTAATCATACCCCCTGTCCAGAGGAGTATTGTCTTACGGATAATTTCGTTTGCCTAACGAGATTTTGCTAATTAAATCTCCTTTCGGTTGGTGTGACTCTGCCTGCAGGAGAGAGGGGTCTGTTTGTGGAGCCTTCCCTCTCCCCAGCTGCTTCCTTAAACCTTTCTGGGGAAGAGAGGGAAAGGGAAGGGAGGGAGATCTGCTTTGGCTCCAACTTGGCAGGGCTGAGAGGTGCTGGAAGGTTTTGTAGTCAGGGTTTGGAATATGTAAGGGTGTTCCCATCATTGCCTCATTGTGGTTTGGAGAAAGCACCAGATTTGAAGCTGGAGGATTTGGCTTTGAACCTTGCTTTACTTACCTACCTCTGACCTCACCTTCGGTTGCCTCCTCTGAACAACAAGTGATTTAGATTAAATTACCTCTAGGACACCTTCTAGTTCCAAATCCCATTACTTCCTACCTTCCTATTGCTTGTGACCTTATCTCCACAACTCCCACCACCCTCTTGGAAACCAAGGGTGATGGGCATAAGGGTCTAAATCAAATTCTACAATTTTCCCCAAAAAACTTCGTGTATGTTCCATGTAACTCTTGCCTGACCCCTTCCTCTCAAGTCCCTTCCAGGGCTACTACAGTGACCTTTAGTGATACCCATCAACTAAAAATAAAGAAAAGATAGCCTTCTTTTCTCTACCTCTAGCCAACATGGCTCCTCTTATAGGTGGAGAAGATAGTAATTTTATTTTACCTAGGATACTGGAAGCCTCAGGAACTCTGAGGCGCTCTGTAATTGTAGATAACCAGTGAGTTTCCTTTCATCTTCCCCTATGCGCAACCTAATTCTCCATTTTATAAATGAGGAGGCTGAAGGTCCAGGGAAGCAAGTAATATTTCCCTAAGGATGAAAGCACAATTACCTCCGAAGGTTAGAGAGCATTTACCTAGTGATCTAAAACTCACATTCTGGGGTGAATGTCTAGAAGAAAGTCCTTATGCTTTCCAATTCATCCCCAATAGCACCATCCCACTGTCTTGTAATGAAATGTCAGGAATAAGTCACATCTGCCTTGGCATGTGTCTATATGGGATGTGAGTGAGCTCTCAACATTCTCACAAGAGTGGCTTTATTATCTGAATTCTTGAAGGCTAGAATTGGGGAAGTTGGGAGATAGGAGAGTCTACGTTCCATGGACTGAGAGAGAAGAGCGAGCTCTGGGAGAAACTGACTTTACATCCCTAAATCCCTAGGTTATAATTATGTCTGAACTTCTATAATTTCAGGGTCTGAATGTAATTCATGCCATGAGTATGTTTTGGGGATGTTAGAGGAGGAAAGGAAAGAGGGGATAAGGAAGTTGTTTTACAGGGACAGATCCTTTTCACTCTTCTCTTCCTGATTGCCGTTTTCTGATCATCTCCTCTGGATTTAGCCTTAGCTATGTAAGATCCACTTTAGATTTAGTCTCCTAATTAAAACTATCGCTGGCAGGTTGGGCTCTACTATTACTTTCAGCTTCTAGAAATAACACTGTGGATAGCTAGCTATCTTGTTTATACTAATTTAAAAGCCCCCACTACTGGGTTTCTCCTTAAAAATCCTCCAATAGAGCTGGGTAGTTCTTTAGTAAGAGCATTTAATTTAAATGGCATAGTAAGAGCACTAGTTACAAAGCATTTCCCAACAAACATGGGGCTTGCTTTCCCACAAATACACTCAGAATCCATTAGGGGAAGAGTGGGCATGAACTTGAAGTGAAATGTCAATAAGACACTTGAAAAAAACACACATGATAAGACAATATCTTTTAGGACCTAGATATCCTTTCTTTCTCCAGAGGATCTCCATGAAGTTCACTGTGTGATCTGGAACTAGTAATGGGTGAATCATTCTGTTCTAGCTCCATTGCTAGGTTAGGCTGACTCCTTTCAGGGCATGGTGTCTCTAGGGAATGTTTAGTCAATAGGACTTGCTGCTCTTAGGGTGATGTCTTTGATTGAACGGGATCATTCTGCCAGGCTGGACTGGGCATGGGCAGGCTATTTGGCTGCTAGGCTCTTCCCATGGTAGAGAGTCTTTGCTGAGTGGGGTTGTTCTGTCGGAATCCCTAGGCTCACCTTTTTTATGAGCAGCTGTAGCTTTACCACTTTCAACCACTGGCCCAGCTAGAGTTCTTTTAAGCTAGAGTGTTACTAGGTTCTCTGAG
>JAJPUD010002119.1:335554-352511 GCA_023553655.1 Myrmecobius fasciatus | reverse complement strand
TGACTATAAATAGTTTTAATTTCATCCTCTGAAAATTGTCTGTTCATATCCTTTGACCATTTATTGATTGGAGAATGGCTTGAATTTTTATAAATATGAGACAATTCTCTATATATTTTAGAGATGAGACCTTTATCAGAACCTTTAAATGTAAAGATGATTTCCCAATTTATTGCTTCCCTCCTAAACTTGTCTGCATTGATTTTGTTTGTATAAAAACTTTTTAACTTAATATAGTCAAAGTTATCTATCTGGTTTTCAATTAAGAGTTCCAGTTCTTCTTTGGACATAAATTTATTCCATCTCCATAGGTCTGAGAGGTAAACTATATTACATTCCTCTAATTTACTTATAGTATCACTCTTTATATCCAGATCATGAACCATTTAGATCTTATCTTGGTATGTGGTGTTAGATGTGGGTCAAGCCCTAATTTCTTCCACACTAGTTTCCAGTTTTCCCAGCAGTTTTTGTCAAATAGTGAATACTTATCCCAAAAGCTGGGGTCTTTGGGTTTATCAAAAACCAAATTGCTATAGTTATTGCCTAGTTTGTCTTGTGATTCTATCCTATTCCACTGATCGACTACTCTATTTCTTAGCCAGTACCAAATGGTTTTGATGACTGCTGCTTTATAATATAGTTTTAGATCTGGTACAGCAAGTCCACCATCGTCAGCCAGTACATAAAGATTTTAAGGTTCTAGGCCTATAGAGCTTCAACATACATTTACTAGCCTGAGACAGTTAAATGCTCCTCCATACATGCCCATATCTTTAGGGTCAAATATTAAGTTATAATTTGCACTTTACTGATGTGGAATATGATTAAGTGATTCAAGTAAGACAACATAAATGCCAAGAATAGAATAAATTGTCAATCTTTCTCAGGGGAAGAAGGGGGAAAGGGGAGGGAAAGTCCAAAATGCTTGTTATATTCCCTTCTCATTCTAAAGTGACAAATTACAGGTCTAAAAGTTTCTTATATTTTCTTAATTCCAACATTAATTTATTAAAAGCAATTGGAAATTTCTTTGCATCATAGTTTACTGCTGGTACAAATGTAGTCATTTGGAACTGTCTTTCAAAGTGCAGAGAGCAAATAAACTATAACTTCTATCAGTGATTTCTGACTCTTTGAAATAAAACTACAACTTGGTCCAAGGTCGCTTTTTTTTTTTTTTTAAGATAATTATCCTTTCTAGGGTTTCCAAATCATGGAAGGGAAAATGATTCTCCTTTCCTCCCACTTCTGTTTAGACTCATTATAGAAATGACAGACATTTTTGGAAACTTTAATTGTCTCTCCCACCCTTTTTGGAGACAATTGGGATTAAAGGACTTGCCTAGGTTCACACAACTAGTAAGTGTTTGAGGCCGATTTGAACTCAGGTCCTCCTCATTCCAGTGCTGGTGCTTTATCCACTCTATCACCTAGTTGCCCCATTTCTTCTTCTGAAAGCTGTAGAAGTTTAATTCTGTGAAACATTATTGGTCCAACGTATTAAAAACACATGCATTTCACCACTAATTTGTTGCACCTTAATTCCATACAACCCTGTGACCCTTAATTTATCCACCATTCAAAATAATATGCAAACTTATCACATACAAAAGATCATGTAATAAAAGACACCTGTTTCAATGTTTAAAACCAGTTTGAATTTTTTTGGAGAAAACTAAAAAGATTTCCACCGACAATGTCTCTTGTTCCACATGTAGCAGGGGTCTGAACAGGGGAAATTCTGATCAACTGAGCCCTTCCAGTAAAGTTGGACTTGCTCTCTGGTCTCTTGCTGAAGGATGTGCACTTTGCTGAGATAACACAGACATTCCTGATTGGTCCCTGTGGGGGGGATGGTATATCAAATATGACTGAAATCTGTGAATCATAAGGGGCTACCCACACTGTGGTCTCCAAGAAAAGCAAAGGAAAATGGTTCCGCCCACCTCTTTAGGGCCCTTCTTTTTTGGACCTCTTTGAGCACTTTTTCTCCCTTGGACTTCCAGCAAGGCTAGAGAAGGGGATTGTTTTTCTTGTTTTCTCAAGGAAGGGGGGGGGGAAGGAGAGAGAGCAAGACGTGAGAGGAAGAGATTTGATGCTGAAAATAAACCTGAATTAAAAAAAAAAAAAGAAAGCATATGATAATTGTGATCAGCTTAGGCTTGCCATGGTGGCCCGAGACAGGACCTGGCGTCCCTCGATGCTTTCTGCCTGTTTCCTTTTCTGAGCACAGACCAGCAACCAGCAATCCTGTGAAGAAGATTCTTCTAGTCTTAGTGGTAACCTCATGGGTCAAGAGCTCCAGAGTTCCAGATTCAAGCATCAGCTGACTAGAGAGAAAATAGCTTCCCAGAAGAAAAAAGGCCACTACTTAGAGTTATCCTGTGGTTGAAGGACCAAACAAGTCAATGCACTGGCTGGCTAGGAAGTCTGGACCTTCTGAATTGTTCAAATGTTTCAGGTCTAAGGTGAAAGTGAAATATATGTCCAGTCATTCAACAAAGGACTTTTATCTTTTAGGGGACTAATTTTTTGTACACACACACACACATACACACACATACACACACAGACTGCTTTTCCTAAAAGGGAAAATGTCACATTTTGAAGAAACTTTAGGCATGAGGCATTACTAAATTTGTTTTAGAATTGTTTCCTGGGCTAGGGAGCAGATTCAGAGAGAGAAAAACCTTAGTTAAACATTTTGGGGTCAGATCCTCCCACTATGAATTTGTATCTAAAAGAGACTAGAGGCCCTCCTCCTAAGGTGAAGTCTCCTGGGCATCAAGGAATACTTCATAAACTTGTTCTAATTAACTCCAAATGCTTAATCCCTTTGCAGAGTTACATTCAGCTTTGGAATTTTTCTGAGTTAGATTTCTTTTTGGAATGTCTCTTTTAGTAGGTTGGAGTAAGTTTATACCTCTAATCGGAATGCCCTATGCTTTTACTGGAATGCTTGGAAAAAATTTTAGGTGCCCTATGCATTTGCAAAATATGTCTGGAGAAATTTTCATCAGAACCTTCATCTGGATTGTCCTAATTTTTAGAGGGATCCCAATGCAGAAATTTATAGTTATCTTCTATGCTAAAGAGCCCCATGGGAGGAATTTTTACCCAGAACAGTTTGGTTTCTCACTTCAGGATAAGGGTAACTTTTAGTCAATCCCAAGCTTCTAATCCCTATTTGGAAGAACTGCACATGCTCTGGGAAATGGTTTAGGACTAGATTTTTCCCCAGTGAGAAGGAAGCTTGTTTTTATTTTTCCTTTTCCTTTTTGCTTTTGCTATGGCTAACTATTTGTTTTAATTTTGTTCACTCCCAATTATTCTGAGTCAAAATAAATCCTTTAAGCAATAAGGTAGGTGGTAATCTATGAGAGCTTTTAAAAATGTGCTTTGTATAACTGTATATTTGGGAATGAGTGTAATCTCCAGGTCTGCTTGCTATAGTAGGTCTGGATTCTCACACAAAAAAAAATTAAATTTGGGCTGAACAGACATTACTGGGAATTTTTACATGGCACTTAGGAAGGATTTAATAATCATGCCATATGAAATCTGCTGAGAATCTTTAGGAAAAGGCATTAAAAAGACAATATCTGAACCTCCCAGGTTCCTCAGTGAGTAATCCAGAATTAGAAATATGAAAAAGTAGACTGAAAGCACCCTAGATTGATTTATTAGGGCAGCAAATATTTAACTAGTGAAAGAGAAGTTAAATTGAGTCTCTATCTAATAAGATTACAGGATATGAATCTGTCAGAAAAAAGTGCCTCTGATGGAGCTAGATATATGCTCTGATCTCTTGTTGAGGGACATATGCTTTACTGGAATGACATCATGATCCTTGATTGCTTGCTGTGGCTTGAAAAGTTGTGCTAAAGATGACTGGCTAATAAAAGGCAGGAGTCCTCATTTTGTGGTCTATAAGAAGAGTGAGGCAAAAAGGCTGTCCCAATTCTTTTGGATCTATTACACTCATTATACTCCCACTCCAAGATAAAAGCCCTTGGTGGGATAGATGGATAAATATTTCACATTCACTTCTCTACAATATCTGAGCAATTCACAAAGTATATGAATGGTTTTCTTTAGTCCTTGAGCTACAGAATGATTTTTATGATGTCCTTCTTGGAGAAGTCATTCTCACTTTGGCTAATGCCTGAAATTGGAATTCTCAAACTCCTTATCCACAAAGTTACCAAAAAGACTAGAGGTAGGTTCTTCTCAAGATTACTGACTTACTTTAAGAGAAGGAAATGGACTGAAGAGGGCAGTAGGGACCCCAGGTCCTTGCTTAGGCTTGCCTAAACAAGCATAAGTCAATTGGCACTGATATATGCCTCTCAAGAAAGCCACCAATGCCACTGCTTGAGGGAAGAGAAATACCTTTTTTCTCCTTAGAAGTTCAAAAGAGAGAGGAAGCTAAGAACACCCCCAAAAGAAAAGACTCAAAAGAGGTGAGTAGAACCATTTTCCTTTGCTCTCCTTATAGACCATAGAGTGGATAGATACTCCTGACTTGAAGCTGCTGGTTATCATTGATGCAATCCTTATAGTGATAGGGACCAAACAAGAATTTCTCAGTCATCTCAGCAAAGCACACATTCTTCAGTAAGACAAAATGCATGTTCATCTGTTATTGGTCATGCTCAATAACTTCATCAAGTAGATGGGGAGCACTCAATTTATCAGGTTTTTCTCTGATCAACCTCCAGCTACACATAAATTGGATGTATGATTTATAACAAACACAAGATCAAGGCATATCCTTGAGTATTACAGCTTACCCATGTTGTAAAGAGAGAAAACACCCAAGATCTGAGTCTAACAATAAAAATAGTTATGTGGAAGATATCTTAGACTGATATGGAACAATTCTGGGAAATATGCTCCTGTCATAAAATACTCTAGACAATTTAAGGCATCCCACAGGATATTGAATCCACATAACTACCATAGCTGTAATAAATTATGTGGGGTTTCCTCAAAATAGATCAGAATGTTCAATCTAATTCTAGAAAATCAGTACGATCTGGAAACATAGTATTACATTAGGGGTTAGGTTAGAACCTAACTGGAACAGTCTAGTCTCTGGAATAGTAGGATGACTGTGTTAAATGTATTCCTTCTTCAACAAAGATCCACAAATAGTATAAAGATATGTCTCTGGAGCTTTGAAGGAATTAAAGATCCTATAAGGAGAATCCAAATTTTGCTTGTTTAAGTAGATACATTAGAAATGGAAGCACCCTGATGTTATTTGAGAGCTACCAGGTAAAGAGCCCTTTACTCTCAAAATATCTCACCCATTATTTCCCACTCTGAGAGATTCATTCCTTAAGGTTTAGAAGGCTTTTTAGTTTTCATGAATCAATAAATAAAATTCAAATACCCTTTTGCAGGATAATATTTCATGGGGAATATTGAGAGCTTGCTAAGAAAAATGTCTTCCATGAATGTAATACTTGCTATACAAAAAGATAAGGAAGAAGATAGAATTTGATTAAAAAATAGGAGGTGAGAGTGGACAAACTTTGTCTCTTTAACAAATGTGCCCAGGGAGAACCCAATCATAATTTACACTATTCTACATGTTCCCTAATGTCACTTAGTTGAGTATGTGTGCCTCTGTAACTCTCAAAATGCTATTTTCCCTGCATACCAAAAAATCCATACAAATTTAATCATTTTGGTTTAATTGTGGCTGGAAATTACTATGCAATATAGTAAGAACTGTGTCAATAACTTTTTATCCTTCAATGCTTAAGGGATCTAAGATTTTAACAGAGTGAGTCTTTTCTCCACCAATTCCTCCCATGCCTTAACACCAAAAAGTCTCTATGAAGAATATAGAATCCCAAATAGAATCCCAAAATTCATTACCTGGTAGGCAAAACTATGATAAAGAGCAACTATGACACTTTGCTAGACTGATCTTCAAACCATCATATATATTCTGCCATCAACCCATATTCAAAGTTGTCCCTGCATTCTAGGACCTACCAGAGTTTGTGCTCCAATGGCATTACTTCCACATCACAATGGGGCATTAGAGTCAAGTTTTTGTGAAGGAATTATTAAACCAAGCGAATGATGATCTATTTCCAGCCTTAAAAAGAATTTAGGATTTGATATTTTTTCCAGCTTTCTAACTGACCAAATGTATACACTGAAATAAGACTTTCTTACTAATAACTATGTACAAAATAGTTTTACCTCTGTTTTTTCCTGATTTTGATCCACATTAAATAAAGTTGGTATTTTAGATGTGTCAGTTTTCTTTGGTTCCCTCTTCAGCATCTTTATCTGTTTAACTTTTATAAAGAGACAGAATCATTACTATTTATAATTCCTAGCCTGAATTTTTTTTTTCTTTCTCACAGGTTTCGCTAACAAGTTCTAATGCATGAAAATGTATTTTATTTTCAGTTTCTTGGCTTACTATCAAGATATTAAAATCTAGTTGTTATTCCTGATAGTAAATATGCAAAGATAAATTATTCTTCTAAAAAACCAATATGCTGCTAAATGTAAAATACAAAATATTCCTTTTTAAGTTCTGAGTTAAATCTTTAAATAAGTAGTTCAGAAATGTGTTTCCTTGTGTACTTAGCCTAACATTATTGCTATTACAGTAACTTTTCACCAGATGTCACTGTTCTTTAACTTAATAAAATAAATGCTATATGTAAGGCAGCATATTTCATTATGAAATTCAACTCTTGTTAAAAAGCTTGTCTTTAATTCTCAGAATACTTCTTGAAAGTATTAAGTAAATACTGTATTTATTTCTGCTATGTGAGGGAAACTGAGTAGAGTCATTTGTTCCAAGCCACATGATGTTCTAACAACTCTAACAACCTTGCCATATTTAGCAGTAAAAACAATAACCTAATGATTCCATCTTTTAAAGCTTTTTCTAACTCCCTTTTAAAAATGTAATCAATGAAAGAATATTCTAATTCTTATTTAAACATGACAAGATCCTAACAATTCACAACTCATATAAATTTGAAACTCTTAAAAATTTATAAAATTTTTTTCCATAAACAACACATCAAAATTAAGGTTTTGCTTTTTTTTAAAAAGTCTTATAAATAATGCCATTTGAATTTGTACAGACCTAAGCAATAAATTTATACCTTCCATTCCTTTTATCTCTTTTGATTGCATTGTGAAAGGCAGCTCTGGGAAATATATCTCTTTCTTGTCATTCCTTAAAAGATTCAGTTTCCTTTTGTTCCCATTTGTTATTTGGTCATTTTGAACTGTTCGCTCATAAAATGTGCTCTTCTCTGTTTGATTCTAAATAATAACAAAAATATATGTATATGATTATTCATAAAATGACAGGGTGAAAAGAGACCCCAAGTTAGTCTTCTATATCCACATGAATCTGCATGAAAAATAGCTAAGCTGATTCTTTGTTCTTAAATTAGCCCAAAGAGTACGTTTATCATTATCATATTTTCTGACTGTGTCAAGATAGAGTCAGGATTGGATAAAGGGAAAAAAGGATATAGGGAAAAGTATGACAGTTCCAATTCTAATAAGTATTTTAGAAACTAAGGTTTTTGTATATAAAACATTAAGAGAAAGGGATATTTTTAAATGTGAAAAACCATAGTGGCATAAAAATTATGTGTATGATTATCAGAAGTCAGAAACTTGTATTCTATTGTTTACATTTCTGTACAAATCATTTCAGTTTTGAATAGCTTGATTTCCTCTCATGTATTATATAAAATGAGATGTGCATTCTGTTAATTTATCCCAATTAAATTTTTTTGTAAGCAATTATTATATGAAATTCAGTTAGTAATAATTTTAGTGAGAGAAAACAAAAAAGAGCTGACCTGAAAGTGCCATATGTACCTTTAAAAAGGAAAGTGAAAAAGGAAGAGGAGAGGAGAAAAAGGAGAAAAAAGAGAAAAAGGAGGAGAAAGAGAAAGAGGAAGAGAGGAGGAGGAAGAGAAAGAGGAGAAGAGGAGGAAGAATCAGGTTTATTGATTTTTAGAGATATAAAGGCTCTGCTATGGACTTAAATCTCAGGAAGAAAATGTTAAAATCAAAACTGGATTTAATAAATTGGAATAGGACCTCAAATGTAATAAACAATGGAAATGAAGTATAAATGTAGAAAAAGGGCAAATTTAAATGATTAGCTTCTTGAACTTACTTGAACAGAGCCTGCATCCTCTTGCTTGTTAGATATGGACTGTGTAAGAGACTGTGAGGAAGTCCTTCTCTTTTTAGCTTTTTCAGATGGCTTAATTCTGAGAAATGAATATGAAAAGCTGTTAAAACTCTCTGGAGAAGTCAAAACTTCTGTTTTTTCTGCTCCAATCCAGGATAACTAGAATGTGTGGAACCCTTTTTCAACACTAGCACTAATGTCAGTGCTTGTTCATTCACTGTTCATTCATAATGAGCAAAGCATAAAGTCAAGGCAGAAAGCCAACAACTTCTGGTCATTAGACTGCTGGAGCTGTTCATATTGAAATCGCCCATTTCCTCCTGTCTATGGAGTTCCATAGATCCTACAGATAATGTACCTTTGTGCTTGGGTTCCTGGCATCTTGCTCAGGCTATCCAATTCTGGCTTCTTTTCCATGTTACTAAACTTTTCTGTGCCTGAAGACTCTGCCCTTCTGTCCTTAGGCTCTTAGCCTATGTTCCTGACACTCCCCTGACTCAGACTTAGCCTATAAACTTGTGTCTTCATGATTTCTCCCTTACTATGTTCATTTCCTGGATGCTTATACCTAGCCCATCCAATTGCATAACTACTATTTAACCTGATCCTTAATACCCAGTCACTTTTTACTCATCTTCTCCTCTTGGACTTATTTGCATATCTCTTCATTTAAATCTAATTGATCTGAATATCTGACCCTCAATCCATTGATCTCTTTAGGCTTCTTCAGGCTCATCTGCTTCTATAGCTGTCCCCAAATCAGCAAAACAAATGATAAATAGGAAATTGACCCAAAATAAAATTGTTTTCCTAAACTATTTGACTATTAGAAAATATTTCCAGTTTTTCTTTGACTAGTGGGGACACACATGATTATAAATAAAGATTTACTAAAGTTACTAAGATTTACCTAATACTGCTAGAATTTGTACATTTCATCTTTTTACAATCAAAACATTTCATATGTACTATTCATTCTTTGCACCGTTAAAATCCTCTTTTAATACTCATGCATAAAGGTATCCCCAAAGTCTCAAAGTCTAAATTAGTATAGTACAAATTCAAGCAAGAGCTACCAAACAGAAAGTCTTCAAGAACTGGCCTGGTGATAGACTAACTGCCAGAAGACAATCTAGCTAAATGGAGGGGTTTTTCACTGGTTTGGTGAAAAAAAACGATGAATTTTTTTTAGTTATAGCAATGTTTGATAACCATCTAAGTAATAAAGGGAATTTGCATTAGTAAAAGGAATACATACCCCAACATTTAAAGATTCTTGAGATATTGAATAAGTATTCATTCTTTGCAATATACCTGGTAAAGAAAAAGTTAAATCACCTTTACCATTTACTAATACCCTATTATTTCCACAGTTGCTACCCACCTTTTAATTATGTGGGTGAAATGTGAGTTAGGATTTGCAGCAGTCAAATTACTGCTATTAGGATTAATGGGTGGCATAGTCATACACCCGCCCGGATAGGCATCTTCCTTCATGATGTTAGAATCATTGTTGAGATTTGCAGGGATAGGTGATTCGGTTGTTACAGATTTATTATCTTGAGAAAAAGTGTGAAAATTTTCTGAACTGTCCCATTGGCAATATTCACTTTCAGAAATGTCTCCTTTCCCTCCTTTTACTTTAAAAATTCGGACTTTTATATCCTTGGCCTTTTTGTCCTTGTCCCCATCCTAGAATAGATATATCCAAATTCTGAATATAGAAAATAATTTAGTCAATAGAGGCCTAAGAAATTTTCTTCTAAATATTACAGTTTTCCATATACAAAGTGATATTTTTCAGAAAAAAAAAATTTGAATCCTCACCTTTCCTATAGTTGAACTACTTGGCAATGTATTTCCATGGCTTGTTTTCCTGTCTTCCTTAGTGAATTCAGTTTCTTTAGAATTCTCTTTGGGCTTTATGAATGAATTGACTTTTGCTTCTTGCAGTAACTTAGCCCTCAGTTCTGGTATGAATCTGATAAAAAAAAAAAAAGCAGACACAAAGCACTTTATGCACAAAATGCTGAATCTTTATGTTCTATTAGCTCTGTGTGGGATATTCAGGCCCTTATCTTAATAATCAATACAGAGGCATCTCAAGGTATAGAACAAAAGGCTTTATTCAGGAACTCATGAGTACCGGGCGGTCCCACAATGGTTCAAAGTAGTCCAGAGTTGGGAGAGCCGGGGAGCAGTACATCCTTGTGACTTTTATACAATCCAGAACAAAGAAAATCCCAAGCCCACCCCTCTTTTCCCTTACATACATTCTAATTGGTTATATGTGCTTTATTTTCCTTATTTAGGAATTGGAATGTTGACAGCTTATAAATCAGACTACCTTCTACTTTCCCCTCCACCCGGGAAACCGGAACTTAGGCCTTCAGGCTTTGTCTAATTTAGTCTATAGTCCTGAAAGATCTTCACTCCAATTGTCACACTCAGTCCCCCCTTTTTTTTAATGTCTTGAAGACCTTCTCATCACCAGCATCTTCTTTATTACTGGGGTCCATCCTTGATGTTGTAGCATTAGCATATGTGTTTTGTTCTCATTCCCTAGAATTTTAGGTGTGGTTTTATGTACTATCCCGGTAACAATATGTATTATACAAGACAGACAAATTGGTAAAAGTATTACTCCACTTAAAGCAAATTATCCAAACCATAATACCTGCTTCCACCAGCTACCATGGAACCAGGACCACCATGATGTATTGAACGGAGAGCTCCAGGTTTGCCCAGGGACATGTGCTAGTTCCTTAATATCTTTGACAATCTCCTTCACTATTCTCCCATTATTATCAATTCACATACAACAAGTAGAAAGATTCAGCTTTCCACACACTCCCCCTTTCTCTGCCAGTAGATAATCCAAAACCAATCTGTGCTGTAAGACTGTCTCTCTGGTTTGGGTTGCCTGATCTGCCAATAAGTCCAGGGCTTTCGCTGTCTGATTAGTGACAATCTCCAAGACAGCTTGGAGTCAAATTAATCTATTTAAAATATAAATAGGAGTTCTGTATCCCCAACTACCATCTTGAGCCCAGGTGGCCGATCCATACTCTCGGATTATTCTTTCAGGTGGCCATGTATCTCCCCATCCATCAGTACCCCAGTCTGTGTTAGGGAAGTATCAATGCTCTGTTTCTCTTGCTCCAAATCATCATATAACTGGATTCCTAAATGATTCACACCATTTCCAGGCAAAAAGAAGAATTCCAGTCTAATTCTGATATTGACATTTCAAGTTGAATGCTGCCAAGCCCATTGGTACCAGGGGCAGATTATTACTCCCTTTTCATTTCTTCTCATATATTCTGCTATTTGCCAAGGCCCACATGGGTAACCAAATAACAATTCATATGGGGACAACCCAATATCTCTCCAGGGTTTTGTTCTGATTCTCAGTAAAGTCAAAGGGAGACACTTCATCCAAAGTAACCAAGTTTCTATAGTCTTTTAATCTCCTGATTCATCCTTTCTTCTTCTCCTGAGGAAGGAGGATGCCATGGAGTATGAAACTCCCAAGTCATCTCTAAGGCTTTCATTAAAGATTGCAAAAGCTTGGCCCTCAAGTGTGTACCTTGATGAGAATCGATGCGCTCCACCAGCCCTTACCTCGGGATGATTTGTTCTAAGAGGACCTTAGCCACAACCAAAGGGTGACATGACAAAGGGGATAGGCCTCTGCCCAAGATGTTAAGTGGTCCACGAGGACCAGCAGGTATTTGAGACGCTCCACAGGGGGCAATTCAGTAAAATCCACCTGCATACTCTGAAAGGGTCTGATGCCAGGGATCCTTCCACCTGGTGGAGCCCACTGGAGAGCTCTTTTATTCGTCCTTCAACAAACAAGGCAGCCATCTACCACTTGCTGGGCTAATGCGTACAAGCCAGGTGTTGAACATTTTGTGAGCACCACATCACACAGGTTTTGGACATCCCAATGGCTACCTGATGTAAGTATTGAAGTAGATGTTTCATACCTGCTTTGGTCAGGACCTCCCTTCCATCAGGCAAGAACCAACGATCCTTAGCATCCTTCCGGGCTCCTAGAGCCTCATCCAGGGTGTATGACAGTGGAGGCATGTACAAAGGTAGAGCTGGTATCAGAACTATGTCCTCAGAATCAGCAGGTTCTCCCTTTGCTATAAAGGAATCTCCAGTCTGATGTCCCCTAACATGGACCACAGCTATATATACTTTTTATTTCAGTTTACTGAGACCCCTTAATAAATCATATAAGGGTTGCAACTGATCAATAGGGATCCCAATTTTTATTTCTAATCCATAATATTCCACATATATATATGTATATGTATATATATATATATATATCTTTTGAAAAGCTATTTTCAAGCCGTGGTGTTCATGTTCACTCCTGACCTCACCCAATACTTGTTCTAAAGTATCTGCATTGACATATGCTGCAAGAATATCATCCATGTAATGAATGATTTGTACTTCAGGGTATTTCTTCCTAACAGGTTTCAATATTTTGTCTACATACCACTGACAAATGGTTGGGCTATTTTCATACCTTGTGGCAGTACTTTCCACTTATATCTTTTTTCAGGTTCCTGTGGATTGGTAATGTAATTAGGGCTCTAGTTGTTAAGTTCATCTCACATAATGGACTAATACATTAGGGGTTTTCCACTCTGGAACTAAAAATCCCTTAAACAATTACATATCCTTAAATCCAAAATACAGCAATAGGGAACCCAATCAGGATTCTACAGCGATACACAGTAATCATCAATAATCCTCAGTTCTCCTTTCACAGATTTCCTACCCCAACACACATCCTCCTCTAGGGCATCTATGACCTAGACTTGCAGTTTGATCTCCCCCCAGTATTAACTATGAACCATCCCTCCACCGTTTGTAACCAACACTCACATCAGTGGAAGCTTTCAGGAACCACTTCAGTTACTCCTGAACTTAGCTAAATCTTGAACTCTAATGATTAATTATTGCATAAGCAAGCAAGTGACAGGACATTGCTCTTAGAACAATGAGCAGGAATCAGAGACCTGCTCCCACCAACTCCCACTATCTGTATTAGAAACACAGTTACCATAGACCAGATTGGCATCTGGCAGCCACAGAACTCCAGCACTGTGGAGGCCTGAGGTCTCAGGGCCCTCATCACACCATTCCCACCTCAAGCAGTCCAAACCCCGATTCATTTGGGACAAAGGGACAAAGGTCTCATCTTCTAGAGCTGCTTCAGGCTGATTAGGGGCGTAGCAAGATCCAGTGGGGTCTGACTGAAGAGGGTACATAGCTGATGCTTGTGGCGGCTGCAGCGGGTGCTGAGTGTCAGAATCAGGTCTCAGGTGACTCAGATTGACCAAGTGATTGGAATTTCATCACTCAGAGTCTGAAAGAAGCAACTCTCACAAATACATTAACAACACAAGGACTAAAATTGAGCAAAAGAGAACATACAAAAGTGACCAGACCCTAGAAACCCACCCAGAAAAGGGCTGGGGGGGGAAATGAGGCTTTCACAAATGCCTCTTGTCCAAATAACCTTCCCTAAGATAAATACCAAAAACGCTTTCCCAAAATTCTTGCTTTTCTTTCCTCAAAGGACTAGTATAATGGGCAAAATATTGTGTCCTGCAGTATAATCTCTTCCAGAAAAAGCCCTAAATTCTCACAAGGAAAATCTTTCACACAACTAGTGCAGATGTTAACACAACAATAACAACAACAACAACAACAACAGCAATAACAGAAACCTCTCTACATTGATAGCTGGCAATAATCATTACCTCTGCATTGAATTGTTTGGCTATCAAGAATCCCTTCCTTCCATATAGCACCCATGATCACGCAAAACATGAAAAACACATTTGATGTTAATATAAATCTTTGATAAGTAACCAAAGGGGTCTAGGATTGGGGTCCAGAGACCTGACAACCTAGCCCTGCCTTCCATCAATATACAATATCTACTCTTCTCACACAAAAGGGAAGTTTCTTTATCTATAAAGAAACTCTAGACCCAGAAGGATATTATAAGCAGTAGCCAGAGTCCTACAGAGCTGGACTGCCAATTAAAATATACACTTTATTGTGTTCTGTATCTTCCACTAACCACTCTCTCTGCCTTCCACTTGCTTTGATTACAGAAATTTGCTATAAGAGGAAAAACAGAGACATGGCCATAACACAATATAATCAGTCAAAACTGAGACTTCAGCACATACAGGACACAGGATAAAAAAGCCTTAACTCAGTTTCCCTCCAGGTAATTGTCCCAGTAACTTACAGAAGGTGGAACTTTAAAATCCTAAATAATATCAGCTACAAGCTCAAAAAAGTTTACCTCCAATAACAAATTCCAATAACCAAAGTTTCAGATAAATCCTAAACAGGCATTTACCTTGACACTATATTGATAACAGTAAGCGGTTTGTCCCATGAACTTTCTGGGACTTAACTTTCATATCAAATACATGTTTCATAAGGTGAACATTACAGATCATTTTGCTTTTAAAATACCCAATACATAAAAATTCCAAATTGCATATTGTCCAGAACAGAAACATAGTCAGAGACACAAGAAGGCAAAAACTAATTTTCTCAAAATCCCTTCAGACAGTGAATACAATTTTAAGATGACTCAATACAAATCAATTGAAACTCATACAGAATTTCCTAATTCCACATAAAAGGATTTTTCAGATTTAACATTAATAATTCCTTTTCAAGAATGGAGAAATTAATACATCAACTTCCTCCAATTGAGGAATCCCTACAGCCTTTTTGGGAGCAGCCCCAAACCCATCAGATCAGATTGCATGTAAATGTAGGCTGTTCCTTTAAAAAATATAATCAATTGATATTTCAATCAGCCAAGAGCTGCAGTTCACTAAAAAGGGCAGCTATACCGGACTTAATGGTGGGGGAGGGGAATTAGATTGTCTCCTGAGAAGACTTCCCTTTTTCACTTTGCCAACCTTCCTTCCCCTCCCCCCACTCCACATGGCATCTCTCTCAACCATACCATGCTTCCAGGTTCCCACTTCTCAAAACTAACTTTTTAGGGTGCCATGCCCCCAAAATCTTATCTGCTAGCCAAAGGCAGATCCCAGTCTCCAAAGGATATCTCCATTCTATATCTCCCCTTCCTTTTCCATTTCTCTTAACCCTAGATGCTAATTGCTCCTTTCATCTCTTAAAGAAAGGAGGCAAGTTAAACCTTCACCTTTTGAAACCAAAAGATTCCTTCCCATCTCTCCCCGTTCCCAAATACCTTTCTAACCTTTTTTTTCTTCTCCTACATCCTCTTCACTTTCTTCTACATTCTGTTCCCCTCTTTCCCATCTTCCCAAATACACAAAATACTCTCTCTCCTTTCCCTGTCCTCCAATTTCATATCCCATTCACAGAAAGCCATCTCTTATCTCCTGTCTTTTCCCTTTCCTTCCCTTCAAAACTTTCAAGATTCACAATGTAGTTAGTAGCTAAATAATTCAACAAAACTCACACACATGTTCAAAACCAAAGTTGACAAAATGTAAAGCATAACTCATAATGCTTACCAATTACCCAGCATGTTTCAGAAGGTAACATAAATTATCATGACTTTTTCAAACAAGCTATTATCAATCTGAAATCAAATCAAATACAGATTTTAAAAAGTTTTCTTACAATATTGATGGTTCAACATTTAGACAAATTTCTAAGATCTTATACCCAAAATAAACAATCTAGCATGCCCAAAGCAACAGTAATTATAAAAACCAAATACCTATAAATCCAAAAGATATGGCTTTTTTTTCTCACTTAAATAAATTTCCTAAATTCCAATTAAATACTGCAGGCAAATTAATTTACCATTTGATTGTATGTATATATACACATACACACATACTCACATATATGTATATACACACACACATACACATATAATTTTAAACTGCAGTTTCCAAAACTTTTTCTCCCAAGTTTTTTTTTTCTCCAACACTAATTAACATCCACTTTCTTTGTTCTCTCTCTGCCTCTCTCCAGGCAAAGCTGTTGTCTCTGTAAGAATAATTTATTGCCGCTTTTATGGCTCTTTTCCTTCTAGCAGGCTTGGGGGGGGGGGGAACTTTTTCGCTTGCATTTTAAAATGGCCAAACTTTTTCTGTCCCTGCTAGTTTCAAATTAATACAAACACAACTCCAATAAAAAATTTTAAAACCCAACCAAGCATTTTTAACATTGAAATGACCAACTGCCAAATTTTCCAATCATTGTTCTTAAAACTTATCGGAGCTTCACACACATCCAACACACACACATCAGAGCTCTTTTATCCAAAACACACACAATGAGAGATATCTCAAACACTAATTACACAGACATTTAAGAGACACTCCTCTCAGGAGAGGGGAGTTAACATAAATCAGACAGAGAGACAAATCTCTGACTCACACAAAACTCTGATTCTGCCTCTTTGGCATTGTACTTTGGGATCTCATACCAATCTTGTAACCGATTCCCTAGAGGACTATTGGTTAAAATTCCCTGACCCTTGTCCTGGTCCTCATTTTTCTTTTGGACTGCAAAACTCCCCAAAGGAATTCCCTTCCTATACTGGTGTAGGTTACCCTATCACCAAACAACTCCCCTAGAACTCTCTCCAGATTAGGCCAAAGCAGTCCAACAAACAACATTTAGAGAGCTAATGGCTCCCTCCCCAACAGGCCTCTATTCCATCTCAAGTGCTTACCTGGAGCCACA
>JAJPUD010002119.1:317368-335544 GCA_023553655.1 Myrmecobius fasciatus | reverse complement strand
CTCTCTCTCTCTCTCTCTTCACTTTCCCTTTGTTCTATACCAAGTTCCCCTGCCTCGGGCCGTTAGATTCCCCAGGAGGAGCGAAATAACTCAGAACCAGCGGCCCTTGGACAAAATTGTCCGGTGGTGCACCTGCCACTGATCTGAGACCCCTGCAGCTCCCCAAGGAATCCCTTGGATCCCGGACGAGCCCCCAAAACTGTGTGGGATATTCAGGCCCTTATCTTAACAATCAATACTACAGAGGCATCTCAAGGTATAGAACAAAGGCTTTATTCAGGAACTCATGAGTACCGGGTGGTCCCACTATGGATCAAATAAGTAGTCCAAAGTTGGGAGAGGTGGGGAGCAGTACATTCTTGTGACTTTTATACAATCCAGAACAAAGAAAGTCCCAAGCCCACCCCTCTTTTCCCTTACATACACTCTAATTGGTTATATATGCTTTAACTTCCCTTATTTAGGAATTGGAATGTTGACAACATAAATCAAACTACCTTCTACTTTCCCTTCCACCCCGGAAAACTGAAACTTAGGCCCTCAGGCTTTATCTAATTTAGTCCATAGTCCTGAGAGATCTTCACTCCAATTGTCACACTCAGCTCTAATTTACTTATCAACTATGTAACAAATAGATTTATACATGCTGAAAGGAAGTCAACATTTGTTAACTTTTTGTTAACTTTGGGTTTTTTTTGTTAACTTTTGTTAACATTTGTTAACTTCCTACTTTGGGCCAGGTACTGTGCTAAGCAATGGAGATACAAAGAAAGGAAAAAATAATTTACATTTAAGTCAAATATATTGCTTATTAATAAAAGTAGTCTTCCAAAATCTTTAAAAGTAGGAATTCTATAAGCTTGGATTGTTTTACAACTTAAAAATAAACAAATGCTCCTCATGAGCAACAAAACTCAGGAAATATAAACATTGGTTTCAAATTGTTAAAGCCTACTACCTTGAAAGAGAGCATAGCACAGTAGACAGAATGATGAAATTGAAACCAAGAAGACCTGGGTTCAAAATCTGCTTCTGATACTTATTAGCTGTATGTCTTAAAATGAAGGGGAATTAGACCACATGGCCTCTAAGATTCATCCAGTTTATAATCCTATGATAGGATACTATGAGAGCTTTCCTTTCTGTCACCAAACTGTAAAAATGGAAAGAAATATGTATTGTAAGTCACAATTTCTATTTTGCTTAATTTATTTTTTATGGTAAGATATGGGAGAAGTGACAGTTGTTTAATGGAAAATGGCTAATGTGTTAAAATAAAATATATCAAATAAAACTTTTAAATTTAAAGAATAAATGTTAACAAAACTAGAGGTAAATATTTTGGTTTTGAAAAATTACATTAGGCAATTGGGATGTAGAATATAGATCTGAGGCAGTGAGTTGGTACAATGGACAAAGCTTGGAGTTTAGAATGAGGAAAGCTCACCTTTATGAGTTTTATTCCCTCCCAACTTCAAAAATCATTAACCCCTCCCTTTACCCCTTTGATTGGCTGCAACAATTTCATTCCTTTTTTTTGAACGAGTATGACCTAAATGGTATGTCCTCGTCCCCTGCCATGTGATCTCTGAGATGGCGAATTGAGGGCTATTAGGCTTCTTTTACTCTAGCTGATAAAGAATATAGATACACATTGTTCCCCTCTGAATTCTTCATTTTTCCTTATCTTGAATACTACCATTTCTAAACTATTTTTCCATCACTATTTCTCAATAACCATTCTTCTTTTGAAGTCCATGCCTGCCATTCATATTAATGTTTTCCTATTCCTATTATTCAGGTTGAAAACCTGAAGGTTTTCAGGTCACTCTCCCAATTTTCTTCTCAATACTATCCTCCAGAAAACTCCTAATTTTCTTAATACATCCAATATCTTGTTCACAATTTTGTTATTTCAATTCCAGTCATGATCCTCAGGAGCTTTAATGTTCATATTTTCAACTGGCCTCACATTTCCTCAAATTTCTCAAATCTACTGACTTCTATTTCTACTTCACTGAAGCCGAATACTGACCTCTAACTTCAGAGGCCCTCAATTTAATCAATTTCCATGAGTTACTGATTACAAGATCCCAACACTTTAAATCACATCATAACCCAGATTTCTAGCATCTCCAAGACTCTGCTATCTAAACAAAATTTTCTGCTCCATCCTTCTTGCTCTTTTATTCATAATACATTTATGTAAAATAATCAGCTGATTATTTTTTCCACTTTATCATGATTAACCTCATCACCCAAGCCTCCACATTCAGCCCTGATTCCATGGTCTACCACTAAAATGTTTCACTATTATCTTAGAATTCCTTGCCTTCTTGAACTTCCATAATTTTTGGCCTGTAAATCTTCATTTCTGTAAAATCCCCAACACAAAATTTCTCTATCCCTACTTCAGAACTTCTGGGCATCACTGGAAAAAAGTCACAAAACCAAGCTAATTTTATCTAATACAAATTTCAGTTGATCTGCCTTGTTGTTCAATGAACTCGTTATTTCACTCCCCAATAACTAATCCAAATCTTTTTTCTAAATCTCCTTGCTTCTAACCACAGCTCAAATTTCCATAAGAACAGTTGATTACTCAGTCTTCTACTTCACTGAGGAGACTGAAGACTAAGCTGCCTCAGGCCCCCTTCTCTATTTAGACAAGTTCTGAATACTTTCTCTTTCCCTCTAGTCATAGCATAAGAGAATTACTCTGTCTTTCCCTCCCTGAAGCATTTTCAATTGCTTAGTCTTTACTGAATCTTTTCCATATTTTCTTCTAATGTCCTCCCAATTTTCTTTAGTTGGAGAGTTACCTTTCCTATTTTTCTTCTCTTGCGGCCATATTTTTCAGAAGAATTGTTTATACCTAATCTCTCCACCTAATACATCAACCATAGTCTCTTCAAACCCTGGCAATCTGGCTTCTTTCCCACAATGCGACAAAAACTACTGTTTCAAAAGTTGTTAATGGATTCCTAATCCCTTAATCAACTAATCTAGTGATGGTTTTTTTTTTTAATCTTCATCTTTTTTTGACCTGTCAAATTTGACACTCTTGTTCCTTTTAGAAATTTTTCTTCTCTATTAAGAGCCAGAGATATCAAATTCTAATTATCTCTTAAGGGCTAAATCTAATGGTTACTTTCAATTCTCATTCTTCCTGACCTTTCCATAGCTATGACAATGTTAATCACCCTCTTCTAATTGACACTTTTCTCTAAGTTTTTCTTGACACTGCTTTCTCCTGGTTCTCCTCCCTCCTGTCTGACTTCTCTTTTGCTGGATCTTCAGCCACATCATGTCCACTAACCATGGGTGACTCCCAAATGTCTCTGTCTTTCTTTTCCCCCTCTATACTATTTGGTGATCTCATTATCTCTTATGGATTCAATCATCATCACTTTGTACATGGCTCTAAGATTTACTTTGTCCAACCCTAACTGCTCTTCTGACTCCTATTGTGTCTTGCATTTTCTATTAAACATCTTGAAATGGATATTCCATAAAAATTGGAAACTATAGTGTGGAAGAAATTAGGGTTTGACCCACATCTAACACCACATACCAAGATAAGATCTAAATGGGTTCATGATCTGGATATAAAGAGTGATATTGTAAGTAAATTAGAGGAACGTAGTATAGTTTACCTCTCAGACCTATGGAGATGGAATAAATTTATGCCCAAAGAAGATCTGGAACTCTTAATTGAACACCAGATAGATAACTTTGACTATATTAAGTTAAAAAAAGTTTTTGTACAAACAAAACCAATGCAGTCAAGATTAGGAGGGAAGCAATAAATTGGGAAATCATCTTTACATTTAAAGGTTCTGATAAAGGTCTCATCTCTAAAATATATAGAGAATTGTCTCATATTTATAAGAATTCAAGCCATTCTCCAATCGATAAATGGTCAAAGAATATGAACAATTTTCAGAGGATGAAATTAAAACTATTTGTAGTCATATGAAAAGTTGCTCCAAATCACTATTGATCAGAGAAATGCAAATTAAGACAACTCTGAGGTACCATTACACACCTGTCAGATTGGCTAAAATGACAAGAAAAGATAATGATGAATGTTGGAGGGGATGTGGGAAGGCTGGGACACTGATGCATTGTTGGTGGAGCTGTGAACGGATACAGCCATTCTGGAGAACAATTTGGAGCTATGCTCAAAAAGTTATCAAACTGTGCATACCCTTTGACCCAGCAGTGTTTTTATTGGGCTTATATCCCAAAGAAATCATAAAGGAAGGAAAAGGCCCCACATGTGCAAGAATGTTTGTGGCAGCCCTTTTTGTAGTGGCTAGAAACTGGAAACTGAATAGATGTCCATCAAGTGGAGAATGGCTGAATAAATTATGGTATATGAATATTATGGAATATTATTGTTCTGTAAGAAACGACCAGCAGGATGATTTCAGAGAGGCCTGGAGAGACTTACATGAACTGATGCTGAGTGAAATGAGCAGAACCAGGAGATCATTATATATGACAACAACAATACTATATTATGATCAATTCTGATGGACATGGCTCTCTTCAACAATGAAATGTTTCAAACCACTTCCAACTATTCACTGAAGAAAGCCATATACACCCAGAGAGAGGGATGTGAAATGGGGACCACAACATAACATTTTCATGCTCTCGATTGATGTTTGCTTGCATTGTGTTTCCTTTCTCTGATTTTTCTTTCTTATAGATATGATTTTTCTTGCACAACAATGATAAGTGTGGAAATATGTATACATATATTCGATTTGTCAAGTATTTTAACATAATTAACATGTAGTGGATTTCCTTCCATCTAGGGGAGAGGTGAGGAGCAGGGAGGAAAAATTTGTAACAGAAAGCTTTGTAAGGGTTAATGTTGAAGAATTACCCATACATATGTTTTGCAAATAAAAAAAAAATGTCAGTCTGACCATGTCATTTCCCTCCTCAATAAATTCAGTGGTTCCTTATTATGTTCAGGATTAAACAGAAAATCCTCTGGCTTTGAAAAGCTCTTTTAACCTCTCTCTACCTTTCCTCTAAATACTAAGCAATCCAGAGACAGAGACACTGGCCCCAATGCTTTCCTTGCTCATTACCACCCCCATGTCCCAGCTTCAAGCGTTTTCCCTAACTGCCCTCCTATGCCTGGAATACTCTCCATCCTTATTTTTCCCTCTTAAATTTTCCTCACTTTCTTCAAGTATCAGCTACAGTCCCACCTTTTTAAGAAGACTTTTCCAGTCCTCCTCAGTCTCAGTGCCTTCTCTATTTCTATCTCCAATTTATCTTGTATATATCTTATTTATACATGATCATTTGCATGTTGTCTCCTCCATTAGACTGTAACCTTCTTGAGAGCAGAGACTGTGTTTTTGCCCTTTTCTGTATCCCCAACACACAGTACAGTGGCTGGCACATAATCAATGCTTGATTGATTCTCTTTCCATCTGATTCTTCTTTATTGACTTCATGTCCCTTTGCTTTTCACTGGCAATCTCATTTACTCTTAGATTTCATTATCAATTCTATGGTAATTAATGCTCATATCCATGGCTCATGGCTTATTCTGGTTCCTGAGCTCCATGTCCACATCTTCAATTGTCTATAAGACAATATAAACATAATGATGCTTCCTAAATCCACTTCTCATTTTGACTTTACTTTTTGGGGAATGGAATTACCATTTACGTAATCTTTCACGTTTGAAACTTTGAGCATATTTTTACTTTTCATTCTTCCTTACCACTCATGTATAATAAATTACCAGGTACTGATTCCTCCTCTGCAATATCTGTCATATCCCTTCAACTTCCCTCTATTCCCACCATTACTACCCTACAACAGACACTCATTATCACCTGCAGTATTGCAATATCTTCCTGCCTTCATTCACTTCATTCCCTAATCTAATCTTTCTGCTAATGCTGAGGAATATTCCTTCTATATAGATCTAGTCATGCCCCTCCTCTGTTCAAAAATCTTCAGGAGCTGGAGAAGGAGAAACAAGGTTATCTGATACAAAAGACAAAGATAATATATAAGGTGCTAGTGTATGGCTGACTCAAAGTGTTTGTAAAAGGAGAAGGAAGAGGATGCAAATATGATGATTTACTTAAAGAACTCTAGGGATTCAACCAAAATTTAATTGAAACAAGGAAAGTAACAGGATACAAAATAAACTCCCCCCAAATTGTCAGCATTTATACTATTAACAAAATCCAGTAGGAAGATATAAAGAAGAAAATTCATTTCAATAACTACAAAATATATAAAATATGTGGGAATCAATTTATAAAGACATACTCTGGATTCACATGAATATAAACATGCTTTAGGCTTTACAGGAACAGAATAACATATGGATAGTTGGCAGAATATTGATTTCCATAATTAGACGCTGCCAGGATAATAAAGTGAGAATACTTTCTAAAACAATTTATAGATTTAGTTGTCATGCCAAACTAGTACAACTTCAGAAAACTAGATAAAACAGTAGTAAAGTTCAATTGGAAAAACAAAAGGTCAAGGACAATAATGAAAAAAAATTAGGACTAAAGGCAACTTAGCAGTACCAGATCTCGAACTTTATTATGTCTATAATCTTTAAAACTATCTTACTCATTAAAAAATTAGAAAAGATGATCAGTAGAACAGATTAGGTAAACAGTTCTCATAAGCAATTGCACATGGTAGCATACTCTTACATAACTTCAAGGATGTCAACTGTTCAATTGCCAACTTAAGGATACCAAAAAAATGATACAAAAACTGGAAAACAGTTTTCTGGCAGATATTAGTTTTAGACTGATATCTTGCAATATTTGCTATATTAGCTATATAAACTGGAGAAGTAGGAAAGGATACACCATTCAAAACTATGTGTAGGAAAAGAATTATTGACCAAATTGATCAAACAATGGATAGAGTAGATGACAGGATAAAATGATCAATTTTGTTCTATAAATTTTTAAAGGTTTTATACAAAAATCAACATAGCTAGAATTTAAAGGAACACAATGAATAAGAGAAAAATACTTGCAGGAAATTTCTTTTTTATTCTTTATTGTTATCTTTTTTATTATTAAAGCTTTTTATTTTCAAAACATATGCATAAATAATTTTCAACATTCACTCTTGCAAAACCTTGTGTTCCAATTTTTTTCACCTTCTTTCCTCCTACCCTCTCCCCTAGATAGTAAGTAATCCATTATATGTAAAACATGTGCAATTCTTCTATACATATTTCCACAATTATCATGCTTGCAGCAAATTTCTCTAACAATGCACTCAAATTTGAAATATAGAGATAGCAAATTAATACAAACATATATAAACAAAAATAATTTTCTAACAAATATATGATCCAAGGATATAAATAAGAAAAAGCAAGTTACTATGTGAAAAAATGGTCCAAATAACTTATAACAAAAGAAATATAAATTAAAATAACTCTGATGTTTTACTTCAATTTTCATCTTGGCAAAGATGAAAAAAATGATATTTTACCTCATTTTTCATGTTGGCAAAGATGAAAAAATGCTATTGTTGGAAGGATTATATAATGTGTAGTAGGTAGAGCTATTCATTTGTCTAATCATTAAGAAAAACAATTTGGAATTATACCCAAAAGGATGCTAAACTATACTGTCATTATAGCTAAACAAGGTCAAAGCAGAAGGATAGATCCATAGTAATTTTTTATTTCAGCAAGAAATTGGAAAGAAAGTGAGTACCCATCAATTGGGGAATTGTTGAATAAACTGTAGCACATAAATTAAATATTATTGTCACAACTTAATATACATTCATATGGATAAAATATGATAGAATACTATTGTAAGGTAAAGAAATGAAGAAGGAGATGGTTTGAGAAGAACCCAGGAAGACTTATACATTGCAGAGTGAAGTGAACAGTTTTAGAAGAACAATGTATACAACAATAACAACAATATAGTAAAGACAATAAAGTCAAAGTTTTAGGAACTCTGATCAACACAATGACAAACCATGAATCTAAAAGACTCAAGATGAAGTCTAATCACCTTCTGACAGAAATATGGTAGTCTCAAGAGTTCAGAATGAGACTTTTAAAAAATATGGCCAATGTGGGGATTTGTTTTGCTTAATTATACATGTTGATAGCTGGAGACTTTGTTTTTCTTGCTTTCTCAAGTGGGAGAGGAAAGGCAAGAGAGAGAGAAGCCAGATATTTGTTCAAAAAATTTAATTAAAAATAAACAATTTAAATTATTTGATTTAAAAAAAGAAATAATATTGCACCATGAGAAATTATGAAAGGGACAGATTTAGATAAACTTGGGAAGACTTGCATGAACTGATGCAAAAAGAAATGAGAAATGCTATAAAAGTACTTTATATAAGGATTATAATAATGTAAAGAAAAACAACTCTGAAAAACATCAGAACTTTAAGTAGTGCTAAATATGACTTTAGTAGACTGATAACCTGTTGGAAGGGAGATGGACTAGAAGTACAAAATGAAAACAAACATTTTCATAACATTGCCAATAAGTTGATTTAACTTAATTATACTAATTTATTATGGTACTGCCTGAGGTATAATGAGAGTCAGAGAGAATAATAGGGAGAGAGAATAATAGGGAGAGAGAATAATAAAAGAAACAAAAGCATATCAATAAAATACTAAATTTATATAAAAAAGTAAACAAAAAGTTCAGAGGACACAAAAAAAATAAGAATTCTGTTGCTATCTTTCAAAAGGTACTCTGAAAAGTATGAACCTATAAACTTGTTACAGTGTTTTGTAAAAAGTATATATTATAATCCTCCTTATGTACATAATTTCAGTTTTTATTCATTTCTGTATATCAAAATATTTGTATTTTATTACATTCATAATAAAAAGAGAAAACAATTTAAAGAACAAAATAATAATAGCAAGGAGTCAAGCAATCAACAGGTAGCATTGTCTCTGATTAATTAATATCAGGATAAATTCAGTAAATTGAAAACTTCCTTGTCTGTTCATCACAATTTAACTCACCCAACATTTTCAGCCTTATCATCCATATAAACTCTCCGCTCCAGCCAAACTGGAATATGTTCCCTGCTTTGGCTTTTATCCACAGGATAGTGTCTGACTCTCTGTTTCTCTGTCTCTCTCTCTCTTACTTTCACCTGCTAAATCCCTAGTATTTTTTTTTTTTTTTTTTGCTGAGGCAATTGAGGTTAAGTGACTTGTCCAGGGACACACAGATATTACTCATCTTTTAAAGCTCAATTCAAACATTACTTTCTGTGAAAACTAGACAATGATCCTGCATTTTATATTCTATAATCAATCCTATTCTCTAAGTATTCTACATTACATAAAATAACCTAATCCTTTCTCGCTATCTCTGAGTACAGAAGCTCAAAAATTTAAAATTTTAGTCTCCTTTTTCAAGTTAGATGCAAAGGTTTAAAATTTCCCCCAATCATAGGTAAAGAAAAACTCTGAGCTAAGCTAAAGAGGTTTAACACTCTCATAAAACACTCTTACACTCTTAACTCTAAAGGAATTGTTATTCCAGCACTACCTGCCAATGAGTGCCTGAGTTTTACCTTTTTGTTGAATTCCGTTCTTCTTTCATGAGCCCCATTCTGTATTGTTAAGTATCTTTTTCTTCAAATCTCACAGAACTTAGCTGTGAAATTTTTATTACAGTTAGCTGTATTTGGTCTCGGGTAATCAAATCAGATAATATTTGTTGCTATCTGGACGACAGCATTTCATTATTATATACACTTATAATAGTGCCTGGCAGACAGTAAATATTTAATAAATGCTTGTTCCCTCCCTTACTCCTCCCTTCATCAACCCCCCTCATTTTAAGACTATAGGCTTCATGAGAACAAAGACCACGTTTTATCTAAGTTCTAAGTCTCCCTGGACTACTGCCTAGCAGTGTTCAGCATACAATGTGAAATTACTAAATGTTTATTCATGAACAAAAAAATGAATAGAGTAGGGGGAAATAAGATTAATCTATATAAAAAGTTATAAAATAATTTATTTATAGGATCTAAGATTTTAAGACCACTGACTTCCTTATTTTAGAGATGAAGGGTCTAAGGAACAAGCATTTATTAAGCACCTACTATGTGTCAGGTAATGTGTTAAGCATTTTATAAATATTGTATCATTTGACTCTTTAGACAACTGTGGGAGATAGGACTTATTATTACCCCCATTTTACAAATGAGGAAACTGAGGCAGAGAGGATGTAGCAGCATCACTAAGTGTCTGAGGCTCAGTTTGACTTCAGGTTTTATGGACCCTACACCAGCACTCTAGCTATCCTACCACCCACACACATAGGTTAAAATCTCAGTTTTGCATGTTTCTACCTTGAGTAAAAACCACTTCCTGTCTCTAGGTCTCAATTTCCTCCTCTCTAAAGTTAAAAGCTTAGAATAGATGATCTTTAAAATCCCTTAAAGCTTTAAAGCTATGATCCTGTAATGCAATAATGAAGTGCTACTTTGCACACTATAAGGACAATCAGTGTTATAAAAGGATAGAGGAAGGAACCATCAATATGCTTTGGTAGTATCATTGTTCTTGATTAGTCAACATTGGAAAATAACTCCATGAGACTTGCATGAACTCATATTAAGTTAAATGAGCAGAACCAGGAGATCATTGTACACGTCAACAACAAGACTATATGATGATCAATTCTGATGGATGTGGCTCTCTTCAACAATGAGATGCTCAGTGATGGAGAGAGCCATATATACCCAGGGAGAGGCCTGTGGGATCTGAGTCTGGACCACAATATAGCATTTTCACACTCTCTATTGATGTTTGCTTGCATTATGTTTTCCTTCTCAGGTTTTTTTTCTTGTAGATATGTATACATATATTTGATTTGTCATATATTTTAACATAATTAGCATGTATGAGACTTCCTGCCATCTAGGGGAGGAGATGGGGGGAAGAAAAGAAAAATTTGTAACAGAAGGGTCAATGTTGAAAAATTTACCCATGCATATGTTTTGCAAATAAAAAGCTTTAATAAAAAATAATTTTTTTAAAAAAAGAAAAATAACTCCATATTTCCAATGAGACTAAAGACAAAAATTTCTGGTGATCCAACTACCACTAATTTATGATCTCTAAAGCTTATATATATGGACTCACTTTTTTCATTTTCTTTTCTAATACATATTACCATCTATATAGCTATGCATATTACAGATATTTCCAATATACAATGCCCTAAAGAAACCTGTTAACTCTTACAACATAAAAGCTTTAATTTTACTTTTTATTTTACTATTTCTTTTTTTATAATAGCTTTTTATTTTCAAAATACCTGCAAAAATAGCTTTCAACATTCACCCTTGTAAAATCCCATGCTCCAAGTTTTTCTCCCTCCCTTCCTCTCACCCTCTCTTCTAAACAGCAAGTAATCCAATATATGTTAAACATGTGCAATTCTTCTCTATATATTTCCAATTTATCATGCTGCACAAGAAAAATCAGATCAAAAAGAAAAAAATGAGAAAGAAAAAAGCAAGCAAATAACAAAAAAGGTGCAAACACTATGTTATGATATACATTTAGTGCCCATAATCCTCTTTCTGGATGCAAATGTTTCTCTCCATCATAAGTCTACTGGAATTGGCCTGAATCACCTCCTTGTTGAAAAAAGCCAAGTCCATCAGAGTTAATTCTCATATAATTTTACTGTTGCTATGTACAATGTCTCTTAGTTCTACTCTATTTATCATCAGTTCATGTAAGTCTCTCCAGGCCTCTCTGAAATCATCCTGCTGAATGTTTCTTATAGAACAATAATATTCCATTACATTCATATACCATAACTTATTCAGCTATTTCCCAACTGATGGGCATCCACCATTTTCTACTTCCTTGCCACCACAGAAAAGGCTGCTACAAACATTTTTACCCATGTGGACCTTTTTCCCTTTTTTATACTCTCTTTGGGATATGAATCCTCTAGAGACACTGTTGGATCAAAGGGTATACACAGTTTGATAATCCTTTGGGCATACTTCCAAATTGCTCTTCAGAATGGTTGGAACAATTCACAACTTTACCAACAATGTATTAATGTTCCAGTTTTCCCTTACCCCCTCCAACATTTATCACTGTCTTTTCCTATCATCTTAGCCAATCTGAGAGGTGTGTAAGTGGTACCTCAGAGTTGTTTTAATTTACATTTCTCTAATCAATTGTGATTTAGAACATTTTTTTCATATGACTAAAAATAGTTTTAACTTCTTCATCTGAAAATTGCCTATTCATATTCTTTGACCATTTATCAACTAGAGAATGGTTTGTATTCTTATAAATTTAGTCAATTCTCTCTATATATTTTATAAATGAGGCCTTTATCAGAACCCTTAGATGTAAAATTTTCCCTACTTTTCTGAAAAGCCTTAATTAAAATATATATATATATATATTAAAACCTTTAAATGTTTACCTTTCAATAAACCCATCTCTAGTAAAATAATCATGATTCAGAAGATCTGTAGATGACACCCTTTCAGCAGGATCAATTTGTAAGCAAGCCTGGAAAATAATGAAGGTTAAATAATAAGGTTAAAATTACTTTACAAATTTCTTTACAGAACACAGGCCCATTTACACACACACACACACACACACAATTTCTTTTTCTTTTTCTTTTTTTTATAATTGAGAAATAAAAGAGTTATCTAGGTATGAGTCATTAAAAAGATAAAATTAGGACCCAGTAATTTATAGATATGAATTCTCTTCTCCCCTCCCAGCCCCTGCCAATTTACCTAATTTACATTAAGTAAACCTATTATCACAGGTTCTGTGCTATAGGGTATAAAGATAGAATTAATTATATAAGTCAAGCATGTAACTAATACAGTAACATAAAACACCAATGACACTGTTAAAGTCATTAGTAAAAAAAAAATATGGAGAGTTCTAGTAAAAAAGACTGAGGACTGAATTACTAGTTTTGGCTAAAATGATCAAGAGCAAATATATATATATATACATATATATATATGCATATATATATATGTATATATATATATAGCAAATGCCCAGTTTTGAGTTAAACTGGAAAGAACATTTGACTGGAAGTTAGAAAATTTGAATTTAAGTCTTAAGTTCACAATAGCTATGTTGTTGTAGACAAGATACTTTAAAGTCTGTGAGGCTTAATTTCCTCATATATAAAATGGGCCTAAAAGGCTATTCTCATATTATGAAGTTGTTGTGGGCCAATATGATAATGAGACAATATATATATGAAAGCTAGTTGATAATCACAAAATAATTTACAAATGTAAAAAATTCTATGACAAAGAACTATAGAATTTAGAGCTGAAAGGGGCCTTAGAAATTATTTAGTCCAACCCTTAATTTTACATGTGAAGCAATTGAAACCCAGGGAGAGGAAACTTGACCAAGAGCAGATAGACAGTAAATAGAGTCAGGATTCAAACCTAAGTCTAAATCCAGGGCTTCTTCTAGTGTACCAGCTGCTTATCATGTGACTGTTATAACTCTATACATAAGTAGGGCAGATACTGATAGTTCCACTTTATAGTTGAGAAAACTGCAATGGAGATTTAGTGACATGGCAAAACAAGTCTGGAACCAAAACCCAAGTCTTTTAATTCCACTTTAGTAAGGTTTCAGCTTCTTCCACATAATCTTTAGCAGAGCAGTCCTATTCTTTTCTCTATTCTCAGGAGAAATAACACTGATCAAAGAAATAGCCCAAAAAATGAGCAATAGAAGAAATAAACAAGGTATCTATAACATATAAATGAGACCACAAAATTTTAAATAATACAAGATCAATTATATTTACAAATAAAACTATTCTGTAAACCAAAATAACAAAAAGGGATCAAAATTTAATAAATGTTCCTAAATAATTTACATTTCAAAGTTCCCTTAAAAAATTACAGGTCATGCAATATTTTACTCTTCCCTTCAAAAGGCATAAGTTTGAAATGAATCATGAAACAGTCAAGAAACCATTACCTATCAGATAGCTGAATAACAATTCAGTGAATTAAGAAAGTAGAAAAAGACATTTTGGCGTCTATAATCTTAAAACCAACAGTACTTTCCAGTAACCAATCAAATAATTTCTGAAAAAACTATCTTCAATTACAAAGTTTACTAACTTTTCTAAATTACACTTTACATTTCCATGTTTTGGGATCAATAGAAATCCAAAAATACCAGAGAAGTTCAAAATAACTGCTTTTTAAAAGATATTTATAATGTTTTTATTAAAATTCATTTCAAGTTAAAAATTTGACATCAATGTATATCCACACGCCACCATCACAGGGATATGATAGGACATTATAGTGCCAAACAGAGATAATTCAGACTACTTGAAACTAGAAATGTGAGATATGGAACATTCAGTTTTTAAGAGGATTTGGACATTGGAAGTTCTCAGAAGCCTTTCCTTTCCTGCTTCCTCTAGTAGACTGGATGACCTGTTTATCTTTTGTTGTATAGATTTGCCCCTAATTACAACAGAGTCATTATGGTGCAGAGAAAGAAATACTGAACTGAAGGGACCTTAATGAGTCTAAACTCTGCCAAAAGGGAGAGATTGGATTAGGTGTAATTCTTCTTTTGTAAATAAGAAAAACATTTATAGATATACTAATTTTTTGCAATAACATTTTTACTTGTTAAACTACTTCAATTTCTATTAAAGTAGGATTTTTAAAATGCTCTTAAAATTTACAAACAATTCTGGGAAATAAGTTCATGCTCTCTTTCTAACATACATGGACTATGTCTGCCAGTAATCCATTTAGCTTCGGATACTTTTTTCTTGCATTTTTAGGGTGCTGAACTTGGGGAAGAATTACCCCAACAAAAATAGGACTCCTGGAAAAAACACTCTGTAAGTGAGGTGTCAAATTACCTGAAAGAAGAAAAAAAAAACAAAAAAAAACTTTGCTGAGTTGAGGAAACAGCCAACAGTCAAAATAACTAAATAATCAAAATGCTAATTTTGCACATAAAGCAATAATAATTAGAATTACAAATGTAAAGAAATAAGGCTTATGTATATTTGATTTTTAGAGACAAAGAAAAAACAATTTATTGCATAAATATCTCGGGTTTTCTAATTAATTTGTCAAGAAGTTATAATATGATTTAATGTAAAACCACCTTCTCTTTCCTTCTCTGAGAAGGGAAGGTGAGCAGATCTGATACCAAAAGAAAAAAAAATTAAGCATTAAAACTTAGAAGTTTTTATAAGTGCATACTTAACTTCCTTATTATTTAGATGAAATGAGGGAAGAAGGCTGCAATGTGAAGTAGCAGAAAGAAAACTAGAGAGACAACAAGATAAATGGATTCTAGTCTCACTAACAAACTAACACTTAATTTTGGGTAAGTCACTTCACTTCTCTGGGCTTCAATTTCCTCATTTGTAAAATAAGGAGTTTGGACTAGATGACTGCTAAGGTCTCTTCCAGTTTTAAGATTTTATAACTCTACAGCTAGAGATGGGTAAGGAAACAAAAAAAGATGTCTTCAAGTATTGAAATACATTAGCATAGATGACGGCACATACAGGTAATGTCTCAATGCTTTGCACCTCTACAGATCTTATTATTTTTAATCGTTAATTCTTGCACAGGGACTCTACCAGGAGCAGTGACTCTTTCCTGAGTGATGACCCAGGGAAATAGGAGAGAGGAGAAAGATTGACCCCAGTTGGTGTTAAGAAAACCCTGACCATAAGAAAAGAGAATAAAAGACCAGGTTACAGAGACTTACTCCTCTTCTCCAAGTCCCTTTAACAAAAATCCACAGATGTAGATGCTGCAAATATACATTATAAGGATAATCAGTGGAATGATTCTGAGTACCTCTGCTTGGTTAAAGAGAAAACTCATTCAGAAAAAAAGAAAATTATCAACTCAAATTTCCCCAAACATCTTTTTAAAAGAGAGACATGGGCCATCTAAGTGATTTTCCAAAATTCCTTCTAAATTCTAAGGGAGATATATAATTATTAAAATAAATAAATGCTAAGTTAATCTTATCATCAGTTAGTTGAGTCAACAAATAATAAGCACAATGGAATCTTGCATTCTTTGCTCCTTTTAGTCAAATGTGATATGGTAAAGATTCACTGTATTGTGAAAACTAACTTGTTTCTTCAGAAAACTTAATCAAAGATGGCTTTGATACTTTAGCATATTATTTTCATAAAGATTTTATAGCAATGGGAAGGCAGACATAGAATCAGGAGTTCTTTTTATTTTTCTTGATATTTTCTCCATTTTCTTTTATTGGTACTAATACTGTGAGTAGGAAAGGCAAAATGACATCATGAAGGTTCTTCTCTCAAAGGTTCCTTCATACATATATTAATGTTATATTATTTTTTAAAATGCTACAAAAAAGAGAGAATTCTGTTTAACTTGCTGAATTTCATTCTGGCATAATACCAGGAGACAGTTATCAAATATGTTACCACTATTACAGAAGATGTTCAGTGTACTGTCCACATGGCAGAGAGGAATTACCTTTAGATGGTGATATCCTCCAAATGCTTCTATTTGGGGAGGACTTTATCCTGATTATATGAAACTTTGGAATATTGCAGAGCATCCTAAATGAAATACATAGCCACTCAAAAGTTTTTGAGTTATTCACACAGGAAAAAACAAGTAGATGAAGACTGCCCATTGTTTTAGACTATGACAGATAATTGGATAAAAAGCCCATAGAATTGGTCCATCAGTACTTATATTTTAGACAGACATGGCAGATGGACAAGTAATGGGGTCTACAACTGAATAATAGAAAGCTAGCTGGCAGGATTGCCTTGGGGAGATCACACAATGCTTTTAATGACCTCACGTTTCTCATTGAAATAAAAACCTAAATTTTTAACACCAGTATTCATTCTTCTGGTGAATGTGGCTATAAATTATTAAATATGTCCGGTCTCTTAGGATAAGAGCTCAAGAGATGTTTAATAGGCATAAATATGCTACAGACCAATGAATTATATACCAAAAGTAGCACAAAACAGATAATTGATAAGATGTAAGAGCAGACTCAAACCAGTTCCAATTGTTCAGTAAAGAAGGCCATATACACCCAGAGAGAGGGATATGAAATATGGACCACAACGTAACATTTTCATGCTCTCTATTGATGTTTGCTTGCATTGTGTTTCCTTTCTGATTTTTTTTTCTTGCAGACATGATTTTTCTTGCATAGCAATATAAGTGTGTAAATATGCATACATATATTCGATTTGCCAAGTATTTCAACATAATTAACATGTAGTAGACTTCCTAACATCTAGGGAAGGGGTGCGGAGTAGGGAGGGAAAAAGCGTAACGGAAAGCTTTAATTAAAAAAAAAATTAAAATTAAAATAAAAAAAAGATGTAAGAGCAGAAAAGGAGGTAGGTTGATCGTGTAGCAAAATCATGAGCTAACAGGAAGACAACCTAAATGTTACACTAGTATCCATTCAATGATCTAAAAAGATAGAAGGAAGGCCCTCAGCACACTGAGTGGACTTTATGAGGTGACTGGCAAAGAGTCAGATAGGGTGAAAAGGTTTGAATGATGGGTGATCTGCAATGCTGAAGATAGTACTCATATTAATAAGATCATAGTTATCAAAGTATAACTAGAATATTAGTTATAAGTAAAGTTTTTGATACAGCAAAGTTATGCCCATTTTATAGAACTTGTAAAATAAGAGAGGAAAATGTGATATAGTGGAAAGAGCCTTTGAGTGGAATTTAGTAGTTTTCACTTCTAGACTCACCCATGTCTATGATATGTTACATATTCTTGAGCAAATCAGTTAACCTCTCTAAACCTTCTTTTTTTTATTTTATTTTATTTATTTATTTATTTATTTTAATTATTTTTTTTATTTTATTTGTATAACATATGTGTGGGTAATTCTTTTTTTTTTTTATTTTAAATTTTTATTTTATTTGCATAACATATGTGTGGGTAATTCTTCAACAATAACCCTTACATAGCTTTCCGTTACAAATTTTCCCCCCAACTCCCCACCCCTCCCCTAGATGGCAGGATATCCACTACATTATGTTAATTATGTTAAAATATTGGCAAATCGAATATATGTATACATA
>JAJPUD010002119.1:206799-316363 GCA_023553655.1 Myrmecobius fasciatus | reverse complement strand
TATTTTTTCTAGATCTGTAAGATAATTTCTTGGGAGTTTGATTGGTATGGCACTAAATAAGTAAATTAGTTTGGGTAGTATTGTCATTTTTATTATATTTGCTCGGCCTACCCATGAGCATTTTAAGTTTTTCCAATTGACTAGGTCTGATTTGATTTGTGTGGAAAGTGTTTTGTAGTTTAGTTCATATAGTTCCTGACTATCTCTTGGCAGATAAATTCCCAAATATTTTATACTATCAACAGTTATTTTGAATGGAATTTCTTTTTGTATCTCTTGCTGCTGAACTTTATTGGTAATATATAAAAATGCTGATGATTTATGTTGATTTATTTTGTATCCTGCAACTTTGCTAAAGTTGTGAATTGTTTCTAGTAGTTTTTTAGTTGAGTCTTTAGGGTTCTCTACGTATATCATCATGTCATCTGCAAAGAGTGATAATTTGGTTTCCTCATTACCTACTCTAATTCCTTTGATCTCTTTTTCTTCTCTTACTGCCAAAGCTAACATTTCTAAGACAATATTAAATAATAATGGTGACAGTGGGCAGCCTTGTTTCACTCCTGATCTTATTGGGAATGGTTCTAGTTTGACTCCATTACTACTTGTCAGATTTTTAAAGAAGGATGGAATTTATGATTAAAGAAGAACCAGAGAACATTATGAATTGCAAAATGGATAATTTTGATTATATTAAATTAAAATGTTTTTTCACAAACAAAACCAATGCAGCCAAGATTAGAAGGGAAACAAGAAGCTAGGGAAAAAGATTTTTACAGCCAGTATTTCTAATAAAGTCCTCATTTCTAAACTATATAGAGAATTGACTCAAATGTAAAAAAATATAAATTATTCCTCAGTTGATAAGCAATTAAAGTATATGAACAATTTTCAAATGAAGAAATTAAAGCCATCTAAAGTCATAAGAATGCTTTAAGGAACTAGAGGCTGAATGGATATCTATCAATTGAGAATGACTGAATAAGTTGTGGTATATGAATGTTATGGAATATCGTTTTCTATAAGAAATGATCATCAGGATGATTTCAGAAAGGCCTGAAGAGATTTGCATGAACTGATGCTAAGTGAAGTGAGTAAAAGCAGGAGAACATTGTTTACAGCAAGAACAAAAATATGTGATGATCAATTCTGATGAAGATGGTTCTTTTCAACAATGAAGGTGATTCAGGTCAATTCCAATATATTTGTGATGGTAAGAGCCATCTGCATCCAGAAAGAGAACTGTGGGGTCTGAATGTACATCACAGGATAGTATTTTTACTTTTTTGTTGTTGTTTTGCTTTTTGTTTTCTTTCTCATTTTTTTCCTTTATGATCTGACTTTTTCTTGTGGAGCATGATAATTGTGAAGGTATGTATAGAAGAGTTACACATGTTTAAAATATATTGTATTGTTTCCTGTCTGGGGTGGGGGAAGAGAGGGAGAAAAAATCTGAAATGTGGGGTTTTGCAAGGGTGAATGTTGAGGACTATCTCTGCATATATTTTGAGTAAAGAGCTATTATTTAAAAAATGCTCTAAATCACTTAATCACTTTTTTTTTTTTTGCTTTTTGCTGAGGCAATTGGGGTTAAGTGACTTGCCCAGGGTCACACAGTTAGGGAATGTTAAGTGTCCAAGACTACATTTGAACTCAGGTCCTCCTGACTTCAGGGCTGGTGCTCTATCCACTGCACCACCTAGCTGCCCCTCTAAATCACTTTTGATTAGAGAAATACAAATTAACACAACTCTGAGGTACCACTTCATACCTCTCAGATTGGCTAAGATGATAGGAAAAGATAACAATAAATGTTGGAGGGTATATAAGAAAACTGGAATACTAATGTATTGATTGGTGAAGTTGTGAACTGATCCAACCATTCTGGAGAGCAGTTTGGAACTATGCCCAAAGGACTATCAAATTGGACATACCCTTTCATCCAGGAGTGTCATTACTGGGTCAATATCCCAAAGAGATTATAAAAGAAGGGAAAGGACTCACATGTGCAAAAATATTTGTAACAGCTGTTTTTGTAGTGACAAGGAACTAGAAATTGAATGGATAGCCCACCACTTGGGGAATAACTGAATAAGTTATAGTCTATGAATGTAATGGAATATTATTGTTCTATAAGAAATGATGAGCAGTCTAAATTCAGAAAAGCCTGGAAAGACAAGAACTGATGTTAAGAGAACACTGTACACAGTAACAACAAGATTATGTGATCATCAACTGTGATGGAGTTGGCTCTTCCTAACAATGCAATGATTCAAGGCAATTCCAATAGACATTTGATGGAAAATGCCATTCGCATCTAGAGAGAGAACTATTGGAGACTGAATGTGGTTTGAAGCAAAGTATTTTCATCTTTGTTTTTGTTTATCTGTTTGTTTTTACTTTCTTCCTTTTTTCCTCTTTTGGTCTGATATTTCTTGTACAACATGATACATATGGAAATATGTCTAAAAGAATAGCACATATTTAATCTATCTCAGATTACTTGCTATCTTGGGGAAGAGGGAGGGAAGGAAAGGAGGAAAAAAATTTGGAGCATGAAATCTTCTCAAAAATTAATGTTGAAAATTATTTTATTTATATTTAGAAAAATAAAATACTATTGGGAAAAAAGAAATAGTAAAGTTATTTTCCTTTTTTCTGCTTTTAGACCTGTAGATATTTGGGCTTTAGGCTGCATGATCGTTGAGATGGCCACAGGGAACCCCTATCTTCCTAGCAGTTCTGACTTGGATTTGCTCCATAAAATTGTGATAAAAGTAGGTAGGTATTTCTGAAGTTTTCTGTTATACTAAAAAATGAAAATGAAACAAATCACATTAATTTGGTTTTCACTATATCTTAAAATGCAAATTGTTCATCCTAGTTCTGCTCATAAAGAATAGCAAATGTTTTTATATTATAGCAGCAAATCATATTGTTCACAAAGATAATTAGGAAATTTGTTCCCAAATTTGTGTATGTATATATATATGCATATATATATATAAAGATGTCAAATTATCTACTGGTGCAAATAACTTTATGCCAGGAAAAAAACTACTATTCCATATGTTGCTAGTTGGTCCTATGAAAAATAGCACATTAGGAACTCTTTGTATTTTGGAGGAAAGATATTACTTAATAGAACTGAAGATTCTAGATACTGAATTTTAACATGTAGATTTATTCTATACAGTATATAGGAGCACTAGAAGTTTTCAATTTTACAAAAAATAAATATGTAGGGACATCTAGATGGTGCAGTGGAGAGAGTCAGAACCTTGGAACCTTGGAGTCAGAAGGACCTGAGTTCAAATACTTAACACTTCTAGCTGTGTGACCTTAGGCAAGTCACCTGACCCCAATTGCCTAAAAATAAATAAATAAATAAAATTTGTATATGATGATTTTCCTATTTTGGAAGGTTACTTTAAAAAAAATCCAAAAGCATCATCTAAACATTTTCTAGCTGGCTACTAAAAGCTTTCTTAGAATAGGGAGTACCTCTTTTTTTTTTTTAAGTATGATACATTTTTGAAAACTGTCACAATGCATAATTGAAAGTGGACTAAAGTTTCTCATGTAATTATTAAACAGTTGTGTTATAGAGCAAAAGTTCAAGTATCAAAGAAGCATCATTATAACCTTCATTATAACTAAAAATAGCCATCATACTCTTAATTCCTGAAGATAGTAAAATTTTCCTCCAAGTCATCACATTTAAATCTAGAGGGGACCTTAAAATTATAATCCAATACTCATTTTATAGATTAAAAAAAGAAGGTTTACTATGGAGATGGAATAAATTTATGTCCAAAGAAGAACTGGAACTCTTAATTGAAAACCAGATAGATAACTTTGACTATATTAAGTTAAAAAGTTTTTGTACAAACAAAATCAATGCAGACGAGATTAGGAGGGAAGCAATAAATTGGGAAATCATCTTTACATTTAAGGGTTCTGATAAAGGTCTCATCTCTAAAATATATAGAGAATTGTCTCATATTTATAAAAATTCAAGCCATTCTCCAATCAATAAATGGTCAAAGGATATGAACAGACAATTTTCAGAGGATGAAATTAAAACTATTTATAGTCATATGAAAAGGTGCTCCAAATCATTGTTGATCAGAGAAATGCAAATCAAGACAACCCTGAGGTACCACTTCACACCTGTCAGATTGGCTAAAATGACAGGAAAAGTTAATGATGAATGTTGTAGGGGATGTGGGAGGGCTGGGACACTGATGCATTGTTGGTGGAGCTGTGAACGGATACAGCCATTCTGGAGAACAATTTGGAGCTATGCTCAAAAAGTTATCAAACTGTGCATACCCTTTGACCCAGCAGCATTTCTATTGGGCTTATATCCCAAAGAAATCATAAAGGAAGGAAAAGGTCCCACATGTGCAAGAATGTTTGTGGCAGCCCTTTTTGTAGTGGCTAGAAACTGGAAATTGAATAGATGCCCTTCAATTGGAGAATGGCTGAATAAATTATGGTATATGAATATTATGGAATATTGTTGTTCTGTAAGAAATGACCAGCAAGATGATTTCAGAGAGACCTGGAGAGACTTGCATGAACTGATGCTGAGTGAAATGAGCAGAACCAGGAGATCATTATACACGGCAACAACAGTACTATATGACAATTAATTCTGATGGACATGGCTCTCTTCAACAATGAAATGTTTCAAACCACCTCCAATTGTTCACTGAAGAAAGCCATATACACCCAGAGAGAGGGATGCGAAATGTGGACCACAACATAACATTCTCATACTCCTTGATTGATGTTTACTTACATTGTGTTTCCTTTATCTGATATATCATTTGTGTAGATAAGATTTTTCTTGCACAACAATGATAAGTTTGGAAATATGTATACATATATTCGATTTGCCAATATTTTAACATAATTAACATGTAGTGGATATCCTGCCATCTAGGGGAGGGGTGGGGAAGTTGGGGGGAAAAATTTCTAACGGAAAGCTATGTAAGTGTTATTGTTGAAGAATTACCCACACATATGTTATGCAAATAAAATAAAATTTTATAAAAAAAAAATCTGACAAGTAGACTATCCCTTGCTCTCCTAATTGCTTATAGTATCACCTTTTAATCTAAATCATATACCCATTTTGACTTTATTTTGGAATGTGGTAGGAGATGTAGGTCTATGCCAAGTTTCTGACATATTGTTTTCCCAGCAATTTTTATCAATAGTGAGTTCTTATCCTAGAAGCTGGATCATTTGGATTTATCAAATATTAGATTACTGTAGTCATTGATTATTGTGTCATTTTATCTAACCTATTCCATTGTTCCACCATTCCATTTCTTAGCCAATACCAAATGGTTTTGATGACTGCCACTTTATAATAGACTTTTAGGTATGGCTAGGTATGGTAGGCCACCTTCCTATGCATTTTTTCCCATTAGTTTTCTTGATATTCTTTTTTTTTTTTTTGCTGAGGCAATTGGGGTTAAGTGATTTGCCCAGGGTCACACAGCTATGAAGTGGTAAGTGTCTGAGATCAAATTTGAACTCAGGTCCTCCTGACTTCAGGGCTGGTGCTCTATCCACTGCTTCATCAGCTGCCCCTCTCTTTATATTCTTGATTAATTTTTCAATGAAGAACTAAACGAGAAATTTTCATTTAAGAAATGACAACTTTTAATTTACCAAGGATCAAGCTAAAGAGATAAAAGTTATAATTTTTAACAAATCACAACATGATTTTTTAAAATATAAAAATTCCTGGTTATATTTAAATATAATCATTGCTTTGTTTTAATATAAATCAATTTGTTTTGATTTAAATTGCCTGAGAAGTCCTATAGCAAAGCAGATGTTAAATAAATCTCTATATTAAAATAATTGCAGTATTAGTGTATAAAGTTGAATTTAAACAATTGTATTCTTTAACTCATCATGTACTTGACAGAACAATAATTACCATAGTACCTCATTCCCAAATATTTTGTAATATGTATATAATTTGTTAATCTTCATTTTTAATATAAGGTAAGAACTAGACATTACCCCCAATAACATGAAATAGGATCTAGGTTTGTTTGATTTTTTATAAGCAATTTTTAAAGCATCATTATTTGAAGAGGAAAAAATAAAAATCAAGGAACTTACACCACCCATGAAATAATCCTATATCATATTATCCTGAGCCCTGCCATAGAAGCAACACAATTAAATTCAGAAAACAATGAATTTAGGAATAAAGAGGTTAATGTCAGTTCATACAACTCTGCAAGCCCAAACATTATGCATGCTATTTAATGATGAAATGTAAAGTTAGAAGAAACTTAATTTTTATTATTTCTAAGAAGTAAATGGTGGCTTGTTAGTTTTCATGAAAATTCACAACTAAAAATAATTTTATCCTCAAAACTTGAAGTATCTCTAGAGAATGCCATGCATAGAACTCATCCTCTACTTCTGAGATATCTCCCCAAATTTATTTTGATTTGTGCATTCACAGATGAATAGCCAGGGGCCACTGGGAACTGTATTTTTCTCCCTGACCATTCTCTAGATATATATCTGTAATCAATATTGGTGCCCTATTACATAACAGTTGAAGGAAAGGAAGGCATATCATCTTAGCAGCAGGCAGATAGTAAGTGCTTGATAAACTTGCTGACTGATTAGAAATAACTTTAAGGCATGGGAGACTATGTCAAGTTAGTTAATTGTTGTTGAAGGCTTTCATAATATTTGAGTTAATTAGGATGTTCTTGTTTGGCTACTGAAAATAAACCACTTTAACTAGAATATTCACCAAGAGCCATATTACTTCTGCTTCATTTTAGATGTAGAAAAAACTCAATGCCATTCTGAGGAACACTAGTCATGAGTGCTATGAAGAGTTTTCTTCAAGCATTAACCTGACAAATGATTTCAGAAAAAACGAAAATTAGTTCAAATTCAAAACAAGTTCCTTTCTAGCATCTTTTTATGGAGCAAAACAAAATCTGGAGAGTTTCCCCATTAGAGTGATTGCTCCTAGAATACAGAAAGAAGATGATTAACTTTTTTTTCCTTTGCATTTGTATGTAATACAACTTGTTCCCTTCATGTTTTTCTGTATTTCTTAACTAGCTCTCAAATTTTATAATTGCCTCAAATTGTAAATATATTAGACAGAGATCAGGTAATTTTCTGAAGCTCTTAGAAGAGCATAATCTGCACAGATCAAAATATCAATACAAAATAAAGGGATACACTTTCTCTTCCAAATCTGGATTACATAAAATATGAGTAAATCCTATACTGAGTATTATTTTCCAAGGTAGCAGAGTTGAAATGGGGAACCTCTGATTTTCTATGCCAGGCATGTGGAGCAGGATATGTGCTCTGGTCCTTTCTTTTTAAGGAATGAGACTGTTCTGGTCTCTACTCCAAAGCCCCTTTCTCCATGAAGAGAGACTGACATCTCACAGCAGACCTGTCTTGATCTTCTGCATTAGAGTATGAATGATCCAGAGCAGCCTCATTTGACCTCAATAGCCCATACCTGAGAGAAGTCTTGGAACCCCACAAAGCCATTTTCTGTTTCATTAGTATGTTGTCCATGCTCACAGAATCTTTTCTGCCAGACCAAATGTACTAATTTAAAGTAACCTGGGAGACTGTTCCTTTTGCTCATTCAGCCACAATTACATCTCCCAGGGAACTTGAGACAACCTGCTATGGTCCATGGACATGGTCTACAAGAAGAAACAGCTCCACTGACTTTTAGGATTCTTTTTTCAGTGTTTTCTCTCATTTGAATCTGATGGGATCTGTTTGTATCTCTTATGTTTAAATACAATATTAAAAACTACTGGATCCCCAAGCAGTTCAAGGTATCTTGATTCATGGCATGCTGTACTGGTCCATCTTAGTTATCTTATTTAGTATCCAGCTCTCTGTATTTCTCTCTCTCACTCTCTCCCTCCCTCTTCTTTTCTTTCCCTCCCTCACTCCTTCTCTCTCTCTATAGATAATAAAAATATATAGATGAGTATGTTTGTGTGTGTGTATATGTTGTGGGGGGACTGCAAGATTCAGGGATGATGACATTGGGAAACAGTTCTTTCAAACATTTGGGGGGAATTTTATATATTTAAGAAGGTTCTATTCTGATGCTTAAAAGTCACTGAGCTGGAACAGAGAATCCAGGACTTCTCCTGCTCACTTCTGTTATATCTAAACATATGTATGTGAATATACATATATATTTCAAAGAGATGTCATGTATTAGACCAGTATGTTAACCAAGCACTTAATATACGTAATAGGAAATTTATTTCTAAATTGGTGATGAAGTAAACTAGTTACACAAATTTCCCAAGAATTTAATGGCAGAAGGAATTACCAGTAGGCACACAGTAGAGCAATCAAATAAAAGGCTTAATGTATGCACTAGAGCAACTAATTAAAAGGCTTACTATATGCACTGATGTCTTCTAAGGAAATTCTGAACTAGCTCTCATCATTCTTGCTACAACCATTCAGAAGAAATGGTAACAAGACCAGAAATGCTTCCCAGTCCTGACCACGTTAAATATATCTTGTTGGAAGGACACAATGGAGATAAGAAAAGTATATTATGGGAAAATGCAGAAGGGAAGAAAAGTGGAACGTATACTAAAACATACTTACTTTCCATAAGTAGTATCTTTTAATACTAATTCAGGTGCTCTATACCAGCGGGTAGCCACATAGTCTGTATAAATGTCTCCAGGGGCTGCTAATGTCCGAGCAAAACCAAAATCACAGAGTTTAGTAATTCCAGACTGAGATACTAAAATATTCTCAGGTTTTATATCCCGATGAATAATCTAAAAACAAACAAGAACCATTTTAGATAAACTAAGCTTCAATATCTAGGGATATTCTCTTAGAGGGCATATACTGCTAAAACAGTAAAGTTTTTTCACTACAGATGTAGAGGATGCTCATCATCTATGTTATACATAAGGTTTCTAACTCCTCATACCTCATCCCATTTACCCATATTCAAAAGGATTTGGGGAAAGATATGCTATCACAAAAAGTCAGTGACATTCACTAAAAAGAACAACCAAGCATTCCAATTTACTATAAAATACCATCAAATAAATGGGAAAATTTATTCAAAGTCAGAAATCTAGGGTCATTCCTTAGATTCCTTAGGGTCATTAACTTGCTGTAAATTGACACTACATCTTAGTATCTCTCTAAAAGATGAGAAAAATATTAACATAGGGCAGACTTGTTTTCAGTGGATTGGAATCATTTGAAAAAATGTATTACACAAATCTACTTAAAAGGAAATGAAAAACTTTGTTTATAGAATACTTGAGAAGAAATTGAGTATGGAGAAGAAAACTAAAATAACACCAGCTTGAACTTTGTAGCAATTTCAGTTTTGAAAGTACTACTTTTTCTTATAGGTTCCTTAAATTGTTTAATATGTGTTTATATACATACATGATAGCTCTTTGATCCTTTTCCAACTCACTGATGTTAAACTTAATTATTTTTCTTGTATTCTAACACATACTAGAAATTTAGAACTTTACAATGTATTTAATATTTTTATTCTTTTTAAATATAAGAAATTAGATAAGATCTGATTAAAATTGGTTTTATATCAAATCAACAAATTTCGAATTTGTTTTCAGTACCTAAGAAACAAGGAAATGAGTAAGCATATAGAAATTCTACATTCAATTATTAAGCAAATATTTATCAAGTACCTTCTTATAAATCCCAGAGTTTAGTGTTCAGGAATATCTAATAAAGGCATTTTAAGGACAGGCAGGATTTCTGATAGGTAGAGACAGAAGGGTGACATTCTGGAAGATATTAGCAAGAGTAAAGTCATTGAAAAGTCTAGTTTGGACAAGGTATATAGTAAGACAGCATAATAAAGTGGAATAAACACCAGTCATGAGACCTGGCTTTGGATTCTGGTTGTAATATTTACTAGTTTTGTGAGCTTGAAGTCATCTCACTTGTCTAAGATCAAACTTCTTTATCTGTAAAATGATATTATACCTCACAGGGTTGTTTTGAAGAAAGAGCTTCAAAAACCTTAAAGCACTATGGAAGTGTGAGCTATCATTACATAAAGAATAAAGAATACACATATATGTATATATATGGATGACAGATAACATAAGATGAGATATTAAAGATCTAAATTAAAACATTGACTCTGACACATTCTAGCTATGTGACCCTGGACAAGTCACAAAGTTGTAGAGAAGGAGCTGAACTGCATGGCAGGAAGTTCCTTAAGAACTGTTCCTTAAGAAAGTTCCTTAAGAGGAATTACCTATACCAGGAGAATCACAAGTATGAAACAAGTATGAACCTAATTTCTGTCCCTATACAGTCACACCTCAAATCTCATACCAAATTCATACATGGGAAGATTAATCAAACAAAATAATTGACTAGAATATTAATTAAATGACATCGTAATGCTGTCATATTTTGAACTTCAGTTTTTTAGAATCACATGGTGAAAGCACATGCAAGTCAATACTACATTTTCATCTACAACACCACTATTCCATACAAGTTTATATCCTTGAATTTAAACCTCCTTCAAAATATGGAAAGTTTCAACTTTCTGACAATCTTGGGAATATTTGAAGTTCTAAATCATGTTAAAGATTCTATTAACTAAACTTCCCATCTATTAGTCAAATCTTTATATTCAGCACAATGTAGAAATAATTAGATGTTAATGTGGAACAAACAGTGATAAGTTAATAAGTGCCAGACAGACACAGATAGAGATGCTCTGAATGATGATGTTTGCAAAAAACCACCGATCAATTTTATAGTCTTCTGATTGAACAGAGCACTTTGCTTTCTTTCAGATGGAAGATGGTCTTAAAATGAAATGAAATTCCCAAAATAAGGACCAAGACAGTACTCAGAAAAGGATTATAAAATTAGGGAGATATGGGTTGTATCTTCAGTTTTTTTTTCTCCATACTCTAAGGCCATGTCTATATTCACAATAGTTTCATTTTTGAGCATCTTTTGTTTAGATAATCTATTTGTGGGGAAGAGGGATGTAAGGGAGACAAAGACATATTGTATTAAAATCTGCAAATATTTTCACTATATGTTTTAGAAAAATTCAACTAATTCTGCAATTCCAAAGAGTAATTTCTAAGTCACTACAATGAAAACAATTACTTTTTGGAAACATCTGTTTGAAAAATTTGAGATAGTAAAATAAGGTTTTTATTTATAACATGCCAACTTGATAATGAAATTAATGTAGTCCAGGCTCAAACCATGATACCCTGACATTATACATACTATAATTCTGGATATTGCAATAAATCTGGGATCTCATCTTGTATTGACAAGTGGGTACTCACTTCAATAGTGCAGACTGCATTCATACTTTATCATTCTATGTGATTCTGGTGCATATTATTGTTCAGTGGTTTCAATAATGTTCAACTCTTTGTGACCCTATTTGGGGTTTTCTTGGCAAAAGTTTGCAATTTCCTTCTCCAGTTTATTTTACAAATGAGGGACTGAGGCAAACAGGGTCAAGTGGCTTGCCCAAGGTCACACAGTTAGTGTATGGCTTGAAACAACAAAGATGAGTCTTCCTGACTCCACACCTAGCACTCTTACCTACTGTGCCACCTATCTGCCCAAATCTTTTGCATATCATCCCATTAATCCCTACTCCAGAGTCCACTCCAGTATGCTGAGAATCTTCCTTCTAGATCTCTTAGATCATTGAATGGATACAAGTGTAGCATTTAGGTTGCCTACCTGCTATTCTTTGGCTTTGTTACATGGCCACCCATCTCCTTTTCTACTTTTACATCTCATCTCATCAATTATATTTTTATACTACTTTTGGGTATATTATTCATTGGTAATGTGCTGTAGCATATTTATGTCCAATAACATCTCTCCATTGCCCTTCACGTGACCTGAAACTTTTTTTTTTTTTTTTTTGATGAGGCTTAAGTGACTTGCCCAGGGTCACAGAGCTAAGATGTGTTAAGTTTGAAGTCACATTTAACTCTGGTTCTCCTGACTTCAGGGCCAGTGCTCCATCTACTGCACTATCTAGCTGCCCCTGGTCTGAAACTTTAATTCCTAAGAGACTGGGGATATTTAATGATTTATAGATACATAATATCACCAGAAGAATAGTAGTATTAAAATTTTAGGCTTTTGTTCAATGAGAAACTTGGATTAAAAGCATTGTGTGATTTCTCAAAGGCAATTCATTCTGCTGGCTTTCCATTATTCAGTTGTGGATCCCATTCCTTGTCTATCCGCCATGTCTGTCTAATAGATATGTACTTTTGTATTAACTCAATGGACTTTCATCCAATTGCTTATCATAATCTGGGACGATAGGAAGTCTTCATCTATTTGTTTTTTCCTTGTGAAGTTAGGTCTAACACTTTTGAGTGACTATGATTTCATTTAGGATGTTCTACAATATTCCAATCAGCATAAATATACCCACAAATAGAAGCATCTGGAGGACATCACCTTCCATGGATGATTTCTCTGCTATCTGACACTCTATGATACTATGAACAAACATGTTATTGTTTTCTCACTCAAATTATATAAACAGAAGTTTAAATAAAGTCCTCTCTATTGTTACATTTTTCAATGAATATCAAATGATTTGGATATATATGAAAGACAGTTTGTGGGGAAAGAACCTTTAAGGCAGCATTTTCCTTTACCAAATCAAAATGTTTTTATCTTGTATTATCTGTACTTTTTAGTAAACTGTGACTGTAAGAATATGTAGAAGTTTGTAACTTCCCATCTGTTCCTTTTTCATACTTTCAATAATGACACTCTTCATACATATATAATCATCATAAACATTTTGTAAAGATGTAAATGTAGTTATTGATATTTTCTTAATTTACTTTTTTATTTTATATCCTACATTCTTTCAGATATCTTGTAAATCAACTGACCACCTACAAAATTATGTTAACTTAGCATGAACCTCTTCTATATTGACTAGATGTAGTCAAGCTCATCTTTCTTTTCTTTAGTACCATCTATCTCTATTTCCTTATACTCCACATGGGGGATTATGATGTTAAGACTACAAACAAGGGTGTTCTAATGTCAATAATGGAAAAATAGTTATAGAAATCTTGACAGATCTTCATTTTGTTTGTTTCTTGTCCTTCCATTTTTATTCTTTTGTGAAATGATCTGGCTTAATTGGATCTCTTGCTGAGTTTTTCTGTAAACTTTTTTTACTTCACTATTTCTCATTATGAGTCAATTTATTTCATGATGTTCTAGCCAAGTTTATATTGTAAACTAGTATTATCTCTGAATGGTAATCAAGTCTTTGTAAAATGAAGCAGGTTCTTCTGACCACCTCAATAAAATGACAACTTTAGAGTGGTAAATACTTTCAGGAAATGGTGATCACTTCTGTGATATATTTTATCTATTTGTCATCATCTTATTGCTATTTAATTTGATATTGATTTTGATCTTCATTCTAATAAATAAATTCTAATGAAACACAACTAGTTTTCACATTGGCAACCAGCCATTTCTTAAGTCATAGTTATTTTTTGAGTGATGCCATCATATCAAAGACCTCCTAACTCTCTTCAAGAAACATACATAAAATTATAGGCATAAAGGTTTGAATTTTTTCATTTCTTTATCCTAAACATTTTCCAACATTTTTCACTATTTTCATTTCATTCTTTCTATGCCTACTTTTGCATTTAGGTCACTGTATATATACTTTAGGCAAACATATATGTGCATATATATGCATATATGTACACACACATATATATACATATATATTTAATTTAGAGAGTCTTATCCAGTTCTTGAAGAGTTTCTCCAGCTCTTTATTTTCTTCAACAGAAATTGATACATCATAACCTGCAATAATCTTCATGGTGGTCTTTTTTTTTTTTGGCAAATGTTCACAAAGGCTATCAAAGCCATCTAATCCAATACTTACTCAAAAGGAACCCTACCATAAAATATTTGACAAATGATTGTCTAGCCTTTGCTTGAAGACCTCCAAGAAGGGGAAATACCTTTGAGGCAAAGCAATTTCCCTGAAAAAGGAATCTAATGCTATCTGTTGGATGGTTCCAATTGTTTGGAAATTTTTCTTGACCTCAAGTTTAAATTAAACTCTTTGAAACTTTGAGGCATTGCTCCAAGGGTCAAACAGAATAAGTCTAATATCTCCTCTATATGACACTCTGACTCTTATTTTCTCTCATTTAATCATCAACCATATGTTATAGACAAGTTAGGTAGAGCACTAGGCCTAGAATCAGGAACACATGCATTCAATTCTGACCTCAGTCATTTAACTCTGTGTGCCTCAGTTTCCTAATCTGTAAAATGAGCTGCAGAAATAAATGGAAAACACTGCAGTATCTCTGCCAAGAAAACCCCAAATAGAGGTCATACACCTGCAAAATGAGTCATCAACAACGTGAACTCAAGGCCCTTCACCATATAAGTTGCCCTCTTCTGTCAATATAGGCCAAAGATACCACTGGCTTTTTTGGTTACCATATCGCACTGCTGAATCATGATGATCTTGCAGTTAACTAAAACAAAAATATCATAATAAATATTTCTTGTTGCCTATAGACACATAAAACTTAATGCAGCAACTCCTTTATTTGCCTATCCAAGAAGAATCTGTGAACTATCCTTCCATTTGGTTTTAACTTCCTAGGCTTCTGGTTTCATTTAGTAAAAATATATCATTACTGATTCAGTGGTATGTCAACTTGTTAGTGATTAAACAATGATCTCACATTTACAGTAACAATAATAAAGTGCATGTTTGTAGGTGGTGCAAAAACTATCTAATTCTTATTATATTTTGCTAGCTGTTCCCACCACTTGGCTATAGTCACTGAAACTGGGTGTTCAAAAGGGCTGTACAAAAATGAGGACCATTTTTTTTCAGGTTGGTAGAATCAGCCAGAGTTTGTACATCACTAATATAAGCTTTTAATAAGCCAGCATTACCTCCACATCATGATACTGAATTAGAATAGAACTTTTATGTAGAACTTTGGATAGTGCAATTCTTCTGAGCCCAAGCTGTTTTTCAGATATGATCCTTTAAAATTTGATAGGTTTTTTAAATATGAAAAACAATTATGCTAATAATACTCTTATTAGGTATTAGTGGAATAATTATCATTTTCTATGCATTACAGATGGAATCTAAAGCCAAACAAATGATTTAAACTTTCTCCTTCGATATTTCTTCCTCTAATTCTGTATCCAAGGTTCTCCCAAGGCTAGGTACTTAGGGGCTGACAAGGAAGAGTACAGTGAGATCATCACATATCTATTTGTGAAGAGGGATTTTCACTTTTCTTTTTGAAAGTTGATATATTCTTTATTATTGTTGTTGTTGTTAAATTCATGATAAACTTTTAAAACTCATAGGTACAAATCAATAAATAGTTTAATAAAATATAAATTACATTTTCAAAAGTAAATTAAAATATAACATTGTAGTAAATAAATAAAATATGTGTTAACAGGCAGCTAAGTGGAACAATGGATAGAGTGCCAGGCCTGGAGTCAAGAAGATTCATCTTCCTGAGTTCAAATCTGGCTTTAAGATGCTTACTAGTTGTGTGACCCTGGGCAAATCATTTAACCTTATTTGTCTCAGTTCTTCATCTGTAACATGAGTTGGAGAAATAATGGCAAGCTACTCCAGTATCTTTGCCAAGAAAAGCCCCAAATGAGGTCAGGAAGAGTCAGACCTGACTGAAAAACTAAACAGTAATAACATAATAAGTGCAAATAACAATTACAAATTAGTTTTTCTATTGCCTTTCTGATTCCATCTGTATACTTACAAATACATCCTTCCAACTCCAATATCTCTATATAGATGACTCTTTGATTTATCTAACTCTTATCTCTTTATTGAGTTCAAGTTATATATATATATATATGTATATATATAAAATCATCTACTAGATGGTTTCATTTGCATACCCAATATTCATTTTGAACAGAGATTTTTCTAAATTCATTCTTTCTTCCCACCCAGCCCACCCCATGAAATCTTATTTCTCTGTCCCTAACTCTGTCATCAATGCTAGATGATCCTAAGTGTTAATACTTATACCTCGTGTTAACTTTATATCCTCCTTCACTTTTTATCTTATCAGTTGTCAAATTTTATTATTTCCATCTATAAAATATCCAAATTCTCTTTTTTCCCTATAAAAATTCAGTGATGGAAGGAATTTCACAAATCATTTAGCCTATTCTATAATAAAGAATTTTCTATGTTTTGAGACCTCCAGGAAAAGGGGCAAACTGAGACTTCTGGGTTACATGAACAAAATAATCAACTGGACACTTTGACCAGTATACACTAATTCTTTAAAATGAAAATGAGTCTAAAAGATGAATTATGTGTCAGATATAGGACAATTGTAGGTGGATCCACAAGACAAAATGAAGAGAATTCTGACAAGGTAAAATCTCTATGAAGTGACAAGAGACAATACTAATGCTCATACCACAACTAGGCTATAACTTAGGGATAAAAAATGACCTATTTTTTATATAACAGCTATTTTTGTGGTGACAACTTATTGAAAATTAAGGGGATGCCCATCAAGTGGAGAACAGCTAAACAAACTATAGTAACATATATAACTTGTATATTTACAGTAGTAAGGAATATTATTGTACTATAAGAAAGGAGAAGGGGAATGGTTTCAGAAAAACCTGAGATTTATATGAACTAATGCAAAGTGAAGTGAACAGAACCAGGAGAATATTCTACATAGTAACAGCAATATAGTAATGATGCTCAACTATAAAAGGCTGAGCTACTCTGATCAATAAAATGATCCAAGACAATTCCAAGGGACTTATGATTAAAAAATATTATGCATCCCCAGAGAGGAAATTGATGAACTCTGAATGAAGATGAAAACATACTTTTCAAACTTTCTTTATTTTTCTTTTTCTTTTTCAACATGGCTGATATCAAAATGTTTTGTATGACTTCACATATATAATAAGTATCATATTGCTTACCTTTTCAAAAGATAAGGAAAGAGCTAGAGGAGAGTAATTTGGAATTCAATTTTTTTAAAAGAATGCTAGAAATAAATAAAATAATTAGGAAGATAATTAAACAACTAAATAAAAAGGGAAAAATAAAACTCTAATGCTAACTCAGCATCTCTCTAGCACTTGTCTCCATATTCTAGATCAGGACTTAAACCAAATAGTATACATAATTATGTGTAGGGACTATATTGGGATCCTTCTTGCTTTAGTGACTTTGCTCACACCTACATTTCCTGTCACTACCCTTCTCTTACCCCCACTGCAAAAAGTAGCAGACATTGATTCTCTTCAGCCACATAAGAAGAGTGTGGGGAAGAAGTGTGCTGCCTTCTGTTTGGGCAACTTCTAGGTGAGGGAACTTCAAGACTGCAGATATTCCCTTTAAAACAGCATCTCTATCCTCTTCCAAAAGTACTTGCAAAAAGTAGGTTGATTCAGTCCAACCAAAGAAGAAAAAGAAAGTCAAAGGAGGAAATAGGGCAGGAAGTCTCTATGAGTGCATATATGGATCTAAAGGAAGAGGTCCTACAATTCATCTGGGGTCATTCCTGTACACCAGCAGCTATTTAGGACAGGATCTCAGGTTAGTGAACAAATCCAGCAAACGGGAGGAGGCTAGCAGCAGCTTTTCAGTTCAGCTCTGGGGATATTTTCATAAGTAAAGGAGGGGAGAAATAAGAAAGTCAGTAAAGAGGGAATATAAGGGAAAAGCTAAAATATCAATAGTTTCAAGAGGAAAAAACAAAAGTCAGAGCTCAAAGGCAGTCCTTTCCGACACAGTAGATGTGCAACTATACACAATCCAAATCAATCCACTAAGCTTTTATTAAGTGCTTTCTAAATTCAAGTTACTGTACTAGGCACTGAGGATACAAAATAAAAAGGATTAAGACAGAAGTTGACATGAAGTAATTAATCTTTGGTGGGATGGAAGGTGAAAATATAACATGTAAAGAAATAAGTATACACATGATTATTTGCTATGAAGATATGGGATATCTTTCTCTTTGACCAACAACCATAAATCAATATAGGCATAGGTCCATATCACCAAACAAAGGTCTACTGCAGACAATTAGTGTTATTTTCAAGATGTAAAGTCTACATACATGAAAATTTAGAGTCTATATACATACCATAGATATTTTAGTAGTTGCAGATGCTAGAAAAAAAGAACATAGGTGATTACTAAATCTCTTCAAGGGATTTACTTTTAATGTGTCTTAAATCCCAATAAATAGAACATATTTATGGTACTTGATTGTATGTAAGTACTGGGGAGCCAGTGAAATAGCACTGAGTATGCCATGGATATTCAAATTCCTAATAAAATCTCATTTAAAGGGAGAAAAGATCATTTTCTTTGTACAAAAGCTGGAGAGCCTATAGAGATCTGTAGTCTAAGGTACAATAAATTTAGGGTGTATAAATCACCCTAAGCTGACATAAAATATTTAGAGGCATGATAGATGAACTATTGAAGCAACTATATAGCTGCTTATGCATTGGGAACATCTCTCTAACTACTGAGAATTGATCTGATGAATCAAGGAGATAAAGAGATCAAACAACAGTAGACGGAAATTATGAAGATTACCTCCAAGAATTCCCAAGCAATTCACTTGGATGTAAGCTACCAGCTACCAAGACCAAAACAGGCTGAACATGATCAGACAATTTCACCAAAGAAATTTAAATCAGACTTATTGTTAGTTGGAATATTGTTCATTCTTCCCAGAGGATAAATGAAGTGCATGGTCAGCAACTGTATGGAAACAGCATACCCACAGAGGCTAAACAGTATTTTGATGCAACTACTGACAATATGTACATAACTAGGCATAATAAGAAAGAAAATCTAGTATTTATCTTCCAAGAGTTTGTCTACCAGACTAGCTTCATACATTGCAGGGAATACTGTGGATACATAGATCTGAAGAAACTAAGAAAGTAATCCCTGGCTCAGCAACCTTTCCTGGGTTCACTGAGAGATAGTGATGATTTAACATTGTTGGTGGAACTGTGAAAGGATCCAACCATTCTGGAGAGCAATTTGGAGCTACGCTCAAAAAGTTATCAAACTATAGATACCCTTTGACCCAGCAGTGTTTCTATTGGGCTTATATCTCAAAGAAATATTAAAGGAGGGAAAGGGACCCACATGTGCAAGAATGTTTGTGGCAGCCCTTTTTGTAGTGGCTAGAAACTGTAAACTGAATGGATGCCCATCAATTGGAGAGTGGCTGAATAAATTATGGTATATGAATGTTATGGAATATTATTGTTCTGTAAGAAACGACCAGCAGGATGATTTCAGAGAGGCCTGGAGAGACTTGCATGAACTGATGCTGAGTGAAACGAGCAGAACCAGGAGATCATTATACACGGCAACAACAATATTACATGATGATCAATTCTGATGGACATGGCTCTCTTCAACAATGAAATGTCTCAAAGCAGTTCCAATTGTTCAGTAAAGAAAGCCATATACACCCAGAGAGAAGTATATGAAATGTGGACCCCAACATATCATTTCCATGATCTCTATCGATGTTTGCTTGCATTGGGTTTCCCTTCTCAGATATTTTTTGTTCATGTAGATACGATTGTTCTTGCACAGCAAGATAAGTATGGAAATATGTATACATATATTCAACTTGTCAAGTATTTTAATATGATTAACATGTAGTGGACTTCCTGCCATCTAAGGGAGGGGACTAGGGGGAAAATTTGTAACGGAAAGCTTTGTAAGGATCAATGTTGAGGAACTACCCATACATATGTTATGCAAATAAAAAGCTTTAATAAAAATAAATAAATAAATAAGAGAGAGAGTGATGATTAAGATGTGGCATACTTTGCTGTTCTGGATTGAAGATTCCAGGTAACAATTATGTTCCAGCCATTTCATGATGAAAATATGGGTCATATACTTCTATAGTCAATGAATGCTTAGTCTCTGTGGCATGAGTAAAGATTACCCCTAACAAGGTTATAGTTTAATACACTTGGGAATTTCCTGGGAAAGTTATGGGCATAAGAGATAAAGCAGACATATATGGTATGTCTAGGTGCAGTCACTTTTTCTAGGTTTTTGCTTTTGACCAGGACCAAATCCAGAATATTCATAGGGACAATGAAACACTATAGACAACAATCTAGACCTGAATGTCTGAATACTTTGACCATCTGCTTTCTGTGTAAAATGGTACAGAAAGAGAAAAGATAGAGCTAGCAAAGAACACCTAGCTTCACAACAATATACCACCACCATGATGAGCACAGAATATACTATCCCAGGAATGGATAAAGAAAAGTATTTCAAAGATTCTCTAGTATCCAAGAAATAAAAGGTCTATCTTAGGAATAAATGCAGTTCCAGGGGTGATGTCTTTTTAATGCATGAATGGGAGACATGATATGCATAAGGGATTTCACCACCCTTTACCTATATGATTCCTGGTCTTTATAATGGGTCCTGAAAATTCCTCTTCCAGAAATGGAGTTTAGGAAACACCTGAAAGAGCTATTAATCAATGGCATTATGGAATCTCAAAGTCCCTATACCTCACCAGAACTGGTGGTAAAGAAAAAGATTAGAAAAAAAATGGTTATGTTTAAACTATTGAAACTTGAATACTAAAGGTTCTTGAGAATTAAGATGGATTGTACTACACTGTGAATTCAAGAGGTCATGAATTGTCTGCTAAGTAGCTTCTGTGTTGGACCTACACAGTAACTACTATAAGATCCTTAAGGCAGAGAAAGAGAATAACAAACCAGCCTTCATTTCTTCAATGAGATTCTACCAATTTGAGCATTCTTAAGGAATTTCTGGTATTTTCCCACATATCACAGAAAAGGTAGTGAATGACATGAATTAAAGACATTGATTTATCTGGATATAGGATCATAGCTATGGAGACTATCTTATTTTTTTGATGAAGAAATTGAGGCCAAGGGAAGATAAGTGACTTGTTTAAGTTTTTTCCACAGGGAGACTACTACAGCTATTAGGTCATCAAAAAGCTGGTAATCTAAACCTGTAAAATGACAAATACTAGTTCTGCATTACTTCTGTCAAGTATACATAGTACTAAGACAATACTGACTTTGAGGAGACAAAACTCAACACTTGGTCACATTCTAAGAATTGTCAGGAACTATAGGAACTAAAGACATTTTTGGATTTAGTGTCTAGTATAAGATTTATGAATGATTATGCCATCATTACAAAGCCTCATAATGAATATTCTATGGATATATTGCTAAAAAGAATCAGAAACAATTTGAAAAGTTAACCCAGAATTAATGTTTTGATATACCTTTTGAGGATAGTAGAACAAATATGATCAGACAGGCCTTAAAGAAGTGTGTTAATTGTCTTTCACATGAAAAAGTGTGGGCTTTTGCCTTTCTTAAGTGTGTCCTTTGTTTTTTTTTCTTTATTAAAGCTTTTTATTTGCAAAACATATGTATGGGTAATTCTTCAACATTGACCCTTAAAAAGCTTTCCATTACAAATTTTTCCCCCCTAGTCCCCTAGATGGCAGAAAATCCACTACATGTTAATTATGTTAAAATACTTGACAAATCAAACATATGTATACATATTTTCACACTTATCTTGTTGTGCAAGAAAAATCGTATCTACAAGAAAAAAAAAATCTGAGAAAAACACAATGCAAGCAAACATCAACAGAGAACATGAAAATGTTATGTTGTGGTCCACATCTCATATCCCTCTCTCTGGGTGTATATGGCTTTTTTCACTGAACAACTGGAACTGGTTTGAAGCATTTCATTGTTGAAGAGAGCCATGTCCATCAGAATTGACCATCATATAATCTTGTTGTTGCTGTGTATAATGATCTCCTGGTTCTGCTCATTTCACTCAGCATCAGTTCATGCAAGTCTCTCCAGGCCTCTCTTAAATCATCCTGCTGGTCGTTTCTTACAGAACAATAATATTCCATAACATTCATATACAATAATTTATTCAGCCATTCTCCAATTGATGAGCATCCATTCAGTTTCTAGTTTCTAGCCACTACAAAAAGGGCTGCCACAAACATTCTTGCACATGTGGGTCCCTTTCCCTCCTCTAAGATCTCTTTGCGATATGGGCCCAATAGAAACACTGCTAGGTCAAAGGGTATGCAGTTTGATAACTTTTTGAGCATAGTTCCAAATTGCTCTCCAGAATGGTAGCATCCGTTCCCAGTTTCACCAACAATGTATCAGTGTCTCAGTTTTCCCACATCCCCTCCAACACCCATCACTATCTTTTCCTGTCATTTTAGCCAATCTGACAGGTGTATAGTGATACCTCAGAGTTGTCTTAATTTGCATTTCTCTGACCAATAGTGATTTGGAGCACCTTTTCATATGACTATAAATAGTTTTAATTTCATCATCTGAAAATTGTCTGTTCATATCCTTTGACCATTTGTCGATTGGAGAATGGCTTGAATTCTTACAAATATGAGACAATTCTCTATATATTTTAGAAATGAGGCCTTTATCAGAACCCTTAAATGTAAAGATGATTTCCCAATTTATTGCTTCCCTCCTAATCTTGTCTGCATTAGTTTTGTTTGTACAAAAACTTTTTAACTTAATATAGTCAAAATGATCTATCTGGTATTCATTTAAGAGTTCCAGTGCGTGTCCTTTGTTTTACACATTGACATCAGCCTAGATGATTTGAAGATACTTTTGTAAGGGGAAAATGGATACAATAGCCTATTTCACTTGCCACTAAGTGGTTCACTGATACTGAGACCTATTATCCCATCCACAAATTGAAATTTTACGTGTTGATGTATTAACATTGAAAAGTTTGCCTGGATTCATGCGAAGGTATAGATAAATAGACACATTTAAATATGGATAGATAACCCACTGACTTACATTTTGAAAAGTGCTAATCAGAGACAAATATCATCTCTGACCAACTATGAGTTAAATTTGAATTACCGGCCAAGAACTAATATTGCTGCAGATGTTCTATCTAGCAAATGCCATATATCAGAAACCATGATTATTCCCAAAGAAAGTGTCATTTGTGACATGAAAGGATTTTATCTGGAGAGCGTACCATTAACAGAAATAATTTTGAAGCCTTGAGGCTATTCTCTTTCTACAATCTGAGAATGGATAACTAGTGACAAGCCAGGCCAAGAGAAATGGACATGTTCTGTGGGGATACAGATCATTCATATGAAAGTAGTACATCAGACATCCTACACAAGGTATGAGAAGGCAAATAGTTCTTCACAGAGCTCACTAGTCCATGGCTTTGAAAGATGTTCATGATGATTTTAGACACCTGGACCATGAGAAATCTATCTGGTGTGAAATGTATTCTTTTGCTCTCAGATGGCAGCAGAAGTAATGATAAGGCTTGTGTCCATAGTATTCACAACAAAGTGCTGATTCAAGATGTTTATTTAGAGAATATAAGCAGCAGCAAATTTCTGAACTGTTATTTATCTTGTCTTTGGAAGCGTACTGGAAGAACATGAGCAACATCCAAAGTTGACAGAACCCTTCATGGAGTACATATAGGCCCACCCAATCAACTGCCAAAAGGCTTCTAAGCAATAGCAAAAATGTTAGGTTAGACTACACCACCTCTCAGATTGGCTAAGATTACAGGAAAAGATAATGATAATGTTGGAGGGGATATGGGAAAACTGGGACACTAATACATTGTCGGTGGAATTGTGAACAAATCCAAGCATTCTGGCAAGAAACTGGAAACTAAGTAGATATTCATCAGTTGGAGAATGACTGAATAAGTTATTGCATATGAATGTTATGGAATACTATTTATAAGACATGATCATCAGGATGATTTTAGAGGCCTGGAGAGTACATGAAATGATGCTGAGTGAAATGAGCAGAACTAGGAGATTATTATACACAGCAATAGTAAGAATATACAATGATCAATTCTGATGGACGAGGCTCTCTTCAACAATGAGATGGTTTAGGCCAGTTACAAAGGTCTTGTGATGAAGAGAGCCTGTACCCAGAGTGTTGACTGTTGGAACTGAATGTGGATCACAACATAGTATTTTCACTCTTTTTGTTATTGTTTGCTTGCATTTTGCTTTCTTTCTCAGTTTTTCTTTTTGATCTGATTTTTCTTGTGTAGCATAATTGTAGAAATATGTATAGTGAAATTGCACATGTTAACATAAATTAGATTACTTGCTATCTAGAGGAGGGGTTGAGAAGAAGGGAGGGAAAAATTTGGAACAACAAGGTTTTGCAAGGGTGAATAGTGAAAATTATCCATATTTTGAAAATAAAAAACTTTAGTTAAAAAAAAGAAAATTAGAAGTGGGCAAGAAGAAGTCAGAAAAGTTGCAAAAGAAGAAGAAATAGTAAAACAAAATATAAAAAAATGAAAAAAAAACAGAAAAGAATGTGAAATACTTCGTAAGAAAAACAATTGATATGGAGAACAGGTCAAGATGAGAAAACTAAGAATAAATGGACTGGAATAAGCTATGATCAGAAAAAGAATCCTGATGCAATAATACAAGAAATAAAAATTATGTGTGTGTGTGTGTGTGTGTGTGTGTGTGAGTTCTTTATAAAAGAAAAATTGTCCTGAAGTGTCAGAACAAGAACAGAAAGCAGAAATAGGAAAAAAAAATCCACCAATTACCATATGAAAGAGATCCTATAAGCAAAACCTACAGGAATGTCATAGCCAAATTCCAAAACTCTCAGCTCAAGTTGAAAATATTATAACCAAAAATAGAATCACACAAGACCTAACTGTAGCTATTTTAAGAGACCATAGATCTTGGAACATTATATATTAAAGAGCAAAAGAACAGGAGTTGTGGCCGAAAATATCATACCTAGCAAAGTTAAGCATAATCTTGAATAGAAAAAATATGGTTATTTAATGAATTACCAAACTTTCAGGATTTTGTGGCAAAAAGATCTGAATTTAATAGGAAATTTGACATAAAAGACCCGAGAGAAATATAAGATAAGGTGCAGCTAGGTGGCACAGTGGTTAGAGCACCAGCCCTTAAGTCAGGAGGGTCTGAGTTCAAATCTCAGACATTTAACATTTCCTAGCTGTGTGGCCCTGAGCAAGTCACTTAACCCCAATTTTGCCTCAGCAAAAGAGAGAGAAATATAGGATAAAGAGAATAATTATCTTATGTCTGTGTGAGAGACAGAACTGACACAGATGAATTTGAATTATATGGGGAAGGAGGGCTAGTAGTTCTGGAACCCTACTCTTATAGGAAATGGGTTAAAGAGGGAACAATAAATGTATATCTTGAAGGTATAAAAGTCTTCTAAATTGAGAAAGAAACAAGAGGGTAAGGTAACAAGGAGGGGAAGAGGATAAGAGAGGGATTTTTAAAAGGAATCCGAGAGAAAAACATACACATTTAGAAGGGAATAAAATTATTATAATTTATAAAGAAATAAGGGGGTAAGAAAATAGAATAAGGATAGGGTATAAAAGAGTATGCAGATTAACAGGAATGGGATAAAGATATATTTCAAAAACTATAAAAATCTACTAAATTCAGACAGAAAGAAGGGAAAAGGGTGAGGAGAGAGAGTAAGGGAGAGATCCTTGGAATAAGTTAAATAATAGGAGGGCAAGGTAGTGGGTAGAAATAAAAAACAGAGAAGTCAGAAGAGAGGAAACGAGATAAACACAAACAAAATAAAGATTAGGAGTAGAATTTACTATGTTAAAAATGCAGAGTAATAATCATGTTGGTCAAAGTTGAAAGAAAAATAGAGAAGGAAACTACAGTATAAGGTTGGAATATTATTATAGTGTAGGAAATGAGCTGGTGGATTTAGAAATATATAGGTCTTGGACTTATGAAGGAAGATAGTATCTACTTTCAGAAAAAGAGTATATGTGTATGATTATAGTTATTTATGCAGATATATGTATGTGTATGTATATATATGTGTGTGGCTATATATGACTATGTCTGTGTCTGTGTATGTATTCAATTAATGTACAGCCTTTTTGTGGGGAGAGGGAAAGAAGGAAAAAAATAATGTAAAAAGTGCACAACAGAACAGAAAAAAATCTACAAAGAAGCAAAGATGTATTTTTCTCTGAACACAATGTAGTATTTATTATATAGGCTTTTTTGAAATATAAAATTTATTGCTTTATATTTTAAATCCTCTGTTATGTTCTGCTGTGCACATGGTAATTTTTATTCTTTTCCTATTTTGAATTTAGGTTTAAAGTAAATTTTAATAAAAGAAAAAAAAAATCAAGTAATACAGGAAGGGTGGTCAGGGATCCTATCAGGGAGGGTGTCAGGAGGAGAGTTTCAGCCAGAAGATAGAAAGAGTGAAAAAGGAAACTGTATAAGATGATAGCCAATGCCTCTGTTTAACCTATATAGATTGTTTACTGTCTCGGGGAAGGGGGAGGGAAGAAGAAATATTTGGAACACAAAATGTTGGAAACTATCTTTACAGGTATTTGGAAAAGTAAAATACTATTGGGGGAAAAAAAAAGAGCCAAAGACATAGCCTTGGGGCACCTTCCCCTCTTTTCCTTCTCTCCCCCCCCCCCCCCCCCCAGTTAGTGGCTCTGATTTAGATTAACATCTAGCAAAGGAAATGGAGAGAACCGGGGTAGATTATCATGAAAATTTGTAGAGGATAAAGCATTTAGGAAAGGAGATAATGGACAGTGCTAAAGTTTGCAGAGATAAGAAGAAAGATAAAGATTGATGAAGTGCATTAGATTTGGTAATTAAGAGATCACTGTTGACTTTTGAAAGAGCATGTCAGATGAATGATGAGATGCTATATTACAGAAACTTAAGAACTGAGTAAAAGCATAAGAAATGGAGACACTTAAAAGTCTTTCAGGAAAAAACCTGGAAAGATGTGCTCATGAAGTGAGCAGAACCAAGTATACAGCAATACTGTACAGTGATCAACCATGAATGACTTTTATTTTCAGCAATTCAGTGATCCAAGACAATTCCAAAGGACTCATGATGAAAAATATTATCTACTTCCAGAGAAAGAACTGATGGAATCTGAATGAAGATGAAGCATACTACTTTAACTTTTTAAAATTTTTATACTTTTGGTCTAATATCTTTAATAACATGATTAATATGAAAATATGTCTTAAATGAATGTACAAACATAATCCATAAGGGAGGGAGGGAGGGGATGAAGGAGAAAGAAGAAATTTGGAACTCAAAATTTGAAAAAATTTAGTGTTAAAAATTATCTTTATATGTAATTGGAAAAAATAAAATACTAGTTTAAAAAGATGAAAGCATGTTTCTTAACTATGGAGCAGGAATTCAAGACAGCATAGTATAAAGGGTATATAGATCTAAAGGGGGACATATTGGGGGGTAGATACAACTGAGTAAGATGAGAGGGAACATTTAGCAGAAGAAAAATGAAGCTTGTACTTTAGCAGCCAGTGTTCAAAAGCACCAGGATGAGGAGAGTATGAGGGGAGAGAATATGCTAATCATTAAAGAATGAGTTCTGGCAGAATATCAATTTCTAGGGAGAGGTCTATTGAGGAGATAGGTAGACAGCTACTTCAAAGCTCTCTCTCAAGATCCAAATTCATAGCATGTTGTGTCCTTCAAGGCTCAGGATGCCTGTTGCAAGAAGCAGAAAAGGCAAAGACTCCAGCCAGAAAACAAAAACTACAGTTCAAATTGAATGAATTTCAAAAAAGAAGTTTCTGAGGCAAAGAAGCCAGTCCTGGGTGGCCTGGATCAGAAGGTGACTCAAGGTTCTTGGCTAAGTCTTCATAGCTAAGAGGTCAAAGGAAGGAGGTTTAGATCAGGGTTTGAATTACAGCTCTTTAGGAAGGCTCTTGGCCAAATATAAAGGATAGAGGTAAGGATTGGTATAAGGTCTCCTGGTAAGTTTGTTCCCTCCTTTCCGCTGATTCAAATCTTACTCATGTTTCCAGGTCAAAGTTTAGTTCTTAGTTCCTTTTTTGATGCCTGCTCCAAATAACTGGGCTCTAAAACAAGATGATTCCCTCTTTTCTCATCAAGTATAATCCTTACTGTCTATATCCCTTATTTGTATATTATCCTTTATTGTTATTTAATCAATATTCCTCATAATATCCTTTTCAATGTAGTTATAAACCGCTTCAGAGAACAGCACACAATACTAAAATTTTTTTAAAATAGATCACATGAATCAATATCAAATTAGCAAACATTAAGCACATATGTGCAGATCATAGCAGGCTTTGAGTAGAAATAGTTTAGATAGCGGCAAATAAAAAATGTGATTTAACTCACTATGAATTTATGGTAGTAAGTGTATCAACTAGCCCTTTAATGTTGCTTAATAACTTATACTCTACCATTATTGACTTACCCTCATTTTCTGCAATGACTGCTTAACTTTATATTTAGAACAGATGAGACAGTGTCACAGTGATACAATTTGATGAAGTTAAGAATATCTGAAGTAAAACTTCAATTTTTTTCTTCCCAATCTCAACTACTCAGCATCATTTATTCTTTTTTTTAACTAGGTGGATATATATTTATTTTTTCTTTTTCTTTTCATTTTTTTCATTTATTCTTCTTCACCCCAGTATCAGATGAAAATTTATCTCTTATAAAGCTAATCTCCTTCATGTGTGCTCTTGATCCCAAGCCTTCTTGAACTTCTAATCATCTTTTGACAAATAAGCATACTTTCTCTCTCATGCATCTTCAGTCTTAGTCTCTCAACCATCTTTTTCTCAACTGTCTACAAATTATTCAAATAATCTTTTGTATCCTTCCTCTCTACTCCTACCAATTCAACTCCCATGCCATTATTTCCTCCCCCTTCCCTTCTACTTACTACAATCCAGTGGCCATCCCATCCTAACAATCTATTTAGAAGGTTACTTACACACAGTATTTTCATTTCCTCACCACCCACTTTTTCTTTGCCAGTCTCTGGAAATTTTATGCTTTTTATCCTCACTAAATTTTTCAAAGATAACAATAATTAATATGGCAATTTTTCCCCCAGTCCTTCTTGACTTTTTCACAATATCTTACACTTACCTCCTGAATAAACCCTGCTTCAAATTAAGAAATTTTACACTTTTTGATTTTCCTGTTTCTCCAGTTGCCTCTCCACCTCTTTTACTAACTCCTTTTTCTCTTCCCAATACCTTAATGGATGTTCCAGAGGTTTTATTCCTGGCCCACCTCCCTTCCTTCAAGCACACTCTTCTTTGGAAACCTATTTACTTTTTAGGCCTCAACTAACATCTCTGTAGATATCTCCCAGAGCTATATCTACAATTCTAATTTTTCTTTTAAGCTCCAGCCAGAGCCCTATCTCCACCTAAAAATTGTAACAAGTCAACATGTTCAAAATTGAGTTTATCTTTCTCTCTCCCATTGAATTCACTGTCAGTGATAACACCATTCACTCAGTCTCCAATATCTGATATCTTGATGTCATGAATTTTCCCCCCACCACAGTGACTAAGTCTCATTGATTCTATCTCTACTCCATGTCACATGTCCCCTCCTCTTTATTTCCCAATCTTATTAAAGTAGTAGAAACCCTCACTGCCACCTGCTTGCATTATTGCAAAATTACAGCTTTTTTGCCTCGTCTTTTTCTCCTCCAAGCTATTATTCATACTATTGCAATATCTATTATGTTCAAATTTGGTTATGCCAATCCCTTGCTCAAAAATTTTCAATAATTTCTTAATTATCTATCCAGTTCAACTAGCATCCAAACAGTCCACAATCTACTGCTAACCTGGTGCTCTTTCCAAGGTTATCATACACTATTTTCTCCTATTTAGTCTGTCATAGACAAACTAAACTGTGTCCCTACTAACTATGCCATACAATGTCCTGTTTCTTTGCTTATGCTCACTCAGCTCCTTATCTGGACTAGCTGTCCTTTTCCAACTGCCTATTAAAATCATTCCAATACTTTAAAATCTAATATTAGTTAACTCCTCTCTAAAGCCTCCTCTGATCACTCTAGGGAGTAATTAAGCAATGACTTTTCTTTCCATGGGATCTCATACTGCACCTCATTTTGTACCTCTCTAAGGCACTTTCTCTGTATTATTTTATTAGTTATTGAGTTACATGTCATTTCCTATTATACCATGAGCTCTAATAGGACTAACTTCCTTATCTATACTTTGTAATTCTACACAGAAAAGTTATTTAATAAAATGTTTGGTGAACTGAAAGGTCCTAAATAGGGTACAAGGCACCACTACATTTTGTTGGGTTTTTTTAAATTTTTAAATTTTTTTAGCTTTTTTGCTGAGGCAATTGGGGTTAAGTGACTTGCCCAGAGTCACACAGCAAGGGAATGTTAAGTGTCTGAGACCAGATTTGAACTCAGGTCCTCCTGATTTCAGGGCTGGTGCTCTATCCACTGCACCACCTAGCTGCCCCCACTACATTTCTTTATAATATTTTTACCCTAAGTAAAGTTGCAAGGCCTTCCACATCTCATCAAAATAATTTCTTTCTCAATTCTTTCAGAAGAAGACTCCAGGAAGTCAAGGTAAACAGGATGCCATCTCCAAAATCCACATCCCCATGCTTTATGCCCACCCCTCTGTAACCCACATTTCTGGTCTTCAAAATCTAGTTTAACACTTACTTCTTCCAGAAAATCTTTTAGGATTGACCTTACTATTCATTCTTGATTTAGGAACATTTTAGTCCCCCATGTGTTCACTTTGAACAATATTAACATGTATTCAGAATCAGAATTAGAAGAGAACTCAGAGATCACCTAATCCAATTTGTACCTAAACAGGAATCCCCCTCTACAATATCCTCCAAAAGTGGTTATCCAGTCTCCATATGAAGACCTTCAGTGATAGAGAATTCATTAATTACAGAGGCAACCCATTCTATTTTTGGACAGCTCTAATTATCAGGAAGTTTCTCTTTATATGCAGGTAAGATCTCTTGGGGGATTTTCTATCCACTGCTCCCTCCCTTAAGTCCTCTCTTCTCTAGATTAAACATTGAAAGTTCATTTAACTGATGTCATGTCAAATGTCAAGGTCTTTAATTATATCATCACCCATCATGGTTACTCTCCCTCCTCTGGATGCGTTTAAAGTTTGGTAATATGTTTCCTAAATTGGCACTTAGAACCAAACAAAATATTTCAATTGCAATCTGACAAGGGCAGAATATAGTGGGATTACAGCCTCCTAAATTCTGGATATTATAATTCCATAAATGAAACCTGTTACATACAAACAGTGTTAGTTTGAGGTGATATTACATTACTGATTCATATTGACCTCTTAAATCTATTAACCTCCCACATCTTCTTCATATCAAATTTTGTATCCCTAAAGCTTATCACTGTGCATGGCCCATAATAAAACCTTTAAAAAATGCTTGTGGACAGTCATACTTCTTCCATTTTGTACTGATTCAAAAAATCAGTTCCACAAGTAGAGGATTCTGAATTTATTAGACTTAGCTCACTTTTTAAAACTTGGTTTCATTTTTGAAAAAAGCTTTTCAGAAACTAATCGAAACACTAATTTATATTACAAGTCCTAAAATTACTGAATTAAGGTTGAAATATTATTATACTTTCATATTATCAGATACTATTTAGATCTTTTTGAATCCCAATTCTATGAACTGACATGTTAACCAAATCTCCCAGTTTCATAACATCTGGAGATACTATAAGTATCCTCATCTATGCTTTCACGCAAATCACTGATAAAAAAGGTTGACTAGCATAAGTCTGAAGCTTTAATTATTCCCTGCAGAGTAGACTTTTCCCTCTATGGTGACATTTCTTTATTTACTTGTCTTTTGATTTCATCACTTGATCAGTTACAATTCCATCTAACTATATCTACCTTTCATCTTTCTATTTTGTCCACAAGGATAGCTAGTCAAATGCTTTGCTAAAATCCAGGCATTCTTCTGACCCACCAAATCTAATTCATCTGTCAAAAAAATAAAATGTCATTTTGTTCTGACCTGTTTTTCTTGAAACCATGAAGGCTCCCAGTTTTCACTTCCTTAATTCTTTTTTTAAAATTAATTAATTAATTTTTTATTTGCAAAACATATGTATGGGTAATTCTTCAACATTAACCCTTACAAAGCTTTCTGTTACAAATTTTTCCCCCTACTCCCCACCCCTCTCCTAGATGGAAGGAAATCCACTATATGTTAATTATGTTAAAATACTTGACAAATAGAATATATGTATACATATTTCCACACTTATTGTTGTGCAAGAAAAATCATATCTACAAGAAAGAAAAATCAAATAAAGGAAACACAATGCAAGCAAACATCAACAGAGGGCATGAAAATGTTATGTTGTGGTCCACATTTCACATCCCTCTCTCTGGGTGTATATGGCTTTCTTCAGTGAACAATTGGAACTGGTTTGAAACATTTCATTATTGAAGAGAGCCAAGTCCATCAGGACTGATCATCATATAGTGTTTTTGTTGCCATGTATAATGACCTCCTGGTTCTGCTCATTTCACTCACCATCAGTTCATGCAAGTCTCTCCAGGCCTCTCTGAAATCATCCTGCTGGTCGTTTCTTACAGAACAATAATATTCCATAACATTCATATACCATAATTTATTAAGCCATTCTCTAATTGATGGGCATCCATTCAGTTTCCAGTTTCTAGCCACAAACATTCTTGTACATGTGGGGCCCTTTCCTTCCTTTATGATTTCTTTGGGATATAAGCCCAATAGAAATGCTACTGGGTCAAAGGATATGCACAGTTTGATAACTTTTTGAGCATAGTTCCAATTTGCTCTCCAGAATGGCTGGATCCGTTCGCAGTTACACCAACAATGCATCAGTGTCCCAGCCTTCCCACATCCCCTCCAATATTCATCATTAACTTTTCCTGTCATTTTAGCCAATCTGACAGGTGTGTAATGGTACCTCGGAGTTGGCTTAATTTGCATTTCTCTGATCAATAATGATTTGGAGCACCTTTTCATATGACCACACATAGTTTTAATTTTATCCTCTGAAAATTGTCTGTTCATATCATTTGACCATTTATCGATTGGAGAATGGCTTGAATTCTTATAAATGAGACAATTCTCTATATATTTTAGAGATGAGACCTTTATCAGAACCCTTAAATGTAAAGATGATTTCCCAATTTATTGCTTCCCTTCTAATCTTGACTGCATTGGTTTTGTTTCTACAAAAATTTTTTAATTTAATATAGTCAAAGTTATTTATCTGGTTTTCAATTAAGAGTTCCAGTTCTTCTTTGGACATAAATTTATTCCATCTCCATAGGTGTCTGAGAGGTAAACTATATTACATTCCTCTAATTTACTTATAATATCACTTTTTATATCCAGATCATGAACCCATTTAGATCTTATCTTGGTACATGGTGTTACATGTGGGTCAAGCTCTAATTTCTTCCACACTAGTTTCCAATTTTCCCAGCAGTTTTTGTCAAATAATAAGTACTTATCCCAGAAGCTGGGGTCTTTGGGTTTATCAAACACTAAATTGCTAGAGCTATTGCCTAGTTTGTCCTGTGATTCTATTCTATGCCATTGATCAACTACTCTATTTCTTAGCCAGTACCAAATGGTTTTGATGACTGCTGCTTTATAATATAGTTTTAGGTCTGGTACAGCAAGTCCACCATCATCAGCCTTTTTTTTTCATTAATTCCCTTGAAACTCTTGACCTTTTGTTCTTCCAAATGAATTTTGCTACAATTTTTTCTAGATCTGTAAAATAATTTCTTGGGAGTTTGATTGGTACGGCACTAAATAAGTAAATTAGTTTGGGTAGTATTGTCATTTTTATTATATTCGCTCGGCCTACCCATGAGCATTTTATGTTTTTCCAATTGACTAGGTCTGATTTTATTTGTGTGGAGCCTTTTCTTAATTCTTACAGTTAATTGTTTCGGTATTTTTTCTTAATTATATAATCTAGATCCCCAATTATGGCCCCTTAATTGTAGTCTTCTTTATCTATATCTGGTTCCCAATAGTACTTCCACAGTCATTTAATCTTATTATGATCATTATGGAAGTAAACATTAGCAACTTAATTTAATAACAAACAAACTTTTAAATAGCATAAGAATGTAAATATTAAGCCTAAAATTATGTCAGTTTACTATAAAGCACTTACATTATTGTTGTGAAGATATTCAATTGCTCGAAGAATTTGGAAGAGATATTTTCTTAGTCGTTTACTTTCAAGTCCATGACAACAATGCTGTAACTCATCTAAAACTGTGTGATCAATAAATTCAAATACCAAATGAATTTTCTTTTTTTGTCGGAATACTTCAATTAGATTGACCAGGTTTTCGTGGTGAAATTGCTATTAACAAAAGAAAAAAAAAGATTTTCGGAAATTATTCTAAACATTTTAACTTGTATACAATTCCTACATAATATTGAATTGAGAATAAATTATCACTTTACCTCTAGTATTTCAAATTGAGTCATAAGTTAAGGGAATTTTGGTCCATTGAAGGATCTTCTTTAAATAAAGGCAATGTCTCCTTGTCAATATAACCCTTCATTTTTTTCATATCTGCTTATTCCAGGATAACTACAGGCAGAAGTAAACTGATGATATTTGGCAAAGTGCTAAAGAATATCAATGTGAACTTTAAAATTCCACTTGGAGGCCAATCCAACATCTTTACTAAATAGTAGTAAATAAGAGCTTTTATATTAGTAGAACTTAAATGTTTTAATTGATTTCAGTGATGTAGTAGAGGTTACAAAGAATTTTACTGCTTGATATCTTTATGTAAAAGAACTACCAGTTATTGTAATCTCACTGAGATGCTGAACACTAAAAAAAGAATGTAAGAAGTAAGTACTGGGTGGTCACCCAAACAAATTATCAAAATGCAAGAGAATTACTTTAAAATGCTTAGAAACTTCTCATATGAAACTTTTGCTTTAGATATGTGTCCATAATTTAATCTCTGTAGCAATTTAATAGGAATTTGTGAAGCTGTGGGTGGTATACTGCCATGTGTCCACATTACTCAGTTAAAGGTACAAAATATTTCCCATAAGAACCATCTTGATTTTGCACCAAAATTTCTTTAAATAATATCTTTCATTGTTACAAATTTTTCAAGGTGCCAAAAATGTTATTTCTCAAATCTCTTACTGTTTAAAAAGCAAAAATAAGGATATCCAATCAATGTTTAGATATCTGAGATTATAGAATATTTCAACTCAACTGATACATTCAAGGACTTAATCTTAGAGATTAAAAACTACTGAGCTAATCACCAATTTCCCTAACAATAACAAAACAAAAACCATGTACTTTGTAGCAAATATTCTATTATTTCCAGCATTAAAATGCAGAAAGCTGGGGCAGCTAGGTGGCACAGTCGATAGAGCACCAGCCCTGAAGTCAGGAAGACCCGAGTTCAAATATGACCTCAGACACTTAATACTTCCCTTGACCCTGGGCAAGTCACTTAACCCCAAATGCCTCAGCAAAAAAAAAAAAAAAAATACAGAAAGCCTAATTTTTTTTGACTGGCTTTCGACATACAACAAATACTATCTTTTGACTATAAATACCAAGTTTATTATATAAGTTAAACTACCAATTCTCTAAAAAAAAAAAAAAAAAAAATTTAGGTGGTAATATTCTTTCCCAATTTTACCAAAACTCTAAACAGTAGTTGAAAAAGGTACATTTTGAAATTTAAAAAAAGCTACATTTATTAGATTATTAAACATTTCATGGTAAAATATTTATATTTATTCCAAGGGGCATGTGGATTTTTAAAACTAAATTATGTAATTTCACCCTTTCTTTTAATTCAAAAATTTCTTTAAAAGTTTTTAATTTCTTATTCCAGCTCCCCAAGTAGGCAACATCTGGCAACACAAGGATAGCAATAAAAAAATAATAATAATCACTTCTGATTACTGCAACATAAACCACTAAACAAACAAACAAACAAAAAAGAATATAGTTTCTGGTTTGGTTTTTATTGTACCAGGTGGCCCACAAATCTAATTTGAGTTTTATTAAAACCTCACTCAGACTTTTGGGTCACTCTGTAGAAAAGACAAAGGTAATGAAAAAAAAGATGTTTTAAAAGAGTAAATAGATATACTACAATTATCCAGAACAAGTGATCAAATTTTCTTTATACATTACAATAAAATCAAAAGCACATCGAACTTCCTTTTTTTTGATCCTAATTCTATTACTACATTTTTTCTGCAGATGGTAGAGTTGTGTTCCATAGAAACATATCACTAGTGATGTTTCACAGAGCTTTTATATAAGTTAATACATCTCTTGGAAGAAACTAGATTTAGTTCAAATTGTCATCAGTTAAGGTTTTAAGTAAAGATTCTATCTAGTTCAAACTAAAAAGCACTCAAAATCAATGACATCAACCTAAAGTCATGCTAAAAGCAAGCAAATCAGAGATAACATTTGAAGTGTCTCAAAATAAGTTTTATTTGTCATGACATTTATACACAATTTTACACATGCTTTCACAATTAAAACACATAATCACAAATCCTTGTGACAAATTGATCATCTTTTCCAAAACAATTTAACAGAAAAAATAACCAGCTCCACTACCCCAAAGAAAAACTAGAGACAAAAGTATTTTCTATGGGAAAAATTCAATTTCTACCAAAATATAATAGTAATAAGGGCACATAATACGGTTACAAAAGTGGTCTTAAAAATATAAAAACTTGTGATTTTTTTCATTATAAGAATCTAGGACTTACTAAAGAAATCTTAGGTTTAAAAAATTTAAGTGATTTGCTCATGGTCATTAGCTAAATTTTATTGGTAGTTTTTGAACCTAGATCTTTCTGACTCCAAGGCCAGCACTTTAAAAAGCCTTTTGTATTCTCTACAAAATGATACTAGTTTGATCCCCTTTTCAAGGAAAAGGCAGACCATTTCAATATCTTTGCCAAGAAAAACCTCAAATGGGATTAAGAGTTGGACAGACTGAAAAACAACTGAATAATAATAATGCAAATCCACAAGGGGTAAAAATATTTTTGTATTTAAAAAAAAAAGCTGCTTCTCTAAAAAGTGATTATATCAATGTTCTGGATATAGTTCAAATTAAAACAAATATCTAGATGACTATTCTTAAATGTTGCTTCACCCTTTCACTTCATATCCTAGTAAACAAAATACATGGGTATTTTAAGTATTATGTATAGTCAAGGTTCATATACTTACAATGATCTTTTCTCACCTTTTTTTTTTTTTACAATTAGCTCTTAACTAATTTTTTCCTCCAGATTCCATCTACTTTTACCACTTCAAAGATCATCATTAGAAATGTGCAGATGTGCATTTCTTCCAACCTCAAAATCGGATAAGGAAATTTCATTTTCCCCTTCAAACTAACTGTCCAGACTAAGCTCTGCTTAGACGGCAGTGATACCAAATTCCCCTAGTCACTTAGGCTAGAAACTTTGGAACAATGGACTAGGGGGGTCAAAAGATTTGGATTAAAGTCCCAGTTCTGTCATTGCCTCCTTGTATGATGCTGGTGAAAGCCACTTAATTATTAAGCTTGTTTCCTCTTCTCTAAAAAGATAAGTGACACTTGTACTACCTAAGGAATGTAAAGCACTTTTTTTTAAAACTTTAAGAATGGCATATGATTATCTTAGGCAGTCAGCAAGTCTGGTTTAAATTCTTCCAGAACTATTACTTTGTATGTTTTTGTTCCTACTCAAAGAACTTTAGCATGAAATTTCAAAGTCCTCCACAATCTGGCTTCAATCTAACTCTCCAACTGTATCTTCTATGACTTACCTACAGAAAATCATCTATTCTCTACACATTCTTCTCTCATATGGTTACCCTGCCCAGAAATAGCTACTCTTCTCTACTTATCTAAAACCTACCCAATCTGTAATATCCAACTCAAATTCTAACTGAACCTTTCTCAAACTACAACGTTCCTAAAGATCCCCTTCCTATAGTGCTCATTGCACAACTTATTTGACATTTACACTCTATTAATATGAACTGTTTCTCTAAGTATGCTTTCCTTTAATTGCAAATTCCTGGAGAATAAAGATTGAATCTTCCTTCACTGTTATTATGGACAAAGTTGTGCACTTTCAATTGCTTAATCTGAATAATTCTTTTTAAAAATAGGGCTTTAAAATCTTGAATTTTTGTGCAAGCATGTCAGTTATATTTGCTAAAATTTCAAAAAACTTCTCTACTGAACTTTTCCCAAGAATCATAAAGGTCAAACAATAACATTGATGATACCTCCTTTTTTTTATTTGTATGTGTGTATTTATACAGAGAGAGAGAGAGAGAGCACATAATTTAACAAAATATCCTAATATGGAAATGACTTTTATTTCCTAGCCATTTCTCTTGACTTACATAGCAATTAAGGCAAAAGAAGCAAACCTTTAGAAACTTTATTTCTCTCATTGCAATTTTATTGACAGATTTTTCCGGTTTTTCATAAAATATCTTAATGGCTACTATCTGCCCAGTATCCTTATGTTTACACTTCATGACTGTTCCGTAACTTCCCTCTCCCACTTTTCCAAGGGTTTCATACATCTCCATTTTCAAGACTGGTTTCTAGTTCTTCATTTTAGAAAAAAGGAAAGAAAAAAAGAAAGACAAATGTTTATATTTGCACTTACTCCAGGCTGGAAATCTATTTCTAGAACAAATCTATTTGCACCAGAAGTTCTTCCTAAAAGGAAACAAAGGATTTTGAATATTTCAGAATTCCTCAACATCTAAATCTAATATAAGACTAATAAAGGAAAATGCAAAAGTTTTCTCCTGCTCCCTCCTCTTTTGGGGCATTACCACAGGCACTGCTGATAATCTTATGATTCTATCCCCATTACATATATAATTCTTAACTGTATTCACAGAGTTTCAATTACTGCCATCAAACTTTGGGTTCCCCCACAACTTCAGACAATCCACTAATACCTGAGATTCTAACAGCCTCGAACCTCCTTCCCATAATTTTATATGACCTTCCCCAATCTAGATGGCCGGGCAACCCACCCCGACTTCGAATACCCCAGCTAGGTATTAGTTCCTTCGCCTCAGGTCTAGGGCAGGTCTAAATCCTCCTGACACGCTTCACATCCCACCTCCCCTTCCAAGTCTTACTCCCTGACCCATACGCAGAGTGGCTCCTCCAAGTTAAGACCTTTAGACCACCTTCTCCACTCCGGGTAAGAACCTCTCCCAAGAAGTTCCCAAAGGCCTCAGTCCCCTCACGACCTCGTCTCCCACAAGCCTCAGCCCCAAATCTCCACCCCCGTGTCCCGCTGGAATAATCTCCCATTACCTAGGTTCCCACATTGCCTCAATCCTCCATCCCCCTCATCAAACCCGCGGTTCCCAGGCCCTGGCCGGGCGTGGCCCAGCAGCAGCATCCTCCTCTGCTCCGCCCTGCCACTGACCTGGTCAGGGCAGCTGCCACAACCGCCTCAGCCCATCCTGCGGCCCCACGGGCGTGGCTCCGAACTATGGCAGCCGCAGCCCTAGCCCTAGCCCTAGCCCCAACCCTGCCCCAGGGTCGTGGCCTCGCCGATCCGGCCTCGCCTTGCCCGCCTGCCCCACCACCCACTACCATGGCAACGCCGGCAGGGCGGGGACGAGACGTAGCGCGCAGGACCGGAAACTTCTTGAGTTCACCTGGTTCGGAACGGCAAGCAGAGAGGGACAGAAGAGGAAAGAAGGTGAGCCGTGCTTGGTCTTGCCCTGGTCCTGCGGAAGGCAGTAGGAGTGACCGTGGGGGAAGGCGCAATGGACTGGGGAAATGCCTTAGTCATCTGCTTTTTCGCCCAGGGTCGTTGGAGCCAGAATGGACCTTCTAGGGCTCTGTGCCTGAAATAATACCGACCGAAATGGGAGGATTCGGGCCTGAGAATCCGAAACGAAAAACCTGGAGGCGGCGGAAGGAGAGCCGGGAAGAGCGCCGGATGGGCCGGGGCAGCTAGTCTCTAGAGGATCCTGATTCCGGCCCTCCCAGTTCAGGCTCTTAGCATCCCGACCCCCGGCTGTTGTCGTAGCCTCCTCAGTTACCAAAAAGTTATTTTCTCTCCTGCCCTCTTCCCCTCCCGCACCCTCCCCTCATTGGAAAAAGAACGAAAAGTAACCCCTTCTGTCAGATTCGTAGATTGGTAGCATGGACCACGGAATTTCTGGAAGCCTGACTGGTCATTGTTCCACAAGCGTTTATTAAGCACGTAGCAGTCAACTAGAATTTGTTAGACATATATGTACTTACCGCTAAAAATACAACGAAAGGGCTGGAGGTGTGGGGATGGGAGAACTACCTAAAACCAAAATATGGTCCCTGCCTTCAAAAAGTTCACGTTCGAATGGGGGAAACAACATGTCAGTATCTCCAGTGATAGTGTGAATGGAAGGTAATCTCAAAGGGAAGGTATATATAGTGATAGGAGGATAGAAATGACTCTTGCAAAAAAAGGTGGAATTTGAGCTGAGTCGAGAGAAGCCAGGGAAACAGAGTCCAAAGTCCCCCATGAATGGGGACAGCCAATACAAAGAAGATGGAGTTTGTAGAACTAGAGTTAACAGCAATTAGGCCACTGTAGAATGTGGTGGAGGGAAGGAAAGTGTGAGAAGACAGGAAAGGGTTGGAATAAGTTAAGTTATGAAGAGTTTCAAATGCTGAAAAAGAATTTATGTGGAGAAAACTGGAGAAATTGGAGATAAGCTCACTGAGCAGGAGAGTGATAGTGATAAGATTTGTGCTTTAGGAAAATCAACTTCGGCATCAGTTTAAGATAGATTTATATTGATGTATGGAGGCTTCAAATAATTAGAAAGCCAAAGGAGTAGTCCAAAATTAATGAGGACTTGAACTTGTGGCTGAATGAGAGCAAGAAAAGGAAATATATAGGAGAGATGTTTTAAAAACAACATTTTGTAATGAAATGTTTGGATGATTGAGGAGTCCAGAATGACTCCAAAGTTGTGATTGTAGGTGATTATAATGGCATCCTCAGACAAAAATTTGGGAGGGATTAAAATAATGGATTTTATTTTGTATATTTTAAATTTGAGATAGCTATTGTTCAAACTGTCCAAGAAATAGCTGGAGGTGAGTGGCTAGTTCAGGAGATCTAGAGCTGGATATCTAGATTTGGAAATCATCTGCATGGAGAAAATAAACTCATGAGAACTGATGAGATCACCAAGTGAGAATCTATAGAGCAAAAATAAGGGTTCATACTGGACTCTTGGGAAGCACTCATATTATTAGGTATGAAAAACTAGTAAAGAGACTGAGGAGCAATTAGATAGAACCAAGCAGAGTGGAGAAGTTTAAAGAAAAATGGATATAGAGGCAAGAAGATCTGGGCTCAAATCCTGCCTCTGCTAAAGACTGAAGTTGTGATCATAGGCAAATTATTTAATCTTAGTGCCCCAGGCAACTCTTAAAATTAAAAATACCAGAAATTGCTTTGTTAATCCATCACTGGAAGGAGTTTCCACTCTGGGATCTCTCCAAGTAGATGAAGTTACAATTCTAAACCAAAACAAGAGAGGAACAATTTTCTGGATCATTGTTTAAGTGGCATTTTGATAAGGGTAAATGATTGTTATCTACTATGTCCTAGGAATAGGAGGAAGTATGGATGTGCATTTGTGAATAAAACGTCCTATTTTTTCTAGAGGAATTATTTTAATTGTATATTTCAAGTTTGTTTTCTATAGCTGCTAGTCAGAGATATGGTAAGAAAGCTTGTAGACAAATGTGGGTTTCCTTCTGTCAGTCATAACCATGTTCATACTGGTAGAAGTATAATGAACAGCAATAACAAACCCTACAAGAAAAAACAATTGTATGGAGGATATTTATTGCTCAGATTATCAATTCCTGTTGTAGTTGGATGGGCTGCCCTTTTGAGTTAGTCCATTATTTACTTATATGTCATAGGGAAACAATGTTTTTTTTTTAAAAAAAAAGTAGGCCCAGAACTGAAGATTAATTATGTGTTGGATTTATGGGAAAATGACATATCTCTTTTTACAATCCCAAATTATTCTCTGATACAAAAATTGCATTTAGAAGCATTTAAAATAATTCAAAAGGAAATGACCTCACATCTTCGGCATTTCTCTCTTTTTATTCATGTGCCTGCTTTCTCAGTTCAGGTCCTCATCATTGCTGGCCTGGAATATTCCCATAGTTACTTAATTGGTTTCTGAAGTTCACATCACTATACAAACATTACGTTCCAGCCAAACTGGCTTATTTGTTCCCTGTACTTCACATTCCACCTCCTACCTTTATGCCTTTGCAAGAGTTGTTGGTTTTTTTATTTTGTTTTGTTTTGTTTTGTTTTGATTGGAATGCTATCCCTCCTGACCTCCTCTTCTTGGAATCTTTAGTGCTTTTCAAGGCTCAGCTAAGATGCCACCTACTGCTGTCCATGGAGTTTTCTTTGCAAGGACAAGAGTTATTTGCCATATACTTCTCCAAAAGCAAACAGAGGTTAAGTAACTTGCTCAGGGCCACACAGCTAACAAGTATCTGAGTTTGAATTTGAACTCAGGTCTTCCTGACTCCAGGACTTTCCAACTACTTTCTAACCACTGACCCATCTAGCTGCCTCTTTGATAATGTTATCAAATAACATTTAATCATTTTACAACTTACATAAAACCCTGAAGACACTCTCTTTTCCTGCTTCTTCATGCATGACTCTGATTTCTGGGTCCTTTGCAACTTTACCAGATATAAAATCCCCTCTTGAGGGGAAAATATTTGTGTGAAGAATACTAAAAATCATACCTTTAAGTCCTACCTAGAAAAAAAAGTTTTGGATTGAAAATCTCTTCACTGGGCTCTAATAAACTGAGTCCAACTTTATTTACAAAGCTTCTTTCAGAAAGGTATGTATCCCACATACCACACATAAAAAATAGTCTCATCTATGCTTTTTTTTTTTACAGCTACCTCTCAAAAAAAAAAACAAATTTCATTTTTTCAATTATTAAAAATTTCTACCTTCTTTCCTTCCAGCCTCCACTTACCTCTCTCCAACTGAAAATGATAGAAAAACAAAACAAATTATAAATACACTCAAGTCCTCTGAAAACATGACTGTTCATTACAATGATCAGAATATTCTTTTAAAGAAGTTTGTTGTTACCACATTGTCATTGTTCTCAGATTCTATTCACTTTGTTTTCTGTCAGTTCATACAAGTTTTTCAGGGTTTTCTAAAACCAACCCCTTAATCATTTCTTATAATACAATATTATTTCTTTACATTTACATCCTATAATTTGTTTAGCCCAACTTGTTTGTTCCCAACTTATGGGAACTCCCTCAGATTCCCAAACCTTTTTTTTTATGTTGGTAGAATTTTTGTTTAGGACTATTCTCTCCTTTAATCTGCCCTTTCTTAGATTCCCCCTTTTCTTTCTTTCCTTTTTCAGTTTCCCTGTTGAGTGAAGTGTATTTTTGTACTCAATTCTGTGTGTCTATATTTTTCCCTCCTTTGATAGTTTAGATGAGAGTAAAAAATGTCTATTTGCTCACATTTATGTAAGATTATCCCTAACTTTCCTTCTTCCTCTCCTCCCTTTACTTTCAATTCTTAAGGTACTTAAGACATAATAAAATTACTCTAAGGTCTTGTCTAATTAGATGCCATGATCCCTGATGATTAGGCTCTAGGAAGATTCATATAATTTCCTCACATTTGTATGTAAATTAGCAGATTCTTATTTGGTTCCTTGAGTTCACTGTTTGCCTTTTTCTTTAAATTCCTATGTTTAAATTTCAAATTTTTATGCAGCTACATTCTTTTCCACAGGAGTGCTTGAAAGTTCTCTATTTTGTTAAAGATCCATTTCCCTCCCAACAGGATTATATTTAGTTTTTCTGGATAATTTATTCTTATTGCAAACCCATATAATTTTTCACCTGTAATATATTCTAAAATCTCTGGTCCTTTATAGTGGTGAGTGCTACAGTCATCTGACTGTTGGCTCTTCATTTTCAAAAGTATTTCTGGCTGATGGCAGCATTTTTTCTTTGATGTGGTAAACTCTGGATTTTGACCATGCTGTTTCTGGGACTTTTCATTTATAGATTTCTTTCAGGAAGTGGTTAATGGATATTTTCTATTTATACTTTATCCTCTGATTATAAAGAGATCTAGGCAGTTTCCCTTTAAGTTTTTCTGAAGTTGCCTATCAGATCTATAGAAAAGGAAGAAAGTTCATGACCAAATAAGAGAAGATTCATAGGTTAAATGGATAGATTATATATAATTATAATTTTTACACAAATGAAATTCATAAAATTAAGTAAGAAACTGGGAAAAATCCATCTCTGATAAAGACTTCATTTCTAAGACATAAAAGTAATTATTTCAAATTTATAAGTGGAGCCATTCCCCAATTCACAAGTAGTCAAAAGATATGAATAGGCTTTTAATATATGAAAAATGCTGCAAATCACAATTAGAGACGCAAGAAAACAACTCTGAGGTACTATTTCATATTTATCAGATTGGTTAAGATGACAGAAAAGGAAAGGTGGCATATTAGGCGAGGGAGCTATGGAAAAACAGGATTTTTTTGGTAGAGTTGTGAACTAGTCCAACCATTCTGAAAAAAACAATTTGGAACTATGGTCCCAAAACTTTTAAACAGTGTATACTCTTTGACAAGGAATATTGCTACTAGGTCTATACCCCAAAGAGATCAAAAAAGTAAAAGAACCATATGTACAAAAAAGATTTATAGTAGCACTTTGGGAGGGGTAGAATTCAGAACTAACAAAACTAAATTTAAAAACAAGATTTCCTGAAACATGATATATAAGTTCTTTTTAGGCATGGCTTTCAGGTAGTACATTGATTCTTATATATTTTTTCTCTTTGATGTTTTTTAGATCAAGTTATTTTACATTTTCTATCTTTTTGGTCTTTAGACTTTAATATTTCTTGTCATATACTCATTGGCTTCCATTTAGTACATTCTAAATTTTAGATAGTTTATTGCTTAAGCAAGATATACCTCTCGGAACAAATTGTTCATTAATTTTTTTCAATACCTCTCATTTCTTTTCCAATTTATTTTCTTCTAGGATTTTCATTTATTAAACATACACACACTTCTTAAATTTTTAAAAATTTTTGCTTCATCTCTTCTAGGAATTCTAGTTGTATTTGTGGCTAGACCACACACACACATACACACACACACACACACACACACACACATACATACATATTTTGCTTTTTGCTGAGGCAATTGGGGTTAAGTGGCCCCAGGGTCACACAGCTAGGAAGTGTATGAGACCAGATTTGAACTCAGGTCCTCCTGACTGCAGTGCTGGTGCTCTAACCACTGTGCCACCTAGCTGCTCCGGCTAGACCATATTTTTTTGAGCATTTGCTTGTAGAGGTTTTGAAGTCATTCTCTTCTGGGTTTGTGTCTCAAGTATCTTTGTCACCATAATAGGTTTTTATGGTAGAATTCTTTTTTAGTTTGTTCAGTTGTTCAGCTTACTTTCTGCTTCCAGACTTGATGTTGGATAGGCTTCTGCGCTCTTCAGGAAGGAAAATCTGGCTGGTTCTATTTATAGAAGGTATCAAACATTGTTTTATTTCAGGATCTCAAAAAACAGGTCAAGATTGCTAAATTGAAAGCTTTCAGTGCTCTCAGAGTTGTCTGATCTATGGCAAAGTCTAATCACTGCCTTTCCAGTCAGAGCTCTGCAAGTACCTGACCTGTGTTTGGGTCCGAATAACAATAGATTGTTCAACCCCTATCAGGCAGCTGGGAAACACTGCTAGTTCAGTGACGGAACTATGATTCTCTTTGGTCAGGGTTTCCTGCCCTGGTTATTCCTCTGCAGATTAAACTAGATCCTGGAAGGGAGACCCTGCTCTGTTTCTAGAATCTGAACCACACAATGGCTGCTACCTGCTGTGGAACACCACCCCATATATAAGTTGTCTTCTTACTCTACTCTGAATACCTAGAAATGGGTATTGGGTGACATAACTGCCAGATGATACCAGTTCCTTTTTAGTGTCCTGTTATGGGTCTGGACCTCTTCTTGCCCTAATGCTCAATCTCAGTCTGGGCAATCAAGTGCTCCAGATAACCACATGCTCTTGGGAAACCTTGTTCCCCAGTGCTTGCAGTCCTCTCTTGTTTCTCCCTGCCAAGCTAGATCGGAAAAGTTTGGCATTGGTTTTTTTTTTTCCCTTGGACTTCTCCATTACTATTCAATATAGTATATTTTTTATATGTTTGGAGGTGTTTGGGGGGAAGCTCACTGTATTTACTCCCAATATTCCACCATCTTTTTGTTGAGTTATTGATTTTTGTTTTGTTTTGTTTTTACTATATTTTTATTAAAGCTTTTTATTTGCAAAACATAGGCATAGCTTTTCTGTTACAAATTTTTCACTCCTACCCCCCATCCCCTCCCCTAGATGGCAGGAAATCTAATACATGTTAATTATGTTAAAATATTTGACAGAGCGAATATGTGTATATATATTTATAGTTATCTTGCTGTACAGGTAAAAAAAAAAAAAAACCTGAAAAGGAAAACATAATGTAAGCAAACCTCAAAAGAGTGTGTGAAAATGCTATGTTGTGTTCCAGACTGTCCACAGGCCTCTCCCGGGTGTATATGGCTTTCATCATCACTGAACAAATGGAACTGGTTTGAAACATCTCATTATTGAAGAGAAACATATCCTTCAGAATTGATCATTATATAGTCTTATTTTTGCTGTGTACAATGATCTGGTTCTGCTGATTTCACTCAACATCGGTTCATGCATGTCTATCCAGGCCTCTCTAAAATTATCTTTTTGGTCGTTTCTTACAGAACAATAATATTCCATGACATTCATATACCATAATTTATTCAGCCATTCTTCAATTGATGGGCATCCACTCAGTTCCCAGTTTCTAGCCACTACCAAAAGGGTTGCTACAAACATTTTTGCACATGTGGGTCTCCCTTTCCCTCCTTTAAGATCTCTTTGGGATATAGGCCAAATAGAAACACTGCTAGGTCAAAGGATATGCAGTTTGATAACTGAGCATAGCTCCAAATTGCTCTCCAGAATGGTTGGATCCATTCACAGTTCCACCAACAGTGTATCAGTGTCCCAGTTTTCCCACATCCCCTCCAACATTCGTCCTTATCTTTTCCTGTCATCTTAGCAAATCTGACAGGTGTGTAGTGGTACTTCAGAGTTGTCTTAATTTGCATTTCTCTGATCAATAGTGATTTGGAACACCTTTTCATATGACTAGAAATAGTTTTAATTTCATCATCTGAAAATTGTCTGTTCATATCCTTTGACCATTTATTGATTAGAGAGTGGCTTGAATTCTTATAAATATGAGACAATTCTCTATATATTTTAGAAATGAGGCCTTTATCAGAACCCTTAAATGTAAAGATGATTTCCCAATTTATTGCTTCCCTCCTAATCTTGTCTGCATTAGTTTTGTTTGTACAAAAACTTTTTAACTTGATGTAGTCAAAATTATCTGTTTTGTTATTATGATGATCTCTAGTTCTTTGGTCACAAATTCCTTCCTTCTCCACAGGTTTGAGAGGTAAACTATCCTATGTTCCTCTAATTTGCTTATAATATCACTCTTTATGTCTAAATCATGAACCCATTTAGATCTTATCTTGGTATGTGGTGTTAGGTGTGGGTCAAGCCCCAATTTCTTCCATACTAGTTTCCAATTTTCCCAGCAGTTTTTGTCAAATAGTGAGGAGTTATTGATTTTAATAATTATCACAACAGTTATATTTAAAATGTATTGAGAATGATCACATTCATTCTGTCTTGAACATAGTCCTACATAAGGTCCAAGCTTTAGGTAACAGATCCTTGTGCTGATCTTACATTGCTTCTATTTTGAAAACCTCAGTTTGTCATGGGATTATGCTGGTCACAGATCTGGCAGCCTTGTTGCCTTCTGGAGAATACAGCTTTTCTTGAAGCAAGTGCTATTTATGTCTCCACTCGAGATTCTTTTGGCTCTATTTGTATATAGTAAGGCCTAATTCTATAGATGTTATAACTCTGAATATTATAAAGTACCATCCTTGGACAGCTACTGCTCCTTAAGACTCCCAGATTTTCCCTTATTCCTCCTCTTACCTGAGAACTTTGCCAAACAATTTACAGGGCAAAGGAGGGGAGAGAAATGAGATAATTCATTAAGAACTCCCTCCTCTCCCCTGTTTCATCTTCTATCACCTGGTTAGTTGGTTGTCCTTCATATTTGAAGAGGACCAAAATGACATCACTATGTTAGAGTTAAAGTTGCACTGTGTGTCTGGCTGATCAGACCAACATGAGCTCGGAGTACTCTACCACAGGTTGGACACAAATAGTCCCTAGGAATATATGGGGTAACCTCTAATTTTGAGTATCTCACATTTTGGGCTAATTCAGTTCTGCTTTGCTCATAGAGTACAACGCCTTCTTTGATTAGGGCAGGCCATGCTAGGAAATCCTGTGGCAGTATCATTTCTAAAACTCTTGAAAAACATTGAGAGGGTCCTTGTATTGATTTTTCTGAAAAAGGTCATCTACCTAACAGCCAGGATGGCTTTAGAAGAGACTGAGGAACAGTCGATACGGTGTTATACGGTGTTTACTGCTCGACAACTCCAGGAGAAATTCTAGGAGTAGAACAGATCTGTATACATTTGTAGATCTGACCAAGGCCTTTGATGCTGTCAGTCATGAGAACTTATGGAAAATCCTCATAACCAACTCTCTACTCCTTTCTTACATCTTACTAATGTATTAGCCCTTTAGAATACTTTCTGATCCAATGACACTGACTTCGTTTCTATTGTTCAAACAAAACACTTCATCTCCCAACTCCAGGCATTTTCACTGGCTCTCACTCATACTTAGAATGCTCTCCTTCCTCATCTTCACCTCCTGTATTTCCTGACCTTTCTTCAAACTGTATCTAAAATCCCACATTCTACAGGAAATCTTTCTCAATCCCTCTTAATACATGAAAAGTACCTTTCTTCTGTTGTTCATTTCTAACTTATACTGTATATCATTTGGATGTACACATTTTTTTTTCTTTTGTTTCCCCATTAGATTATGAGTTCCTTGAGAGCAGGGAAATGTCTTTTGCTTTTCTTTATATTTTCAGTGTTTAACACATTGCCTAGCCCATAGTAGGTGCTTAATAAATGTTTACTTCCTGTTATTAATCACTCTAACTACAAAATTAGTCCTACTCCCCCCTTTCCCATACTCACCCTTAATGCAATATTAACCCCCAAGGTTTATCTCTAATTTTTTACTAATTTGTTCTAGACCCTTGCCTTCCTAAGAAATTATATTTGACATCTGAGATCTGGGTTTGAAACCCAGTTGAATTATTTACTACCTTTGTGACCTTGAAGAAATCAGCTTCTATAGATCTCAGGATCCTTATTTGTAAAATTTAAGATGACTTCAAGTTCATTATAATCTATAATCATAATGATCATCTAACTGGCCATTCCTGAATGGCCCTAATCTTTATCCCTGAATGATCCTAATCCAGTTTTTTTTCAGTCTTGATCAAGGGCTACTGAAAATCACTAGAAAGAGTCATAAAAATTAAGCTGATTCCAACTATTTCAAATTCATATATATCAACTCAAGTTCTTCTCTGCTCTTCAACATTTCTTCTACTCTACTCTATCAGATTATCTTATTCCTAATAATTACTATTCCAAATATTTATTTTTCTATGTTCTTTCCTGGCTATTAACCCCTCAACTCTCCACACTTAAAGCAGGTAACCTAAGCCTCTTTCACTGAGATGATTAAAATCATGCAATGTGAATTCTCCCATCTCTTTTCCATTTCAAAATATAGCTGCTCTATCCTTCCTTTCTGTCAGAAGAAATGTGATTTTATCTTTAGTTTCATCTTTAATCTTCTCCTTCCCTTCATATGGAGTAAAAGTGGAGTGTTTCCTCTTCAAAACCATGCTCTAGCAGTGATCTTCTCTCAAGTATCTTTCATCTCTCCCTTGCTATTGCCTTAACTCCATCTGCCTAAAAACTTGTTCAAGTCTTAAGTCTTTCTAAAAAAACAAAACAAAACAAAAAAAAACCCCAACCTTTGAACTTTATACTACTCCATCTCCTCTCCTTCATTTCTAAATTGTGACAAAATTATGTGGTATGTCTACTTCTTTATTATCCACTTTTCCTTCAACCTCTTGGCAATTGGCTTCAGTTCTCACTTTACTCAAACTGCCCTCTCAGAAATCACAGCCTTAGAATCAAAAAATGTAATGGAATTTATTTAGTCTTTAATCTCTCTGACCTTTCTGTAATATTGATGTTGCCCATCACTCCCTACTAGATTATTAAATTTCAAAAAATAGTTTGCATATCCTAAAGTGCAATATTAATATGAGCTATTTTTATTATTCCCTCAGTTTTTTTTTTCTTTTTTTTTCTTTTTTAATTTTATTTTATTTGCATAACATATGTGTGGGTAATTCTTCAACAATAACACTTACATAGCTTTCCGTTAGAAATTTTCCCCCCAACTTCCCCACCCCTCCCCTAGATGGCAGGATATCCACTACATGTTAATTATGTTAAAATACTGGCAAATCGAATATATGTATACATATTTCCAAACTTATCATTGTTGTGCAAGAAAAATCTTATCTACACAAATGATATATCAGATAAAGGAAACACAATGTAAGCAAACATCAATCAAGGAGTATGAGAATGTTATGTTGTGGTCCACATTTCGCATCCCTCTCTCTGGGTGTATATGGCTTTCTTCAGTGAACAACTGGAGGTGGTTTGAAACATATCATTGTTGAAGAGAGCCATGTCCATCAGAATTAATCGTCATATAGTACTGTTGTTGCCGTGTATAATGATCTCCTGGTTCTGCTCATTTCACTCAGCATCAGTTCACGTAAGTCTCTCCAGGTCTCTCTGAAATCATCTTGCTGGTCATTTCTTACAGAACAATAATATTCCATAATATTCATATACCATAATTTATTCAGCCATTCTCCAATTGAAGGGCATCTATTCAATTTCCAGTTTCTAGCCACTACAAAAAGGGCTGCCACAAACATTCTTGCACATGTGGGGCCTTTTCCTTCCTTTATGATTTCTTTGGGATATAAGCCCAATAGAAATGCTGCTGGGTCAAAGGGTATGCACAGTTTGATAACTTTTTGAGCATAGCTCCAAATTGTTCTCCAGAATGGCTGGAATGTGAATCCGTTCACAGCTCCACCAACAATGCATCAGTGTCCCAGCCCTCCCACAACCCCTCCAACATTCATCATTAACTTTTCCTGTCATTTTAGCCAATCTGACAGGTGTGAAGTGGTACCTCAGGGTTGTCTTGATTTGCATTTCTCTGATCAACAGTGATTTGGAGCACCTTTTCATATGACTATAAATAGTTTTAATTTCATCCTCTGAAAATTGTCTGTTCATATCCTTTGACCATTTATTGATTGGAGAATGGCTTGAATTTTTATAAATATGAGACAATTCTCTATATATTTTAGAGATGAGACCTTTATCAGAACCCTTGAATGTAAAGATGATTTCCCAGTTTATTACTTCCCTCCTAATCTTGTCTGCATTGATTTTGTTTGTACAAAGACTTTTTAACTTGATATGGTCAATATTCCCTCAGTTTTAGAGACACCACCCTCACCTGGTTTTCTTTTTTATCTCTGTAAACACTCTTCTGCCTCCTTCACTAGCTCCTTATTTTCTTTTCAACCTCTCTAACACAAGTGTTCCCTTAAAGGGTTTATATTTGACTGTTCTACACATATTTTCTTTGCAACTTTATTTACTCCAATAGCTTCAATTGCTAACTCTATGCCAGCAACTCAAAAATCTCTAATTTTCTAATCCTTACCTCTCAAACTCTAGACAGAAGTCTTCAATAACCTTTGGGATATCTCTACCGATATTCTATCAGCATTTCAAGATTAATATATCTATTCTATCTGTTATACCACCATTTATTGGATCTTCTATATTCATAGCCTTAGACTTTATCTTTAATTCTTCTCTCTTCCTTACCTCATATTCCATCAGTTACCAGATAGTACTATCACAAAGCCTATGTCTGTTTATTTTGAATCCTAATGTCTCTTATCTTTGATTTGGTTCCAGGTCACCAACTACTTGCTAGACATTTCTATCTGGATGTATTTCAAACTCAATATGTCTAAAACAGAAATCCCCCCACACAAACACACCTTAAAACCCATCCTTCTTTCATAGGATTATAAATTTAATTTAAAGGCCATCTAATTCAAGCTCTTCCTTTTGCAAAAATAGAAAATAAGGCACAGAGAGCTTAGTGTTTTATACAAATGCAGGATTTGCATTCACATCATCTAATTTCAAACACAGCTTTCTTTTAATGTGATACCTCAATTTCCCTTGTTCTACTGATAGCACTACTGTTCTTCCAATCATTCAGGTTCACAGCCTAGAAGTTGTCCTTGACTCATTTCTCTACTTTAATCTTGAGTCTTGTCATTCATACTTCCCCAACTCTCACACATTCATCCTCTTCCCTTAACTCATACAGTCTCTATCTTTGATAAAGCTCTCATCACCTTTTCTTTTTATTATTGTAACAGCTTCCCTAATTGTATCCCAGCATTTTCAGTCTCTTACTTCATTTCATTCTCAACATAGCTGCCAAATTCACATTCCCAAAACTCACCTCTGAACTCTACTCAAAAATCTTAAAAGCATCTTTATTGTCTTCAGAACAAAATGCAAAATCATCAGTTTGGCATTTGTAGTCCTCTGCAATACAGCTTTCACATTTCTAGTTTTCTTTCATCTTATTTCTTACTACCATCTCCGATCCAATCAAACTAATTTGCTAGCAACTGAATCAAATACTCAAACTCTCACCTCCATCCCTTTGCACAACTGGTCCTCTAGTTTCTAAAAGGCACTTCCTCTATATCTAAGAATCAGAGGTTCTTTCAAAGCATAGCTCAGGTGCCATCTCATATACAAGGCCTTTTCTCATCCTTCTAGTTAAGAGCACCTTTTCTATCTTGAAATTATTTTATATTTAGTATCCAGTCAACTAGAATTTATTAAATACTTAACTATGTGCTAGGAACTGTACTAAACACTGGGATATGAAGGAAGGAAAAACCCTTAATATCCTCCACTCTTAAAGAATTCACAATTTAATGGGGTAAACTTGGAAAACAACTGGTACAGACAGGATAAATTGGAGATAATCTAAGGAAAGACTTTAGTTAAGACTTGAAAGTTTTTGAAGCTAATAGATTTGAGGAGAAAACTTAACAGGCTTGGGGGACAAGCCAGTGAAAATTGGATCCTATCTTTCTTTACAAAGTGTCTTTCAAAATGTCATGTGTCCATTATAAATTAGACAGTGTCTCATTTTATACGTTGTATCCTCATGACTTTATGTAAGTACTAAGTCACTTGATACAAGTTTGCTGAATTGTTAAATGATTTAAATATAGAGGATGGCTATTACAAAATACATAACATATATAAAGAATGCTATAAACAAGTATTATAAACAAGAAATTACCAATTTGCTAAAAGTACTTTTAAAAGGAGTAATGGGATCAGTGACTTGAGCAATGCTTTGCTATAATATTCCCATAGCTTTCAATTTATTAGAGTAGATCTGAAGGAGCAGAGGATCCTTAAAATTTTTATTTTCTTTCAGTAGAGATCATGACGTGATATCAAGCCAGTATCTCAGTCTCACTTTTTATACATTCCTCAAAAAATCTGGAGAATATACTCATCACTGAACTTGTTGGGTGGTAATTTCCTTTACTCTGCTAAAAATCCCTACAAAATGGCAACATATTTCAGGGTGTATTAATATCATTTATCACTTACAGGCTCCTGATAAATTGAGAATTCTACTGGGATATAGTTTATATCATAAGTGTCTTTGCATTTCACAAGGAACTTATCTTTGCATCTCTCCCAGCATATAGCATATGGCTTGCACATAGTACTTATTAATAACTAGGCTTGAACAAATGAAAAACACGAGGCCAACGTTATATCAATCTTCTGTCTTCAAAGCAGAATCAAGAATTTCTTATAGAAAAAAACCACGAATTCTGATACAAATCCTCAAATGAAATGGATCTCAACTAAGAAAAAAACGTCATGCCTGAAATTCTAATGTAATTTTAAACACACACACACACAAACACACCTTCCTACGTTTTCCAATCCTAAAATAACTTCAGTGCAGAATATATGTCTGTGCACACAGGGATTTTTTATTTCTTTGTGTGTGTGGGACCATTTGTTGTTGCCCATCAATAAAAATTCTTCCTCTCCACTATCGATCTTTAGTTCTGGCCTGCTAGGTGGGGCAGAGAGAGGGGGATTTAAGCCTCAAATTATATTGGCACAATTTAAAAGTTTTTAAACAACTCTTGGCCCACGGCAGAAACGCGTCTATTTTCTGAAAACTATTCAACCTAGCTAAAATTGCGATCTCGATCACCAGGATAGCCACAGAACAGCGAGTTGAATGAATTCTCAAAGACGCTCAAACAAGGGCTGCGATGTAGCTAAAAGAGTCTCCAGATCTTGAAGAAAGCAAAATGAAATGCAGGCGTTGATTCCCATCAGGGAATGTCTGTCTCCTGGCTTCCAGCAAGGTCAACGATCGTGGTTCCTAGTGGGTAACTAAGAAGATCTGTCCCTAAGAGAAACTCCTTCCATGACCAGGGAAAACTGGCTTAACTCTCTTCACAACTTCACAGCTCCAGTCTGGCCCCAGAAACAGTTCTGCCTGCGTCACAGGGCCACGTGGTCTTGCTCCCTCCCCCATTTCATCTGAATTGTTGACAGCATCACCGAGTGTCACGTGATTTGACGTCATTGTCCTTCCTCCAGCCTGAAATCTCCGGAGCTGGCTGCATCACCCCCGCCCGCATCTCCGACTCCTCCCCACTCGGACGAGTCTAAAATTGTATCAAGGGGGAACTATCAGAGTATTAGTTGTAATACTCTTTCAGCTACATACTATGCATAGGAAATGAAGTGAATATAAGACATTCTAAATTATTGAATAGTGCTACAGTAAAGGATCGATATTTATCTGATGAAAGACGTAGAATTCGTTCAGACTCCTCCCTCTACTCCCCCTCCTACAAAGTCGACATGGTGGTACAGGCGGAGGGCGGAGGGATCTTTTGTGCAGCGGATGAAGAAGTCATTACGGGTTGTTTGTGAAGCTTTGGCGGTGGCGGTGCTCCTGAGTGCTACGGCCGGGGGTGGGGTGGGGGGTGGGGAGCTCGGGACTCTTTTCTCTCACACAGACCGCGGGGGAGCGGGGGGATCATGTCGACCCCGGCCAGGAGGAGGCTCATGCGGGACTTCAAGCGGTAACTGCCCCCAGCAGATGTCCCTGTCCTATTTTCCGGCTGTCTTTCTCTCCTCCCCGAAGCCTTTGGGCAAAAGAGGAGACTGGAGACCAATTCCGGCGAGGGCAGGCCGCAGGGCACCTTCCTTTTAGCTCCGCGACGCGGCCTGGCCTATCTGAGATCCCGGGTTGGGGCTGAGGGTAGGGTCGGGGTTTGAGGCGGCTCCTGACTGAAGCTCGCTGCACTCTGTCGTCCTTCAGTTCCGGGCCAAGAGAATTCCAATTTTCTCATCCCTTTCCTAGGCGAAAACGAGGGTGGGAGTGGGGGTAGAGGACCACACAGGCCTCGAGCTTCGCCGACCTCTCCGTCCCCATCAGTAGAAGGGGGGTCCGACACCCTAGTATTTGGGAACCGAGGACCATTCTCTTCATTTGTTGTTTGTAGCCCGTGTTGGGGAACTGCAGAGAGAGTGGGGGAAGGGGAAGCGCTGACTTTCTGGGTTTCATTTGTTATTTTAATGATGCGAGTCTCTGGTGACACCCCCAGATTTGGAAAAATGTGAGATATACATCTTTCCCCCACCTCCACCCTCCCTCTTTTTTTCATTTGTTTTTGTATGCCTTAGCGGGTTGTCTTTTTCCCTTGAGGAGATTCCCCTTCCCCCAACCGGAATCTGAATTTTGTGTTTTTGTAATTGAATCCCACACCCCTTCTCCAGGCTGGGCTGGACCTTGGGTAACCCCCACCCCTTCTGTGAGGGTGTAAAACCGGGGGAAGCTTGGGACTAATCCTTCCTCCTTCCCTTCTTTCCTCTCCTTTCCCTCTCCTTCCTCTCCCCCCCCCCCCCCGAAAAAGAAAGCAAAAACAACTTTGCTGGGTGCTGAGCCAGCCCAGACTCACTGTTCAGCCCTACTAAAACTAGTTAGGGGTTGGGGGGATCAATTCATTCTCTCTTGGTATCCCCGTTAGTTACCAGGAAGAATGTTGGATAAATCTTTGAACTAGTAACTTTGAAGGTTTGAAGAAATTCCCTTTTTGTCAATACTGAAAATAACAGGAAAAGCACCTGGGTCTCCTGTGGTGCATTTTTAGGATTTTTATCTCTTGAGGATGAAATTTTGACAAAGTAGTAAAAGTTTTTTTTTTTTTTTTTTTTTTTAATAAATGACTTCAAAGACACCTAAGAATATAAATGGTGAGAAAATATCTTGCTGAATCTATCTTTTCCTCAACATTTAAATTTTTTTCTTAAAGTGTTTGAAATGACTTTGTTCAGGGAAACCTGCCTTAGTTGTGAAAAAGTTTTTATTAAAAATTAGAATGCTCTCACGACGCCCTTTTTAAGTTCTCAGGAGAGGTGCTTGAGAGATCTTTTTCCTGGAGTATGAAGCAGTTGTGTCTATTAATTCAAACTGTGCTGTTGTGGTGGATACCTTTTCCCCAAGGGAAATTGGTATGATTCTGTTTAAATGCAGTGTGCTTTGAACCCTTATTAAAAAGGGGGGGGAATAGCAAGAAAACAAAATACTTATGTGCAAAGTATTGTATAATTTGCAATAAATTTTTTTTTAACGTAAAATTTTATAGCTTTATAGCTCTGCATCTAAGTCTTTAAAATAGGATTATCTGAGTAAGGGGCAAAGATGGTTGCTGACCCCATATTTTTTTTTCCTTGTTGTCTTTGTCTTGTTAATGGAAGGTAACACAAAAAACATTTTTAGAATTAGAAGATTCATATGTATGATGTATTCACCTTTTGATTAAAAAAAATCTTAAAAATACTCTTACAGCTCTTAACAGATATTTCACTGGTTAGTTTTTCTGAGAATTACTTAAGTAATAAATAAGTTTTCAATTTAGGTTTCAGATACATTTCCATCTTTTTAAAAATTTTGTTTTGGATACAGGTTAACTCTGGCAATAAAACTTTCATATACATTTCTAAATGGTAAAAAAAAAATTTTTTTAGATGCATACTCAGGTTAATTAGCAAGAAGTTGTGGCCACTGTGGAAGATTTATCTATCCTGTAACTTTGCTTGATGGTGCTAAAGAGGCCATGATATTTATCCCTAAGGGGAGGGTAGTGAATTGCAGGGTGTCCGTTTTTTGAAGGAGTTAGATATGTACTACTTGTATCTGAAAATTTCCGCTTCCTGTAATTGCTCTGTCTTTGTTGTCCATTGATCCCTGTTGGTCTCAGACTTTGACATCCTGGGGTACCTTCATTGTTATAACTTTTGACTTGCTTCTTCCGGAACCTCATTCTTGCCACACCTTGCTGAGAAGTTGAATTTACCCTTTAAATACTAGCCATTTGAATCCTTTTACTAGACTCAGTGTGACTTTGGCTGAGGCACTAAGTTTCTTTGACTCAATTTCCCTGACTACTAATTGTAGAATAATGGTAGTTGCATTATTTACTGTGTCTGATAGTTTTAAGGGATCGAATGAAATACACGAATATGAACAGATTTGAAATTCATGAAGTCTTATAAATATCACCCATTCCATTTGTTGCTGTTCAGTGTAGCAGTTTTATTTAGAATCATAGTGGTCACAAAGTCATAACTAATATGAGAATAATATTTACTGTTTGCAACTCTTTATTTTGTACCATTATGGGCAAAATAGCCTTTAAGTTATGAATTCATAAGATAGCATTTTATAAGGTAATTATCATTTGGTGATACTGTACTCAGGTAGAAAAAAAAGCATTGTTACCCTGTCATCTAATCTACTTATATGGCTTTCTTGTACTTGCCAACCTTGCTTTCTGCCTAATCAAATAGAGGAGATTGTCAGCCAATAAACCATAAGAATTTATAATCGGGAAGCAGCTGAATACTGACCCTGAAGAAGGTTATGTGTCTGGTTGGGTTGTTAGTCTAATTCTGACACATTCACTCTCCAGAACGCTAATGTTTTTGTCAATGCCTTTTAAGGCACAGCTTTTATAATTGTTGAATCTGGAGCTTGAAGAAAAGATAAAAGACAATAAAAAAGAGACCTAGCTGCTTTTTGGAAGCTATTCTTAAAAGTTTCTGCTAATAACTTATTTTTGATTATAGTTAAGTCTAGTTACCATAACTTTCCAAGCTTTTGGTTCCTCATCTTTGAATGAGCTTGGATTAGATTAATGATGTCAAACTCTTAATAGGAAGGGGAGTCACTACTATAGATATAGGTTTCCTATGGATTGTATGTTGATTTAGTTTTAAAATGTGATATTATCTGTTTTATTGTATTTTCATTTATTTTGTTAAATATTTCCCAATGATATTTTAATCTGGTTCCAGCTGGGGAATGTTGTGGGCAACACATTTGACACCTCAGGATTAGATAACCTCAGTTTTCAGTATGATCCTCAAGTAAATTGGCATTTTTCTCCTAAAATAAATCAAATAAAAATAAGATGTTTATTAGTAGGCTGGTATGCTGATAATAATATAACCAGCATTTTTATATTCTTGTGCCAGGCATTATGCCAAACATTTTCCAAATATGTGATCCTCACAACAACCTTGGGAGGTAGGTGTTATCAATACCTCCTTTTTAAAGTTGAGAGACCAGAGATTAAGTGACTTACTTAGGGTCACACAGCTAGTTAAGTGTCCAAGGGTGAATATTGAATGCAAATCTTCCAGACTCTATGCCCAGTGCTCTCTTCATTCTGCCACTAGCTGCCTTCAGAAGGCATAGTTGAGCTATTTGTAATTACGTGTTGTCCTCCATGTTGCAGGGTCGTAAGGGCCAAGATGAAAATGTATGATGGGACAGTGGTATAATGGAAAGAGTACTAGATTGGGAGTCAGGACGTAGATTTGAATATCAGCTTTGCTCCTTACTTTCTGTGATCTTGGGCAAGTTATTTAATTCTCTGGGCCTCAGTTTCTTCACCATAAATTAAAGGGATTGACTTGGGTGACTTCTAGCCCCAAGTACTATGATCCAGTGATCAGAATTACCTTGACAGTTGGGCTGTTCAGTTAATGCTATATAGTAATTTCTTTTTTTTTTTTTTTTTCCTTTTTCTTTTTTGCTGAGGCAATTGGGGTTAAGTGACTTGCCTGGGGTCACACAGCTAGGGAATGTTAAGTGTCTGAGACCATATTTGAACTCAGGTCTTCCTGACTTCAGGGCTGGTACTCTATCCACTGCATCATCTAGCTGTCCCTATATAGTAAATTCTTTTTTTTCTTTTTTTTTAATTATTTTTTTTTTTATTATTTTTTTTTTTTTTTTGCTAAGGCAATTGGGGTTAAGAGACTTGCCCAGGGTCACATGGCTAGGAAGTGTTAAGCATCTGAGACCAGATTTGAACTCAGGTCCTCCTCACTTAAGGGCTGGTGCTCTATCCACTGCACCACCTAGCTGCCCCTATATAGTAAATTCTTAAGAGAACACCATCTTATGTGACCTAGGGAAAAATCATTAATCTTAAATCCTGTAAAATTCCAGAGAACCTGGAGTGCTACATAACTTTTTAAAGGCAGCAGATTCCTCTAGATTTTTTTCATTCAGGGATTGAAAAGAAATCTTGTCCTTCCAGCACAAGACATGGAGATACATCTAGTTTAAAATACCATAAATTAGAATTTCTAAAAGACTATATAGAACAGGAATCCTGTGTGCTTTGATGGTAATAGTTTTGATAGTCAACTTTTTTGCTTGTGTTTCTTTAATTCTTAGATTGCAAGAAGACCCACCTGTGGGTGTCAGCGGCGCACCATCTGAAAACAACATCATGCAGTGGAATGCAGTTATATTTGGGTAAGTAGTAGTTACTAACAAATATTAGGCTTCATCATCCTTTGAGCACTGAAGTAAAATATTTGGCAAAAAATCTTAGTAAAACCACATTGTAGTAACAGAGTTCACCTTCATCTCTAAAAAAGTAAACTAGTGAAATGCAGGTTAACACAGGTCTTACCAAACTAACCTCCTGTTTGTGGTTTAAAGACTTAGCTAAGTACAAAGGGACCAATTATCAGAATGTTGATCATCAGATGATTTTTTTTTTAAACCATATCTTACTGGTGTAAGATAGAAAATTGTGATCTGTATCTATTGAGGAAATAATTTACATGGGTAAAATCATGGATCTTTTGGAGTATTGAAAATTAAATTCTCATGAAAGAAGTTGAAAGTACCAATGTGAATCCTCGAAGTCTGGAAGTTAAGAAATTTCTACCAGAATTTTTATAGTAAGATTATAAAAACTATTTCATCTGTGTTTTTGGTCTTTTTCCATAAATTTAATTATGTTTTTATGTGCTTAGAAGACCATATCAGTTAGTTATATATTCAGTAGAATAGTAAAGGAAAAACTGATAGACTTCTGTGTCAAGCCAGAATGCATTTCAGCCTTTGTGTGTGAGGAAAAAGTATTATTTAATGTGGCAAATACTCTATAAAGGCCTATGTAAATAAAAGTGGAAAATGAGCTCTTGACCTCTCTAACTACATGTTAAATAGTAAATTTTTTCCTCTTTACATTTGTAATTCCTTTATGCCTTTTTGTTGAGTTTTTTTTATTCCATTTCTTTTTAGGATTTCATTATGAAAGCTTTAAATTCTAATTACAGTGAAGTAATCTTTTTAAAAAAAAGATTGTTTTTAAAAGAGGATCCCCCAGAAAGTTTTTCCTTTACTCCAGAATTAATTTTGAGAAGTCTGATTGAGATTAGAATAACAAAATTACATTTACTGCACCACAGTAACTATTTTCATTAAAATCCTTAATGTATTTTGCCCATATTAAGCATTTAAACCTCTTGGGAAAGGTTAAGTTAGATTAGAAAAAGAGAAAAGTTTTAGAGCAAGAGAAGAATGATAAAGTTGTTCACCACATTGAACTTAACTTCATTTCTATTGGACTAATGCTTTGTTGTTTGTTGTGTCCAACTCTTCCTGATCCTATTTCTGGACAGTTACTGGAGTGGTTTACCATTTTCTTCTCCATTTCATTTTACAGATGAGTAAACTGAGGCTAACAGGGTTAGGTGACTTGCCTAGGATCACACAGCTAGTATGTATCTGAAGCCAGATTCAAATTCTGGAAGATAAAACTCTAGGCCCACCACACTATCTACATCTCCACCACTAATGCTAGGAGATGTTACATCTCTCTCTCTCTTTTTCTTTTTGAGATATTACATCTCTTAGAAATCAGGGTAAATTGGCCTAGGATTATTCTAAATTTGGTTCCCATTTTAAGAGAATATATTGAAGAGTTTATGTTAATTGGAATTTTTTTTTTAATCTTTCAGGCCAGAAGGCACACCCTTTGAGGATGGTAAGTGGTCCTGGTGATCTTTTTTTTTTTTTTTTGCTAACTCATGAAGAGAAGATGCTTTTAGATAGCAAATTTGCATGTTAATAACTTTGCTTAAAACTTTTTCCTGCTGTTGCAAGCTATTTTGAAAGTAGACAAAAAATTGTAGGCTTTGGGATTGATAGATCACAAAGGACTCTCTTCTGGAGCTTGAATAAACTTTGGTGCCCTAATTTATTGCTAGGACAATTAGATATTGGACAGTAAATTTAGAGACAGGAACCATATTAAGAATAGTTTATATTTAGATGGTTTGTAACATACTAGAGATGTCTATGAGATAAACATCAGAAGGTTGGTCATGCTTTTAGGCTCTGTGACTATATTGGCATGGTGTGACTATATTGGCATGGTGTTAAACAGGAGTTGTTTTTAAACATTGCTGCCAGTAACTTCGTGTACAATAGTTTACAATATCACTAGAATTTCCCCACTCCTAAGTAGTGGTAAACATTTTTCATTCTCTTTTGCACACAAGTTGGATTATTTTCACAGAGAAGCAGAAGAATGCAAAAGTAACTCTGATAACTTGTTTAATTGAACTCATTGAATTGATTTTTTTTAAGCCAGTTCTTGGGATTGTCCTTAAAATTACATCTTTCTTAAATTGGACTATTTTAAATGATCAAGTTTTTATTGGCCATTCAAAATTTTTAAATACAATGTTTTGGCCTGGATGTGTGATTTTATCAGTGTCATGAATTCTATTTGTAGAAACTCCTTTCACTGTTGCAGTAATAGTTGTAACAGTCTTACAGAGTTGCTTGGATGGTGAGGGGTTAAGTGACTCTAGCCAGTGGTCACATAGCAAATATGGATCAAAATTAGAATTGGAACTCAGTTTTTGAATTCAAAGATGAACCTCTGTCAATCAAGTCATGCTGTTTCTCAATCAAAAGTGTGTAATCCTTTAATAAGATTGTGTTTTATCTGCAGTGAGCAGTCATGTATGTCAGATCCTGTTGACAAAACTTTTTTTCTTCTTACTGTTTGAATTGCCTACTGAATGCAAATTTGAAGTAGCTGATTTTTGCATGTGACTCTTGCATACTAGAAAAATCTCAAATTGTAAAACAAATAAGGAAATCTAATGCTGTTAAAAGTATTTTAATGCAGTAAAGACTTTCTAAAATATTCCCTAAATAAGAGCCTCTAATGTCAGGGTAGTTAAAACTAACCTTCATTTGACTTTTAAATAAACCAAGAGTTATTTGGAGGGCAGGGGGGGTATGTGTTTGGGGGAAGGGTTTATGTTTTAATTAATGGAAGTAAGGGAAAGAAGCTTGAAATTTGTTAGACCTCAGCAATGAAAGCTGGATTAAAAATATATATTGATTTTGATTTTATGAAATCCTTATGAATTCCTTCTAACAAGCATGTTTTATAAGTTGGAGAGTTTTAGTAGATGTGGTTATTTCTGTAGTATTTTCTGTGATCAAAAACATTACTTAATTTTGTAAAGTTTATTTCAACAAACATTTTTTAAATTGTTTATTATGTACAAAGCATTATTTTAGTTTTTAAGAATTCAAAAGGAATGTCCTCTATCTGTGCTTACCACCATTCTCTCTGGAACATTTAGTGTAATACACTAATGCTAATTTACTTGCCATAAGATCTCACAATCATGTATCAGAGACCTGACTTGAACTGAGGTGTTCTGGCTCAAAGGCAGACTCTCCCCACAATACCAAAGCTGTCTCTATAAGGAAATTGGGAGACAAATGCAGAATATTCCCTTCACCTACGTAGCATTATAATTGAGGTGATGAGCAGCTAAACAGTTCCTCTCTACAGCCATTTTGCCTTCTTAAAAAATTGCAGTCTTTAGTTAGGATCATAGACTTAGAACCCAAAGGAACTTTAAAGATTATTGGTTTAAGTCTAATCTCTTCATTTTAAAGATGAGGAAATTGAGGCCCATAGAAATTAAGAATCTTGCCAAAGTCACAAGTAAATCAGGCTTTCTGACTTCAGATCCATCACTTTTTGTACTACCTCTTGCTGCCTATTTCAACTAGAGAGACATTTTGCCTACTTATGCCTAAACCATCTATTCTTACTGAATAATAAAGTGGAACATAGATGAGTATATGTTGGCAATTCTAGCTTATTCCCACCTCAGAATCATAGCATAAGCATTTTATATGGCCATGAGTAAGGGTGTGAATAGGTGATACTACCTTTTATTATCAAGCTAAAATAGGCAAATTTATGTTTGTATGGTTAGAGAAAAAGAGCCAAATGGTTACTCATAATTGTTCTGTTTTATTGGCTTTGTTTTTTTCTCTCTTAGGTACCTTTAAACTAGTAATAGAATTCTCAGAAGAGTATCCGAATAAACCTCCCACTGTTAGGTTCTTATCAAAGATGTTTCATCCAAATGGTAAGTGGCTATCTTTATTAGATATTATAAATACTGAAGAGGATGAATTTAAGCCCTTTGAATTGTCACATTTCATAAAGGAGCACTTCAGTGCATTAGCTATTTTTGTCGTAGCCTTTTTAATCTCCATGTCCATAGTTTGAAATACTAACATAGTTTTAATAATCATAGGATCGTAGACTTAGTGGTGGAAGGTACCATAAAGATTATCTAGTCTAACCCTCTCATATTGATATCTAATTAAAATAACTCTTCTTCCTGGTGGCTTTTTTTTGAGAGAGTTATCTTTCAGTGGAGCTGAGAAGTCTTGGAAAATCATTTGCAGGAGGGCTTCACAGAACCTTATTATGTGTGGGAAAGATTTCTGGGAATTCTTGAAATATATAATAAGGTAGACTGTTATTGACTTCACTATTATATTTGCAGTCTATGCCGATGGTAGCATATGTTTAGATATCCTCCAGAATCGTTGGAGTCCAACGTATGATGTGTCCTCTATTTTAACATCAATTCAGGTAAATTCTTGTCTTTCTTGAAACTGTGTAAATCAGATTTTTTAAGTTAAATCTTGATGAAGAATCCCAGGAAGGATATTCCTGTTGATTAGGAGAACATAGACTTCTATTTATTTAAGGGTGTGTTAGGGAAAAGAGTAAGAATCTTGGGATATGAGTAAAGCAACATTAAAATTACTTAATAGGCAAATTGTATTCCCTCCCTTCAGTGAAATTTAGATGCCAAAGCAAGATGGTAGTTAATAATTGGAAATCATTGAAATAGAGTGATAGAAATTAATTGGGGGTTAGGATAGTCGCAGTAAAAGGGAGAGAGGAATTTGCATGTGGTAGTAGTTCTGATTTTTAACATACTTCCCCTTCAGTTTTACTTGTAAGCATACATGTACACACACACAACACACACACCCCCCCTTCCTTTTCTCCATCATTTTCTCCCTACCTACTTCACCCCTTAAAAGTTAAACATTTTGTTATATGAAGCATTTTGAAAAGATTCACTACCACATGTTTGAAAAGTAACACCATTCAAACTGAGCCTTTAAAATGCTGGTTGCTAAACCATAATTATATTTCACAGCCAAATTAGCTTATTGTCTCTTGGTTCCTGGAGAATGCTGGGTATTTTTTTGGTTGTCTTTGAAAAGACATAAGATAGTTTATAGTTATTTGCTTTTAAAGTTAAGTTTATTGTCGGGACACTATCATTAGAATCAGATAGCTTGTAGCTAAAGCTTACACTAATATCAATAATTACTCCTTCTGAATGACTTCTGTTTTGTGTCGTCACATACTCTATTTCAAGTATTAAATAGGTATACTTTTCCTCTCTTCTCTATTTCAGTCTCTTCTGGATGAACCTAATCCCAACAGTCCTGCCAATAGCCAGGCAGCGCAGCTTTATCAGGAAAACAAACGAGAATATGAGAAAAGAGTTTCAGCTATTGTTGAACAAAGCTGGAATGATTCATAATAGACAACTGCTCTGTTCATCCTCATCATCATTGTTGTGTATAATTTACCTCTCAGTAGAAAGGCTACCAGAAATTTTAAGTGCCACAGGTTTTAAGGATTTGCATACCTAATGTGTCTGCAAAAAAGAAAAAAAAGCCCTTCAGTTTAGAACCTTTAAAAGCTTGTGTATCTTGATTAATGTACTTTTTATTGCATGGTATGAACTAAGTTATTGCTACATAAATTTGTAATATATCCTGTTTGTATTTTTTTTCCAAGTGTATAATGTTGGTGTGAAGTTTTCATGACAGAATATACACATTTTGTAAATCTGTACTTTTTTCAAATATTGAATGCCTTATTTTTGAATTCTTTAGATTTTTAAATTGGAGAAAAGCACTTAAAAGTTTTTTATATATAAATATTACATGTAAAACTGTTAAATACATAACTTCAGTGCAAGAGACTTTGTCACTTATTTCCTTATCTGACAAGGAGGGATTGATGCATAAGTATCTCTCTCTAGTCATTTATAGTTGTTTTATCTCCCCAATTTCAGGGAAATAATAACATCCTCTCAATAGTTTGTCAGGAAATATAAATCAAGTGTGTGCTTTGACTGAATATCCATAGTAATTTCATGCCCCAATTCTGAATATGCATATTAATTACTCTTAATAGAGTAATCACTATACAGAGCTATTTGATTTCATTATGATACTTAATTATTGAAGGATCACTTGCCTCTTTTGGTCATTTCACTAATTACTCTAGGAGATTTCGTGAACTCTTGATCTTACTACTTATTAGCAGTTTTGAAGGGAAATTAAAACTGTTGGCATGAATATTTTAAAAATTATGAATTTACTTCCTAGTAGAATAATAAATCAAGAACTATATATTTTTTTTGTTGTTATTTCATCAAGGCAAAGTTTTTGAAAGGAATTATTATATAGTCTATTTAATGCCAATCTTTAATGTAGTCTATATTTCTTCCCCAAAGCCAAACATATTTCAAAATTGCTGTCACGGGGAAGAAAAATATGCCCCAATTTGTACAAAAGCTAATTGCACATGAAGTTTTCAGGGTCATTACAAGCCAACAATGCTTCAGAAAGCTAATAAGATGTGTAAGAATAAATGGGAAACAGCTTTCCATATGATGAATTTGAGAGTTCTTATTTCCTGTCCATCTTCCAAAAATAGGATATTGAAAATTAGTTCCCTGGTGCTTATGGTAGGTCTGCTTTTACAAAAAACCAAAACACCTGTGGTGGTAAACTTTATTATCTTTTTAATCAGATGTATGCAAGTCACTTGAGGAGTACATGTATACCTTAATATTGCAATGATACATACTCAGGGAAACTACAGTTCCCTCACAAATATGATCTGGACAGATGATGTGGCACCCATAATGAACTTTTTAAAGAAAGTGCAACATTTGGAGAAATAACTCTTGGTATTTCCCTTTAAGAATTAATTAAACTAAAATGCTAAAACCATGTGGTATAATTAAAGGGGAAAATTTTGAGTTTTCTGAAGTGCTGGTTGCTGATAACATGGTAGTAGCTTCAGGAAGAGATTTTTTATTTAGAAGTGCTTTGATATAGGTGACTAATGATTTTACAATTACCAAATATTTATATACTCTCTGAATACATGTAACTTGAAAGAGAACATCTGGTAATTTGTGACAGTAGAGAAGTGTCAGTTATGTCCATTTGACATGTTCATGAATAGTATTTGGATAAAAGAAAATAGTAGATAATCTTTCAAAATCAATTTAGTCTGCATATAACCTATTTTCCTTTTCTAATTCAAACCCAGAGTTATGTCAAGAATTGATGGAAAATTATAAATTCAAGCTGTTCAGCATAAACTTTCAGAAATGGAGCTTTATATATCTTTTCTTTTGTTGTTAAATAGAATTTTGTGGGAAGACTTCAGAGACACTTGTGACCCAATCAGAAGGGAAATTGAGGCTCTGTCTTCATTTCTATCTTTACCTATACATTTTTGCACATTTGTGAAATGAGCATTACATTAGATTATTTCATATCTTGGTGCTCATGAAGTGTGAAGCATTATATTAGATTAAGAATATAGACCAAAGGTAAATATGATTGCCTTTAAGATTATAAACTGGAGAGTTGAAAAATATACAAAACATGTTCAACATATATACTTGTAAAAGATTGAGGCTTCTTGGAGAAAAGATTTTTGGAAGAGTGAAATAACTTATATTTCCTTATTTACAATTGACCTAAAATGTTTAATGTTGTCTTTAAAAAACATGATACCATTCCATTTGGTAATTCTAGCAAATACTTAATTTTAGAGATTTTGTTTATTTTCATTCCCCAACTTGCTGTAGGGAGTAGGAATTTATAGGGAGTGCCTAGGAAAGGAAACTTACCTCTATCAGTGCTAGTCAGCAATCTTTCCTATAGTGTCGTCATAGATTGTAGAGATTGTTGAGAGATTTAAGTGATGTCACTTGGGTTACACAGTATGTGTCAGAGGTAGTACTGAAACCTCTTCAAGGCTAGCTCTTGATCTGTTATGCCATATTCCCATGTAGGTAGGCTTTAAAAAAAAAAGTCCCATTTTCCAAGGGTCATAATAGGCTAAAAGTATTTTCTTTGGATGATAATTTATCAAGAAGCAGAAAACTTGGAAGAATATGGAAAGCACCCTAGAATGAGATGGGAGATGGAAATTTTTAGCTGTCTACCCATCTGAAAAATGAGATTGACAAGGACCCTTTCAGCTGTAATGCTCTCTGGTAATCAGTTAAGTCATTTGATCCATTTGATACTTCTATGGTACTTCATTCAAGTTTCCTCAAGATGTCTCTGTGATGAGAATATTGGCATACAAAGAAGTTAATAGCCATGATTACGTGGTTACAAGCCACACAACTTGTACCCAAGGCTTCCAGATGCCCCAAGTAAGGGCTCATTCCAATTAACCATACTGTCCTGTTTCTTGTAAATAGTTTTATTTCAGTATTATTATAAAGCCAAATTTTGAGAAATAGCTTTCAGTGATTGGGGGGAAAAGAACAAAAAAAAAAAGTAAAAATTATATTTTAAACTATATGAATAATTTCACTGGGATAGTGCTGAAAATTTTTTAACAGGTGGGATCATTAGCAAGTTAAATCCCACTTCTGTAGCAGTTTAATGTTTTGACAAGTATTTAAAACTGAGATAGGTATACTAGTGTAAGTATTCCCTTCTTACAGTTGAGAAAATGGGCTCCAAGCACAATGATTTTGGAGGCAGGTCTTAAAACCCAAGTTTCTTGACTCCAGCAGATTTTAGATGTTGCAATATTGAGTTACATTTGTTCTTCAGAATAAATAGTGTTTCTCAAACTGCTAGTCATCTCAAAAATGATTCTGAACTTGCTAGTATAATAGAGATATATAATACCTGATAAGTTCTTAACTAATAGCTCATGGTTGGGATACATGGATTGCAATGTACCAATAATGACTGTTGTGAGCCCACCAACTTCCAGTCAGCAATATCAATGGAGCCTTGTTTATGTGGGGCAATATTTGTAAATAATAGAGGAGTAAAGTTGAACTTGAAAAGCTATTAAAGGAAATGAAATTGTCCTAAGCTGGCATCCTTTTTATCAAATGGAAACAGGCAAAAGAAACCACTTGTGTATCTCCTGTGGAAAGAACCAACTTATTGTAATTTTGGAAGAAAGAGCTTAAGTCACTTTCCCCCCACTTGTTCTAGAGCCATATGGTATACAGCAGGGATATCAAAAGCCAGATTTATTTGGGGAAAAAATTTTTTTTTCCCCCCCCCCCCTTATCTTTCAAGGAAAGGAATTATTAAGTAAATTCATTACTCAAAAACATTTTTAGTTGGTAACTGAAAAAATTTTCTTTTCAGGTATATTCTACAAGTTTGTGAAATTCTTTTACAAGTCCTTTTTTAAAGGTAGGTATGGGAATTATTAAACAGTTTTCCTTTTGGACAAGAATTAGGAAACTAGTGTAGCAGTTATTTCATAAAATTGTATTTGTTCATAATATAGGTTGAAAAGACTATATATATATAAAGCAGCTTATTTTTTTTTTTTTTTTTTTTTTTTTTTTTTTTTGGTGGGTGGAAACCAGCATGGGGAGAAGTGCCCATCTTTTGGGAGTGAATAAATCATAGTATATGAATGGAATAGAATGCTATTCTAGAAATCTAGGAGGACTTGTATGAATTCATGCAGTTAAGCAAAATCAGAAAAATTTTATATAGTAACATTGTGAAAACAAGCAACTCTGAAAGTTGGGTGTTTTTTTTTTTGTGTTTTTTTTTTTTGCTAAGGCAATTGGGGTTAAGTGACTTGCCCCGGGTCACACAGCTAGGAAGTGTCTGAGACCAGATTTGAACTCAGGTCCTCCTGACTTCAGGGCTGGTGCTCTATCCACTGGGCCACCTAGCTACCCCAACTTTGAAAGATTTAAGAACTCTAATCACAGTCACATTGTGATGAACCACAATGACCGAGGATCCATGATGAAAGCTATTTCCTTACAAGTGTGATGAGCACAGGGTGTAGTTTGAGAGTTTTTTTTTTTATTTTTATTTTCTTAATTGAAAAACAAAAGAAAAATAAAAAGCCCCCACAGAAGTTTAATTTAATTATGAACAGTGAAATAACTGAAGGCTGAAGAGAAGATGGAGAAACTAAGAGATTAAATAATGGGTTTAGTTCCTTCCAGTTAAAACTTTCTGTGACTCTGTAGTATGAGAGGAAGAGGTAATGTACCTGTCAAGTATGAAAATGAATCAAAACTGCTCTGAGCTTAAAACTTAATTGCTGATTATGATAGTCTTTTTTTTTTCCCCCCCTCATTTTTTCTTGAGTTGTCCAGCTTTTGGAACTTGACTCAAGACTGCCTCTTCCTGAATATTTTCTTTCTTTGGAGTCCAAAACAGTACTTTTTTGGTTTTCTTCTCCCCATCACACCTAAGTTTCATCATAATCCATCTCTTAGCACCTAACTATGGATGACAGGAGTGACTTAGAGCCCTCTATTCTCCCCATAGCTCTTCTGGCGATCTCATTGATTGCCCTGAGTTCAATTATCCTTCTATGCATATCTTCTAAAATACATCGCTAATTCCTCCTGCATCATCAGTTGCTTTCTAGACAGCTCCTCAATGTCTCAGACATCTCAAGTTCAATGTGACCAAGACAGAACTACCTTCCCTTTCTTAGTATTAACTTTCCCTCAAATTTATCTATTTCCATCAGGGCACCACTATCTTTCTTCTGGTCAGTCATTTACAAATGAAAACATCCTTAACTCAATCCCTCTGCCTAATTCTCCTATATGTAGTTACCATGGCCTACAGATTCCACTATAGCTTTCATCTTTCCCCTTCTCTCCATACACAGGACCTTAACTCACTTGATCAAGTCTTCATCTCTTTCCTGGGCTGCTGCAGTATCTGGCTTTCAGCCCATATTCCATACAGCTGCCAATAATATTTGACCTTGTCACTTTCTATACTCAATATTTCAATAGCTTCCTTTTGCATCTATAAGATACAACTTCTCCAGGTTGGCATCTAAAATCTTTCATTGTGTCTCCAGACTATCTTTTCATATCTGTTCCATGCCCCTTGCCTTACACACTCCATTACACTCTTAACATTCCAGCCAATATGAATTGATCTCCTTCCTCACTTCTGCGTCTTAGAATCTAGTTTCTTGAAGGCTCAGCTTATGTCACCTCCCCCCTAATTTTTAACTTTCATTCTTCAAATTTTTTGAGTTTGTGTTTGCGTTGTTTTTCCTAGTAGAACATAACCTGGATGGCAGACTTGCATTTTTGCCTTTAGTTCTCTTAGCCTAGTTTAGTTTTTGCCATAGTAAGTGCTTTAATATTTAATAATACGTTAATTTTTTAATCTTCAGAAACCTACTTGAGGAAGCCCTGATACAAAGTTGTCTTGCTATGCTTTTTTAAGATCGCACTTTTAAAAACCTCTGGGGATCCAACTTCAAAGCTTTAAGAGTAATATGATCCATCCAGAGAGGTAGCTGGACGGAGTAGAGGAAAGTCCACTAGATTTGGACTATAAAGAAATGGGTGGGAGCCCTAGCTCTGGCTCACATTACCTATGTAACTTTTCTGTATTTTCATTGTTTTTCTACTTTTCACTGGATCCATGGATCCTTGATGAAGATCCTTACCCATTTTACCAGGGTGGTTATGAAGATAAAATAATACCAGTAAGGGCATGTCAGATGCTATATAAAGTGAAATACCTAGTCACCTATGTCACTTTAAAAAATTATTTTTTATAAATAAAAAGTTTTAATAAAAAAATTTGTTTTTATTGGTTTCTTATATCACCATAGTTATCCCAAGTTCCCCTTTAGCTCCCATAATCCATCCCACATAATAAATAGTGTGTTTTTTAGAGAGGGAAAAAAAAATCCACCTGTGGACCTCCCACTTCTATGAAAGGGTGGGTTAGAGGTGTCTTCTCATGTTTCTTCATTTGAGGCCTGCTTGATCTTTCTAATCTTATTATATTAGCTTTGGATTTTTTGGTCTATACCTGTTTTTTCCATTTACATTTTTATAGTTCCTGTAAGAACATGCGTTCTTAGCTTTTGCTTGCTTCATTCTGGATCAATTTATATATTGCATTGTTGTTGTTCCTATTATTCTATAATTCCTCCACCATTGACTTGCCATTTTTGGCATTTTTATGAATTTATAAGGAATAAGATAAAACCCAGGGTTTTGAATTGCAATTTCTCTTAGTGATTTGGAGCATTTTCTATGTGGCTATGAAAATTAAAGAACTGATGGCTATTTTATATACACACACATTTGTAAATGTGTAAATGTATATGTGTATATAAATTGTTGATATGTGAAATTATCAGAGAAATTTTTTTATTGCATTTTTTTATTAAAGCTTTTTATTTGCAAAACATGGATAGTTCTTCAACATTGACCCTTACAAAGCTTTCCATTACAAATTTTCCCCCCTAGTCCCTTCCCATCCCCTAGATGGCAGGAAGTTCACTACATGTTAATTATGTTAAAATACTTGACAAGTTGAATATATGTATACATATTTCCACACTTATCTTGCTGTGCAAGAAAAATCGTGTCTACAAGAAAAAAAAATTAGCAGAGAAATTTTACACAAATATTTTTTCACTTAACATTTTCCCTTCTTATCCAAATCTACTTATTGCTGTGAGAATTGTGCTGCCTGTTTTTCTTCATTTCTTTTAAAGTGTGTTCTTTTATATTAAAGTTATGTATGGATTAGAATTAGAATGTTTTGTTGAAGATGGTGTTAATGTGCTCATCTAAAGCCTAAGTCACTCAAGAACTTAAAGAGAGGGTAATGGCTGTCAGAACTAATGTTTTAAAGGTTTTATTCCCTGGCCAAGAATCAGATTAGGCTTCTTATCTTCTGTCTTCCCTCTGCACACTATACACATCATCATTTTCTAATAATCCTTTTTCTACTATCATCTGCCTTAGTAGTTCATATCTCACCTAAATCTGGCTTCCTGTCTAAAGACCAAAAGGCATGCCTTTCTGCCTTCCCCTCTCCAATCTACAAACAAGAATTTTTGCCAAGAGAAGTATAGCCTGTTAGAAGTAACTTGGTTCCTTTAGATCTCAGATGAGGAGAGTCTTGAAAATACTGCATCAGGTCTGGTGTCAAGTTATTGTATAAACTTGAGCTGGAAAATGGTTTTCTGATGAAATTTTCTACATGACAATTTTAAACTAAGACACAAGATAGTTAAATTAATTATTTTTCTAAAACATTGAAACGTTAGTGAAATTGAGTTCCACATGATGTCAGATTGTTGCCTCCTGGGGCAACAGATAGGTGTTACAGTCCTGGTGTAAAGAACATCTGAGTTCAAATCCAGCCTGAGACACTTAAACTAGCATTGCGATCAGGGCAAGTCACTTAACCTTTTATTTGCTTCAGTTCTTCATCTGTAAAATGGGGATACACTGGTGAAGGAATTGGCTGACAAAATTGGAAAAGACATAGCTGAACAACAATAATCGCCATCACCTCCTAGAAACCCTTTTAGCTAGATATATATAATAATCAAGTATATGCCTAGAAAATAATATGTTCTACATAACAATTTCCTTAGTTTCTTATGCTTTGTATTTCTCTCGTCGTTAGAATAGCTATATTTCAATTGAAGACAGTAAAATCTTTCAAATAGGAAACAAAATACGTCATTACAGGTCAGGAAATTGATAGAAGAAAATTTTGAGTCATTTTCTGATGCTTAAATCAATTCATCTATTTGGGAACAGTAGCCAGTGGAGAATCCACTTCATATCATGTTGCTACCTATGGCGTGAATCCCAAACAATAACAAAAAGAATCCAATATAATCTTTTGGGTTATAGGTTTGTGACCTAAGTAATCAATTATATATCCCTTGCATCACATACAAGGTCTACAGACCAAGTAAGTACTGTTTGATTTGTTTTGCACTCAATTGTATGGCTCTACTGCATTCTGAACTATGAAATCATTCAAATTTGAAACAACATAACTAAATCCAAGTAGAGTTCTCTAATTTGCTCTCTATAAGTTGAGATCCCTGCACAAAGATTCAAAATAAAAGCAGCATTTAAATAACACTTTAAAGTTTTCAAAATCTTTTATATATCTTACCTCATTTATTTTTTCCTACAACCTGGGGATGGGTAGGTTAGGTGCTATTATCCCCATTTTCCTGATGAGAAATAGGCTGTGAAACCTTATGTAACTTGCCTAAAATCACTTCTACTAAGTGTTTGAACAGGTTTTGGGCCCTAATCTTACACATTCCAAACCCAATTCTCTATCCCATTATATTTCCTAACTGTCTTCAAATACTCTGTCTTCAGCTTACATGGGGAGTCCCTGGTTGGGCAAACCATGTATAAGAACCACCAGCCTAACTCTATACTACTCCACTTCCTGACCAGATTTGTTCCTTATATGGGTACCCTTTCCTATCCCCTCTTTCTAGCTTCCTCTTCTGTTTTTTCTTCTCTTATTATGATGTAAAATCTTTGATAGAAGGGACCATCTTGATCTGTTTCCTTTATTATCTCCAGTTCTTAGCAAAGTTCCAGGTTCAAATTAAGCAATTAAGTGTTTTATCCATCTATATCTTTCTATCAAAAGCATTTTCAACACAAAAGGTGTCATGTGATAATAAAGGCCACTGTTTTCAAGCCATTAGGTAAATAGACTCTTTGCTCTAATTCTGTTTAGATTAGGCCTGTTGACTTTGAACATGACAGGAAAACCTAAACTGCTCTGTTACAGAGAATTACTTTTTTTCCAGGTGAGCTCCCTCCTAGCCTTCTATAGATCAAGTTGTCAGTGAGATCTGTTGGTAAAGCAGAGGTCACTTAAATCTATTGTGGCCATATTGTAGTGAGAAAAATAGCTAAGAATACTCCATGGCAGAAAGGAAACCTTGAGGTTTCCAGTTTTTAAGATAAGTAATATAGGGGAATGAGAGCAGTGTGGTTTTTGTTTGTTTGTTTGTTTGTTTTTGTTTGTTTTGTTTGGTTTTTTTATTAAAGCTTTTTATTTGCATAACATATGTATGGGTAGTTCCTCAACATTGATCTTTACAAAGCTTTCTGTTACAAATTTTCCCCCCAGTCCCCTCTCCTCCCCTAGATGGCAGGAAGTCCACTACATGTTAATTATATTAAAATACTTGACAAGTCGAATATATGTATACATATTTCCATACTTATCTTGCTGTGCGAGAACAATCGTATCTACATGAACAAAAATCGTGGAAATGATATGTTGTGGTCCACATTTCATATCCCTCTTTCTGGGTGTATATGGCTTTCTTCACTGAACAATTGGAACTGGTTTAAGACATTTCATTGTTGCAGAGAGCCATGTCCATCAGAATTGATCATCATATAGTCTTCTTGTTGCCATGTATAATGATCTTTTGGTTCTGCTTGTTTCGCTCAGCATCAGTTCATGCAAGTCTCTCCAGACCTCTCTGAAATCGTCCTGCTGATCGTTTCTTACAGAACAATAATATTCCGTAACATTCATATACCATAATTTATTCAGCCACTCTCCAATTGATGGGCATCCTTTCAGTTTCCAGTTTCTAGCCACTACAAAAAGGGCTGCCACAAACATTCTTGCACATGTGGATCCCTTTCCCTCCTCTAAGATCTCTGGGATATAAGCCCAATAGAGACACTGCTGAGTCAAAGGGTATACACAGTTTGATAACTTTTTGAGCATAGCTCCAAATTGCTCTCCAGAATGGTTGGATCCTTTCACAGTTCCACCAACAATGTATTAGTGTCCCAGCTTTCCCACATCCCCTCCAGCATTCATCGTTATCTTTTCCTGTCATTTTTAGCCAATTTGACAGGTGTGTAGTGGTACCTCAGAGTTGTCTTAATTTGCATTTCTCTGATCAATAGTGATTTGGAGCACCTTTTCATATGACTAGAAATGGTTTTAATTTCATCATCTGAAAATTGTCTGTTCATATCCCTTGACCATTTATTGAAGAGTGGCTTGAATTCTTATAAATATGAGACAATTCTCTATATGTTTTAGAAATGAGGCCTTTATCAGAACCATTAAATTTAAAGATGATTTCCCAATTTGATGCTTCCCTCCTGATCTTGTCTGCATTAGTTTTGTTTGTACAGAAACTTTTTAACTTAAAGTAATCAAAATTATCTATCTGGTGTTCAATTAAGAGTTCCAGATCTTCTTTGGACATAAATTTATTCCATCTCCACATGTCTGAGAGGTAAACTATACTACATTCCTCTAATTTGCTTATAATATCACTCTTTATATCTAGATCATGAACCCATTTAGATCTTATCTTGGTATTCGGTGTTAGGTGTGGGTCAAACCCTAATTTCTTCCACACCAGTTTTCAGTTTTCCCAGCAGTTTTTGCCGAATGGTGAGTACTTATCCCAGAAGCTGGGGTCTTGGGGTTTATCAAACACTAAATTGCTGAAGTTATTGCCTAGATTGTCCTGATATCCTATCCTATGCCACTGATCTACTGCTCTATTTCTCAGCCAGTACCAAATGGTTTTGATGACCGCTGCTTTATAATATAGTTTTAGATCTGGTACCGCAAGGCCACCTTCATCTGCCTTTTTTTTTTTAATTAATTCCCTTGAAATTCTTGACCTTTTGTTCTTCCAAATGAACTTTGCTACTATTTTTTCTAGATCTGTAAAATAATTTCTTGGGAGTTTGATTGGTATGACACTAAATAAGTAAATTAGTTTGGGTAGTATTGTCATTTTTATTATATTCGTTCGCCCTACCCATGAGCACTCAATGTTTTTCCAGTTGACTAGGTCTAATTTTATTCATGTGGAAAGTGTTTTTTAGTTTAGTTCGTATAGTTTCTGACTTTTCCTTGAGGGCAGTGTGTTTTGACAAGTTTTTGACAGGTATAATCTTGGCTGAAATTATTCCTGACACCTTTTAGGTTAACTCTTCACACAATTACCAAAATGATTTTTCTAAAGCACTCTTCTCAATAAACTTCAGTGAATTCTCTTTATATATCAAAACAAATATTAACTTAGGAATTTAAAAGTCATTCACACCATTCTCCTTCACACATGCTATGGTCTTGTTAAATTTGCCTTCTTATTGTTTCTCATGTAACCCTTGGCTTACAAAGCCAATTGAATGGGACTTTTCTCCTCACTGTAGAAATTGATTATTCAATGCCTGTTGTTTTGTTTTTGCCCATGTAGGCTATGTGTGCCCACATAGGTCTGTCTAGATGGGGCTCACAGGGAGACAAAAACAGATATTTCTAGCATCTTCTCTTCCCACCCTTCTCCAAAGAAGATGGATTCCTAAAAAAAAGAAAAGATGGATTCCTGCCAGGAGGAAAAGCAGGAGTTTGGGGCCAGAGGTTGGTGATTCTTCTCAGAGACAGAGGGTGCTGGGCTAAAATTATATCTCTGCTCCCTTTAAATATTACTAATCCAGGGGAATTGATTTTTTAGGTTAAAGCTACAATCCTGACTTCTATTCCTTAATAGAAAATGAAAGTCCCAAGTTACATATCCAACGATAAACTTCCTTTCCACCAAATAACCTGTTCCACAATGAAGATGCATAGCATAGCAAATAGCAAATAAGCCCATTTATCCAAGTTGACTGCAAAATAGAGATCAAAAAAGGGATTTATAGGAGGGAGAGAGCCAAGATGGCAGACTAGGAGGTGAACTGTCTAAATTCCTCTAAACAGAGGAATGTACTACATGTACCAAACCAAATCTTGATGAGGAAATCCAGAAAAAAATCAATTGAGACTTCTTATCTAGCCCACTTTGGCATAGGGAGACAGGGAGGTATGTGAATACTGGGAATGGGGTTAAAACAGGACCACATTTTACCCCTTACTCTGCACACTCTAGTGCCCAGGAAGACATGGTGCATTAAGGCAAAAGGACTAAGCCACCCTCAGAACCATTTCTTGCCATTAAATGGGGACAGGTATAAGCTGGAAACTTTTGTTCCAGATCACAGATCTAGGGTAGAGGGGGAATCTGTGAAGAACAGGGTTTGAAAGTGGCTTTCCCTACAGTAACAACAGCAATGATTTGGCTCACCCCTCAGATTCAGAGCAGGGTCTGTCTTCTAGTTCAACTTGTAGAGAGGAATAATTAAGGCAGGAATCTCAGACCAAAGAGGAGCTTACAATTTTGCTACTTGAACTAGGGGAGGAGTCCTTTCACAGACTAAACTCAGGTCAGAAACTTACAGAATAAAGATGAGGGAGAGAACAAATAGATTTTGTCCTGGATCAGAACACTTTGGAAGCACTGAAAGGTTGCAGTTCACCAGACTATTCTTGGGTTCCTGGAATAGCACAATATTCAATATTCCAAAAAAAAGCAACAGGACTAACTCAGACCTTCCCTCCAGAAGTTCTGCAGAGTCCAAACCTAATATTAAGTGCAAAGATTGAAAGTAGCTGAAAAAATATGAAAACCAAAAGAACATACCAACATAATGAGCTATTAAGGTGTCAAGGATGCTCAAGATACAAAAACAGAGGATAATGACTACAAAACAATTACAAGCAAAGCCTCTTAAGAAAAGATTAGGTACAAGCTCAACTAGAATTCCTGAAAGAGATGAAAGTGTTTTTATAAATGGAAGGAAAGAGCTTAAGGGGAAAAAATGGAAAAGAAATAAGAGCAGTGGAAGAAAGACTTTGAAAGGGAATTAACACCTTGGCATAATAAGTACAAGAGGAATTTGGCCAAGCAACAAACTCACTGAAAACTGAAATGGACCATAAAGAATAACTCCAGAAATATTTAAATCAAAAAGTTGAAAAAAATAGAATGTATAAGATGTAATATAGACAGAACCACAGACATAGAAAATAGATAAAGGAGAAAAAAAGTTAAAAGAGTCACCGGACTATCTGATTGTCATGATCAAAGAAAGAACCCAGATATATTTCAATAAAGCTTAAAAACTGAGCAGACATCTTAGAATTACAAGACAGTGGAAATATAATCTACCAGTCATCTCCAGAAAGAAACCTCAAAATGAAAACTCCAAGGATTATCATAGCTAGCCAAAAATCTAGACCTTCCATGTTTTTTTTGTTTTGTTTTGTTTTGTTTTTAATGTACCTTAAGCAACTATAAAGAATATGTGGGACAAATCCGGAGCCTCAGTATGGTGGAGCTGGCAAATGCTAACACCAGGATCTCCCACATAGCCAGGGGATATAGCTGATTGCAGGTCTGGGAATCACCTTGTGTTTCGGTGTAGCCCCAAGCAAACAGGAAGCTTCCAAAGGGCAGATTTCCATTTGCTTCGGTATAGCCCCTGGGAAATGCAGAAACACTCTCTTAGCACACACCAGAAACCATTATGACCCCAACTCAGCACCAAGTAGGTTACCAGAATTCTTACAGTCTCCATCAGGACTAGGCATCCCAACCCCAGACTTTCCCTACAGCACTAGACACTAGGGTCTTTACCTGTGAGTCTCGGGGCAACTTCAGTTCAACAGATCAACAATAAAGTGGCAGCCACTGCCACAAGAAGCCTGAGACAGTATTTCTTCTACCCTAGGAGCAGAGCACAAATTTAAAAGAAAGCTCACACCTCTTTCCCCCTCCACAAATAAGCAAATATATACATGCATATATATATACACACACACACATATATATTCATACAAAGTTATAGTGAAAGGGAAAACAGACACAAACTCAGTGGAGAGCAACAGTGCCCCAAACACTATAAACAAAACTCTAAAGAAAAACAGGAAGTAGTCTCAAGACAAGGAAAAAACTCATGGAAGAGCTCAAAAAGGAGTTTAAAAATCATATAAGAGAAATAGAAGAGGGGCAGCTAGGTGGCACAGTGGATAGAGCACCAGCCCTGAAGTCAGGAGGACCTAAGTTCAAATTTGATCTCAGACACTTAACATTCCCTAGCTGTGTGACCCTGGGCAAGTCACTTAACCCCAATTGCCTCAGCCAAAAAAAGAGAGAGAGAGAGAAATAGAAGAAAAATTGGGGGAAGAAATGAGGGTGATGCAAGAGAATTATGAAAAGTCAATAGCTTGGAAAATTGCTTAAAGAGTACAATTGACCAAATGGAAAAGAAAATGCAAAAGCTAATTGAGTAAAACTATCTTAAAAGTTAGAATTGGGCAAATGAAAGCTAATGACTATGACATACAAAAAATCAAAAAGAATGAAAAAATGGGGCAGCTAGGTGGCACAATGAATAGAGGACCAGCCCTGATGTTAGGAGAACCTGAGTTCAGATCTGGTCTCAGATATTTAACACTTGCTAACTGTGTGACCCTGGGCAAGTCACTTTACCCCAATTACCTGGGGGGGGGGGGAAGAATGAAAAAATAGAAGAAAATGCAAAATATCCCATAAGAAAAACAACTAAGCTGGAAAATAGATCCAGGAGACACAATAACAGACTTGGCAGCTTTAATATTAAAGAATCAGATGATGGAACATGATATTCCAAAAGGCAAAGGAGCTAGGACTACAACTAAAAATTACTTAGCAAAATTAAGCTTAATGTGTCAAGGGGAAAAAAATGGCCATTCAATGAAATAGGATTTCAAGCTTTTATAAGGAAATCAGAACTAAGCCAAAAAATTGACTTCCAATATCAAGACCCAAGAGAAGCATAAATAGATAAAAAGGGGGAAACTTTTTATGTCCATCCATGGGAAGATACTTATTCTTAAAATTGTTGTAAAAGGGGGCAGCTAGGTGGCGTAGTGGATAGAGCACCAGCCCTGAAGTCAGGAGGACCTGAGTTCAAATCTGGTCTCAGACACTTAACATTCCCTAGCTGTGTGACCCTGGGCAAGTCACTTAACCCTAATTGCCTCAGCAAAAATAAAAAAAAATTGTTGTAAAAGTACAACTAGAAGGAATATACATAGTGCAAATATGAGGTGAATTTGAGGGAATGGCATGGAAAAAAAATTGAGATGAGAAAAAGGAGAACATTGAGTGCAGAAGGAAGAGAGAATGATGTAAATTCACATGAAGTGTGAAAGACCTATTATAGTAAAGGGGAAGATGGGAGAGTAGGCAATGAGCATTGCTTAAACCTTATTCATCAATATTGGCTCAAAGAGGGAATAATAAATACAATCAATTAAACATAGAAATCTAATCTGACAGGGAAGTAGGAGAGATTCAGTAAAGGGGAAGGTAGTAGAAGCAAAACACTAGTAAGGAGGGAAAGGGAAAAAGGAAGAGGACAAACAGGAAGATTATATAGAAATTAATCATAACTGAATGTAAGTGGGATGAACTCTCCCATAAAGCAGAAGCAGATAGCAGAGGGAATCAAAAACCATAATCCTACAATATGTAAGAAATGCACTTTGTAGTAGAGAGACAAACAGAATGAAGGTAAGAGGCTGAAGCAGAATCTATTATTCAGCTGAAGTTTAAAAAAAAAAGGGATAACAATCTTGATCTCATTCAAAGTAAAAGTAAATATAAACCTAATTAAAAGGAAACTGCGTCTTGCTAAAAGATACTACAATGAAGCAATATCAATATTTAATATATATGTGCACCAAATGGTATAACATCCAAAATCTTAAAGAAGTTAAGTTACAGGAAGACATAGACAAGAGTAGCATTGCAAAATGGAAAATAATTTTAAGTCTTTAAAGCCTTAAAAACCAAAGCAACCAAGGTTAGAATGGAAGTAAACAATTGGGAAACAATCTTTATAGCAGTTTCTTATAAATAGGCCTCACTTCTCAAATAGAGAACTAAGTCAGACGTAGAAGAATACAAACCATTCTCCAAATGATCAAAAGATATGAACAGGCAGTTTTCAGATGAAGAAATCAAAGTATATATAATCATATGAAGAAATACCCTAGATCACTTTTGATTAGAACAAATTAAAACAACTCTGAGATAGATTGGCTAATATGACAGAAAAAGAAAATGATAAATTTCCATTTATCAGAAAAGATATGGGAAAATCTGAGTGCTAAAACCATTTCTGGTGGAGTTGTGAACACATCCATTCTTTCTGGAATTATGCCCAAAGATCTGCAAAATTGTGTAGCAATACCACTACTAGGTCTGCCTCCCAAGGAGATTATAAAAAGGGAGGAAAGACCTACATGTACAAAAATATAGCATCCCTTTTCATAGTGATAAAATATTGGAAAATGAAGGAACACATCAATTGGGGAAGAGCTGAACAAGTGAGGTATATGAAAGTAATGGAAAACTATTATACAATAAATGATGAACAGTCAGATTTCAAAAAAAATCTAGAAAGACTTACACAGACTGATACAAAGTAAAATGAGCAAAATCAGGAAAACACTTTATCTAATATCAGCAATATTATGTGATGATCACCTCTGGATGTAACAACACAAAGATCCAAGACAAGTACAAAGGGAAATGCTATTAGTATCCAAATAAAGAACTGAAGGATTTTGAATGCATATTGAAGCTTTTTTTTTACTTTATTATTTTGTTTTTTTGATTTTTTCACAACTGTGACTAATATGGAAATATATTTTATGTAATTGCAGAGGTATAAACTATATCATCAAATTGCCTACCACTTTAGGAAAAAGGGAGAGGAAGGAGAGGAGAAAAATCTGGAATTCAAAATCTTGTAAAAATGAATGCCCCAAATTTTCTTGACATGTAACTGGGGGAAAAATAAAATATTAAAAAAAGAATGTATGTACTAAGGAGCCACAGTCAGAATTACAAATGATTTAGCAGCCACTACTATAAAAGAGCGAAGGGCTTGAAATATATGCAAGAAGGTAAAGGGATATGTGTTTATAAACAAGAACTTACCCAGCAAAACAGTATAATGATGTGGCATTGTATGGACCTTGTTCCACAATGAAGATACATAGCAAATAGCAAATAAGCCCATTTATTCAAATTGATGGCAAAGTAGAGATCAAAGAAAGGATGTATAAGAGGGAGAGAGCCATGATGGCAGAATAGGAGGTGAATTATCTACAAATTCCTCTAAATAGATCCATAATAAACCGTTAGTGAAATAAAGAACTTCTGAGCATTCCTGATAAAGAGATCAGAGCTACATAAAATTTTAAAATAAAGAGTGAAGCAGCATAAAAAAGTAAATATGAAAAAGGACCAATGAGCTGCTCTCATTCATATATGGGGAGATGATATATGTGTCACCTGTGAATCTTACCATCATGAGAGGCCATAGAAGGATTCCTATTAGATAAGATAAGAATGATTCAGTTTTGTCTTGATTATCTAAAGAGAGGGGAAGAGGAATACACTGAGGAAAGAGAAAAAGGAAATTACTTTAGGGGAAGTTAATAAGGATGCACAAATAGAACACTGAGGAGATGGTGATTAGTTGACATTTGAACCTCATTCTCATCTGAACTGAAAGAAGAAAACACACGCACACAATTGGGTATGAAAATGAATTTCTAGAGGGAAGAAAGATTGAAGGATTAGTCCTAAGTATAAAAACTGAGGATATGCAAAATATGCCTTTTTTTAAGGTGACAATAAATGGTAATCTGAGGGAGTGTTCATAATTGGACAATGGCTAAATAAATATGATGGAATACTATTGAGCTGAACTCAACATAATGACCAACCAAAATTCCAGAAGACTAACAGAAACATGCTAAAAAAGAAACATGGAAGAAACCTAGCTCTTGATAGGTTAAGAACTCAGGCTATGGAATGAGACACATATTTTGAAAATGTTAAATATGGAAATCTGATTTGATTGACTACATATGTTTGTAAGGGGCTTTGTTTTATGTTCTCAATCAGAGGTGTTGTGAGATAAGAAATTGAGAAGGTGAATCTTGGCTGAATAAAACAAATAACTTTTTAAAAAGAAAGCCTATATAGGTGGATACACACCAGACAACACCAAAGGTAAATAAGCTTTCTCATTGGGAAGGAGATAATTCAGTTGAACCAAAGGAAAGAGACTCAAATCTTCTACCCAAAAGGAATTCCCCAAGTCTGTAATGTAGCAAGTTGGGGATAAAGACATGGCAGAGACTCTAGCTCTATATGTAGGCTTCTTACTAGTGTTCAGTGACCTAAAGGGAATTTGAAAGGATATATCTTTTTTCTTGGTAGGATGTTGGATGCACAAAGATTCTTGGCTCTTCTTTCCAGGTTTTACCATCTCCATTTCCTACACAAGCCAAGAGCTTGTGATAATCAATCTCTCCCAATGAAAGTCCCTTACAATTGGCACTTTAATCCAAGGATTATATTCATAAATTGTACTCCATTTCTCATTTTTGTGCCTTTGTCCTGACTATTCCTGGAATGCATTCTTTCCTCTCAACCCCTTAGAATGCAGTAAAATCAACTAATATGCTACTTTCTGAATGAGGCCTTTTCTCTTTCCTCTATTATATATTTTGATTTGTATGTTTAGATTGCTCTGTTAGAGACCTGGAGAAGGCATATTGGGAAAGCCTGATGAAAAAGATGAAAAAAAATTGAAAAAAAAAAAAACACACACACACACAACATAGAATGCATGAGATCCCAAAGATGGTTAATATTTAATAGTAGATCTATTATATGAAAGTGGAAATACATTTGTTCTGTTTGCCTCCAGAGGGGCAAATTAGGAGCAACTAATGAAAATCAAGAGGTTAATTTATGTTGGTATGAGAAAAGACTTGCTAATGATTACTGTAATTCATAAATGTAAATGGCTGCATCCAAAGGTATTGAGGATCTTTCAAATAAAAGTTGGGTGAACACTTGTCAGATACTCTTTTTTTTCTAGTATGGGTTGGATTACATGGCCATTGAGGTCTTTTCTAACTTGATGTTCTTCTGCCCACATGTAAATTAAATCACCTGACAGATATATTAATGAAGGTATTACAGAGGGGATTTTTTTTCAATATTTTATTTTTCCAAATACATGCAAAGATAGTTTTCAACATTCACCTTTTGCAAAACCTTGTTCCAAATTTTCTCCCTCCTTCCCTTATTAGCCCCCTCACAAAGACAGCAAGCAACTCACTATAGATTAAATATGTGAAATCTTCTAAACATATTTCCAAGTTCATCATGCTATTTGAGAAAAATTATATCAAAAGGGAAAAGAACAACAAAAAAACCTCAAGCAAACAAATACCAACAAAATGGTAAAAATACTATGCTTTGATGATGCATATTCAGTGTTCATAGTTCTGTCTTTAGCGAGACACTTTCCATCCCAAGTGTATTGGGTCTTCCTTGAATCATTGCTGAGAAAAGCCAAGTCCATCACAGCTAATCATCACATAATCATGCTGTTACTGTGTACAATGTTCTCTTGGTTCTGCTCACTTTTCTCAGAATCAGTTCATGTAAGTCTTTCTAGGCTTTTCTGAAATTACCCTGTTCATCATTTCATATAGAACAATAATATTCCATTACATTCATATACCATAACTTATTCAGCCATTTCCAACTACTGGAAATTATGCGATTTCCAGTTTCTTACTCCTACAAAAAGGGCTACTACATTTTTGCACATGTGGGTTCTTTTCCCTCTTTTATGATCTCTTTGGGATACAGATCCAGTAGTGAGACTGATGAATTGAAGGGTATGCGATTTTATAATCCTTTGGGCATAGTTCCAAATTGTTGTCCAGAATGATTGGATTATTTTACAACTCCACCAACAATGCATTAGTGTCAGAGGGTACTGTCTTGCAGAAATAGTGAAAGATGGACTTAAAGCTCTCTCCGTTTACATATATCTGGGTCATTACACTTCAATCTCTGCCCCAATAATTCTGTCTTTTAAAACAAGTTCACTTTTGTTGCATAACTGATCACCTGCCCAACTTCAGAAAGGAATTGATTTATTCCCATTCAATTTAACAAATATTTTATGAGATGTCAGCTCCTAATAATGATAATGAGGTGTCATTACTGTGTCAAATTTGGGGGGACAAGAAAAGGGAAGATATAAATTTATAGAAGGCTTGTTTCCTGCTCTCAAAGAATAAACAGTCTTACAAAAATATTATGAATCTTTTGGAGGGCATGGACTAGGAATTGGCAGAACTGGATTCTAAGTTAGGCCTTGTTAGAGTCCAGCTCCATTGAAATATTGAGAGTGTGAATGAGTGAGTATCTGAGGACGGGCAGAAGATCTGCTTTGCAGTCTCTGTTTATTAATCTAAATGCCAGAATTCATATATCTTTTAGATTAGTGTTACAAAATTACTAGCTTCCAGGGCATTTCTGCATCCACCTTAACTGTCAATACCAGGATGCTTATTAACACACAATTGTAAATAGTATAATTGCGAAGCTCATCAACAGAATTGTAAATAGTTGTGATATTCATCAATTTAGAGCAGAAATTATACTAATTAATGTATGATTACATTAACTCAAGTATGTCTTTGATTCATTATATAGTAAAGAATGCCTTGTTCCTCTCCTAATTTTACCAATTATGTCTTTGATTCATTGTATAGTTAAAATGTCTTATTCCTGTCCCATGTGCTATCCATCAAGATTATCCTGAATTTACCAAGTATGTCTTTATAATTGTTAGGGTGATAGTGAGCCCATATAGTTTGAATAGTTTGCCCTAACAAAGAGTAAGTCTCAAGTAAGACCTGGATCGGACTCTTGCTGTTCATGGACTTATTTAATATTGGCCCTCTACAAGGCCTCACTATTAATTCTCTGTCTGTCAGCCTCCTTGGCTATGAAAATAAGAGCAATGAGCTATAGGGATGTCAAATTCAAATAGAATTTCCTACAGGCCTCATAATGACTTAGAAAACCTCAAGTTAACTATCTTACATATTGCATTTTTATTTTATTAAACATTTCCCAATTGCATTTTAATCCAATTCAAGTAGCACTTGGAGTATGCAATTCCTTGCAACCACAGGGCCTTGAGTTTGACACCTCTGCAGATGGTCTTTGAGACTGATTCTGTACATGACTTCAGGAAATGAAAAAGTATTCTGCAACATTTATAGGGCCATTCACCTCAATGTGCATTTGCCATCTTCTGGACAGCAGAGGGCAGTGGTTTTGCAAGCACAGGAGGGAGACTGATCTAGTGTAGCTGAAGAGCTAGTCAAAGAAGGAAAGAAACCTCACCAGCCAGAACTGAGGGCAGGAAGGGGGGAAGAAGGTGGAAATGTTTAATAGCATCTGTTCCTATGACAAACAATACTGCTTCCTTCCCAAGGGATACTAGGTTTGTTTTGGGAATGCCTGGTTGTGTGGGTTACTCCAAAGGAAAACTTGAAAATCTGACAGTCAAACTGATCTCTTTAGTTACTGGGCTGAGCCTTTCTCTGGACAGTGAGGGATCATTGACAGCAAGGGACTTCACTCTCAGGCCTGTCCTGACTAACCTACAGGTGAAGAATGCAATGGCTTTTGACAGGCTGATTCATTTTGCTTTTGAAGAGACAGTGAAGAAATTCTAGTGTTGAACTTGACAGCAGAAACTCTGGGCTACAGTCCTGGCTTGATTTATTAATCAATTACAAATTCCCCTTTTTGATCCTGTTTTTTCATCTATAAAACAGGAAAAATTGCTCTACTGACTTCCCAAATCTAAAGTAAGGAAGATACTTTGCAAATATTATTACTGGATAAATGTGACTGGTTATTATCATCCTTTTTAAAAAATCAATGTCAAATGTCTCACCTCTTACCTGGATGAAGGGTTTTCTGTCTTCCTCAATGAGAAAACTAGGTCAGGTATCCAGGAAACTTGCTTTTTTGTTCTGTTAATTTCTCTCTGACTCATCCTGTAGTTTGGGCAACTGAATTCTGATTTTTTATTTACCAAGCATTGGTTATGTAAGACGTGGTCTCTGTCATTTCCCCACTTGTAGAGGAGGGTGGTAGTGATAATTTATTCTTTCTTGATCAAGGACCTCTCTTGAAGTATCTCCTTAACAATCTGAAGTAAAAATATGTCCCCATCAAACTGAAGTCCCTCCTTAATTCACACAATCTAAACTCAGTATTCTCACAGCTAATCAGGAGCCAGTTCCTTTTGCAGGGATGATGAGAAGTTTAGGTGAATTGACAATAGTATTAACCTAGAAAACCCAGCAGTCCCTGAAGAGAGGTGATAGGAAAATTCACTGACTAGTCAACCACAGTAAATCTAATAGCTTCTAAATCTTGGGTAAAATCCAGGGAGGGATTTGTCAGAAAATGGGTGTTTTGGAAGAACCTTATCAACTGAAGTAAATATTTAGTCAGACCTAGGAATTACCTAAGAAACACTATTATCTGTCAGAATTCTGTTGTAGGGCAGGAAAAATAGAAAAAAAGGAAGCATTCATTGACATATGTAGTAAGATTGGAATGATTGAAGGAATTTTGTGAAAACCAAAAAAGCCTCACATTTTTGTTGTAGCTGACACCAAAATGTTGCTTTCCAAATTTTTTAGCCCATCTCACATGAAGGATTTTATGTTTTTCAAGGACTCTTGTTGAAACAGGCTTTTTTTTTTTTTTTTTGGTAACACTTCCACCCAGGCAAAATGGACAGTTTTTCCTCTGAGTACCTGTAAGGAGAACTGATTGGCAAAGATAATAATGAGCCTGTAGGTATGCTGTATGAGGAAAGGAAAAACTTCAGTTTGTTGGGGACATTTCAAGAAAGCATTTTGATCAAGAGAGCCAAATCATAAGAAAATTTTGCATGGCTAATTGGAGTTCCAGAGCTGAAAACAAGTGGGAAGTCAGCTCCTACAATGTCCTTTGACTTCTAATACTTGCAATCTTAAGACTACTAAGAACAGACTCCCATTGGTAAGATAGTTCCCCGTTGGGGCCCACAGACAGCAGATAACAGGGGCAGAGTTCTGAGGACACTCGGAGGTGAATTCTGCCTAAGTCCGGTGCTGGGACGGTATTGAGTACAATCTCAGTAACGAGGAAGAGCCTCCTCACCCCTGTTATACTGTGAATGGGGCTCCTCCCTCCTGAATCATGTGAAGTGGGTAAACACGGACTAGGGGGAAGGGCTCCTCCCTCCTGGACCAGATGAAGAGGGGACTACCCTCCTGGATTACTGTGGAGCAGGGGATTATAAAAGAGGGTAAACAGAGGTTCCAGGCGCTGCCACCTTAACGCACTGCCTTAGGCACTACCAGCTCTGCCTTAACACACTGCTGGCGGCAGCCATGTAAGAGGGCACTAATGGTACTACTGGCAGACTACCAACACGCTGCCAGGTAACATCAAGCATTGCCATGTAATAGGGAACTTCAGTTTGTGATATCCCATAATAAAAGACCTGTTGTTAGCCTTTCGTATCTCAGGTGTTCTGTAGGGATAATTCCCTGCTTTAGAGGAGCAAGGCCTGAGACATCCAAAGACCTGGCAAATAGGTAAGAAACCAGTTGACCCCTGTTGAGGTGAGAGATGAGAGCGGTGGGTAGTTAACATCCCCCTCTGAGGTGAGTGGTCGGGACTTAACGGTTCCCTATATCATTGGTTGAACTGAGGTATTTTTTTAATTAAAGCTTTTTATTTTCAGAATATATATGGATAATTTTCAACATTCACCCTTACAAAACCTTGTGTTCTAATTTTTTCCCTTCCTTCTCCCCACTTCCTCCCCTATGTGGTAAGTGATCCAATATATGTTAAATATGTGCAATTCTTCTATACATATTTCCAAAATGTCTTACTGAACAAGAAAAATCAGATCAAAAAGGGAAAAAAAAATCCTCATCTTTTAACAGTGTCTTATAATTCCCAGGCTTTAGGATAAGATGTAATGTAGCAGTGCATTATTAGGGAAAGAAGCACTCACCTGTCATCAACACATTTTATCCACAGGACCATGGAGGATTTTTTTTTTTCACAAGCAAACAGATGGGTTCTGAATAATAGTTTCTTCTTAAATAGTTATGTAAGATGATCAAAGTGGTTTACTCATTACAGGAGACAGTACAGTACTGTACCTGGAGCCAGGAAGACTTATTTTAGACTCTTACTGGCTGTGAGTCCCTGGACAATTTACTCTCTCTGTAACTCATCTGTAAAATAAGGTAGTTTGACTTGATTTGGCCTCTAAATTCTTTTCCAGATTAAAATCTATGCTCCTTTGAACTAAGACTTAGAGAAGTAAAAAGATTTATCTATTTACATTTGAAACTCCTCTAATTCATCTTTTTATTATATACCATCTTGCATCTCTAGTGGTAATCAGGAGTTTCCTTAGGAGGGGAAATATGGAGATTCCAGAAAGTTTTGATCAAAGATTGAGACATGCTTCAATTTAGTCCCCCAAGCACATTGATTAGGCCCTTTTCCAGCATAAACAGTATAGTCAGTGTATGAAATGAAACTCTGCCTAAACTTGCCTTTCTATTCTACCTTATAAAATCAGTGAGGAATGATTTCTAAGGCTAAGTTAACACTATTTGCTCAGTCTCAGGAAGATGAAATCTCTCCTTGAATGGTTACTGGTATAATTTCTGTTGTTGAAGTTTAGACCATCTTCTCATTGTTTTCTTATTTGTTTTTCCATCTTTTTTTTTTCCATCCATAAATTTTAAGCAGGCTGACATCATTCCCATCTCTTATTTTGTTTGGCTATTGGCTCCTTTGTGTCTCTGTTGGATACTGCCCTGGGAAGAAGTATCCAGATTTAGTTGGGCACTTTTGGTACTGATTCAGAACTTCAAGTCACTTGAGTTTATCTGTCCTTGGCCACTTCTCCCACCCAAGGATATGTGACTTCTATGGGCTTCTAGTTAGCTTTTTTCTGTCTGACAATCCAGAGGTGGAGAAACCAGAATCACAGGAATATAGAATTTTAGAGCTGGAAGGAACCTAAGAAGCCATTTAAGGCAGTCCCCATCATTTATTTTAAAAAAAAAAAATATATATATATATATGTATATATATATATATAATGGATTTTACATTATTTCAATTCTCTCACCACTAATTGAACCTTCACTCTCATGATAAAATTATTAAGCAAAAGACAAAAATGAAAACATTTAATTTGGAAATAAAGAAATCATAACTGCTGATATATATGGTTTCTCTAATTGTATGGAGTAGGAAGGTATATTTTATTATCTGTTCTTCAGGACACTTCACTAGTTTTTCAGTTACTGAGTTCAGCTTCCTTCCTGATTGCACTGACATAGTTATTATGTTTTTCTCTTGGTTCTGCTTATTTAGCTCTGTTTTTAGTCCATACAAATCTTCCCATGTTACTCCGAATTCCTTATTTGTAATTTCTTACTTTACAGTAATATTCCATTAAATACCTTTTTTTCCCAGCCATTTCTTGTTGATAGACTTTCCATTGTTTCCAGTTTTTTGCTACCATGAAGTGTTTCAATGATTATTTTGATATTATATTACACTTTCGTTGCTTTCTTTGACATCCTTGGAACATAAGTAGTAAGTGAATGACTATGAACTTTTTCTTGCATATCTCCAATATCATATTCAGAATGATTGTGATTTTATACAGAACAGAAACCTAAAGAATTAGAATATGCAGGTATTAAGCAATCCCATTTTTTTAGATCTATAATTTGAAACAATCTCCTCTCACCCTAAATCTAGTGCTCTTTCTATTGTACCATACTGCTTCTATCACCATTTCAAAACCCTGCACAAAGTTATGTTGACATACATCAGTGCTACTTTGGTCAGAGTTTGGATCTAGAGAAATCAGATTTGTTCTTCTGGCCCCAGAAACAATTATATGGTCCAATGTATTCATGACTGGGCAGCATCTGCCTGCCTGGGAAATTTAAAGGAGACATTCAGCAATTTTTCTAATGGGAATAATTAGATATTATCAATATCTAATTCTGCAGAGCAATTTGGAACTATACCCAAAGGGCTATAAAATTATGCATACCCTTTGACCTATTACTAGGTTTGTACCCCATAGATATCATAAAAGAGGGAAAAGGATCTTTTTGTAATGGCAAGGAACAAGAAATTGAGTGGATGCCCATCAGTTGGGGAATAGCTGAATAAGTTATGATATATGAATATGATGTGATATTATTGTTCTATAAGAAATGATGAGCTGGCTGATTTCAGAAGAACCTGGAAAGACTTACATGAACTGATGCTAAGTGAAGTAAGCAGAAGCAAAAGAACATTGTATACAGTAACAACAAGACTATATGATAATCAACTGTGATGGACGTGGCTCTTCTCATCAATGTAATGATTCAAGGTATTTCCAATAGATTCAGAGTAGAAAATGCTATCTGCATTCAGAGAGAGCTCTATGGAGACTGAATGTGGATTGAAGCATAGTATTTTGGTTTTTTTGTTTTCCCTTTTAGTTTGATTTTTCTTGCACAACATGACAAATATGAAAATGTTTAAAAGAATTGCAAATACTTAACCTATACCAGATTGCTTGCTATCTTGGGGAGGAGGTTGGTAAGGGAAAGAATATAGTCTTACAAAAATGAATGTTGAAAATTATTTTTACATATATTTAGAAAATAAAATACAATTGAAAATAAAAAATTAAGTTTAAAAAGATTTTTAAAAGGTATTAGTGGAAAAGGAAAATAAATGATAATAGAATGAGAATTTGTTGTGGCTTTTATCTGCTAAATAGGGCAGCAAGGTGATTCAGTGGATACAGAACTAGGCCTGGTGTCAGGAAAGCTGAGCTCAAAGGTGGCCTCAGACACTTACTAGCTGTGTGACCCTGGGTAAGTAACTTAACCCTGTTTGCCTGCTTTTTCATCTGTAAAATTAGTTGAAGAAAATGGCAAACCACTCTAGAATCTTTTCCAAGAAAACCCTAATGTGTTACAATTGGACATGACTGTAACAATTGAACAATTCACAGCTAAATAATGTCTTCAGCCAAGACACATGAAAACCATGCTTCAATGTGGATAAATGAAGTGGAAGATTTAACTTCTGTATTTAAATATAACGCATGATGGAGAGATGTTTGAGAAAATATTCTAGTATAGTTAATAGGCCCTGGCTCAAAGACCCTACACAAAAAAAAGGATATTTGCGTATGAAAATTAGGCAGCAATGTTAATAGCAATTGAATATTCTACATCTCTTGTTCTTATTCTGTTTCCATGGCAATGTTTTTGGTAAGAACATTTTACTTGCCACCAATGGATAAATGGGGTTCTTCTTGGGCATATGAGAGGCAGGATATAGATATACTTCTCTTTGATATTAATCCAAGGACAAAGAGTGACTACTATAGAAGTAACTTGCAGTAAACATGGGGAAAATTAAATAAAATGCTATTGACCAGAATTTTTTTTTTAAAAAAATCAATCATCCAGAGAAATTTTCAAGGCAAAGTAAGCAAATGATTAAAAATGGTATTCTGATAATCCCTTTGAGGGGAATCCAAATTCCATTATCCAACACAGAAACTCAATTAGTGTTTCAATGATGCATTTTGTGTCTAGCTCCTTCACTGACATATGGATCCTTCACAGGGCCACAGCTTTCAACCTAGAAACAACTTTAAGAAACTATCTAGTCAGCCTTCTCAGTTTAGAGTTAAGAAAATTGAGGTCCACAGAGGTTAATTTTCCCAAGGTCATACAGGTAAGGGATAGAATAGAACATAGGTCTTTTAACTCCAAATCCAATGCCCTTTCTACATTTCTTTGCCAAATGTTTAAATCACTGAGGTTTGACTCCTACTGAGCCTTTTCTTCTGTTTCTTGAATTGTGAGAATGTTTGTTATAATGGTTTACTTAAAAACCAAAGAGATACTGTTGTTAAAGCAGGCAGTGCCACAGTTCACTATTTAAAAAACTCTGGAGACAAGGAGCAAGAGTGAACTTTGGGAAAGGAACAAAATTGCAACTGGCTTGCTTTTATTTAAAATGTCTTTTATTTTTTAATAGCTTGTAGCATGTCTGCCATATGATAATAAATCTGTGCTTTTAAATTCTAAACCAACCATAAGAGAAGCCCAAGCTAAGTATTTTAGGAACAGTTTAGAGAATAACTAAGATTCTTTGCTATGAAGGGTGGCTCTTATTAATACAAAAATGTAAGCAGATGTTAAATTTTCAAATTCGATGTAATTGGCAATTCAATACTCATGTGGCTAGCAGATTATAGAAGCTGGTAACAATGAACTGCCGGTTAGTTCCACACATAAGTCTCAATGTACAGCAGAGCCTCTATATAAACAAGAAGTTAGAAACCTTCCAATTACTTCAATTCAGGTGTTCATTTCTGCTAAAAGTTACTAAAGATACTTGCCTACCTATATAGGTTTTTTTTTAAAATGAACTGAAAAAAATGAACATTTTAAAAATGTATTTGTAGTGTTTACTGTTGGAAATCCCTAATGAATTCTTAGTGTGGCCATTTGTAAATCCATATTTTTATGGATTTTCTGAAAGTCAAATCAAAGCTCAACAATTTTGCTTTGAAGCTAGGAACCAACCAAAAATTGACAAACTAAATGAATTATTCACTTCCTATAATCTTAAATTTCCTTTAACCCTCAGTTTAAATAATACCTGTGCAGTACAAACTTCCTGATCTCCAGTTGTTAATACTCTCTCACTTCAAATGACCTGTTACTTCTCAGTGTGTACATGTTGTATCTTTAAAAAGAATGTAATCTGGGGCAGCTAGATGGCAGAGTGGATAGAGCACCAGCCCTGAAGTCAGGAGGACCTGAGTTCAAATTTTATCTCAGCCACTTAACGCATCCTAGCTGTGTGACCTTGGGCGAGTCACTTAACCCCATTGCCCCAGCAAAAAAAAAAGAATGTAATCTTCCTGAGAGCAGAGGCTACTTTACTTTTGATTTTTAATCCTCAGCATATTATATATAAGTATATACTTATTGAAGTGAAAGAAAAATAAAAGGAAAAAGCAACAACCTGTTGCCATTTGACATTAATCCCAAAACTTGAAGAAGGAAAACTAAATTAAGGTTATTTGTTAAAGTCCTTGATTTTTCTGGAAAAAACTTAGAAGGAGCTGAACATACTTCCTGAGCTATATAAAGTTTAGCAGAAGTTCTCATGGTTCCTTCTTCACTGGCTTCTATCCACAGGGAATAGAACCCAAACCTGAATATAGTAAATCTGATGGCTCAGATTCCAGTGAATCCATTCTTCCTCATCTTTTTCATATTCACTTTAACATACTGGCCTTTTCACCATTCCATATTCCAGGAGTAAATGGTGGATACCTGGACATAATATTTTCAAAATTACCCAAACCACAGAAGTGCATTTTGCTCTTCCCACTCATTTCTATTTTCATTTCATCAATGTAGTTAGAAGTCCAAGAATAATGAAAGTCTTGGGGCAGCTAGATGGCACAGTGGATAGAGCACCAGCCTTGAAGTCAGGAGAACCTGAATTCAAATCCAGCCTTAGACATTTAACACGTCCTAGCTGTGTGTCCTGGACAAGTCAATTAACCCCAATTGCCTCACAAAAGGAAAGAAAAAGGAGAGACATTAAAACAAAAACAAAACAAAACAATGAAAGTTTGCCTAAATAGGAATTATGTAGAAAGGGAGTTATGAAATTGTCATCTAGTCAGGGCAAAACTTGATCAGCCTGAATTTAAGTAGGTCTTCCAAAGAATTTTCATGGATTATTTATAAATGAATGAAGAGGATACAAAAGAAAATCACAACATATTTTAACAAGATTGTAATAAGTGGAAACAATTAATATGATTTAGCCTAGGCAATATAAAGTGGATCCTCTGATAAAAGGTGAGTTTCTGGTTTTATTTCAAAGAGAAATGGGCTTCTTCTACAGTAGTACTTTAGCTTTATTTAAAAAAAAAAAATCCTGGAACAGCTAGAAGACTGTCCTACTATCCCTGAAGTCAAGGGGATCTGAGTTCAAATTTGACCTCAGACACTTATAACTAATTAACCTGGGCAAGCTGCTTAACCCCAATTGCCTCAAAAAAAAAACAAAAACAAAAACAAAAACAAAAACAACAACAACAACAAAAACCTGACAAGAATCATTAGTGTTAGGATAAAGAAGATAATTGGTATCTCTAGTCTTAGAGTTTTGCAAAGAAAAGAGATTCTTACTGTTTTTCAGATAAAGGGGGCTAACTAGGGTAAATAGTTTTGGCTTCTGATTTCATGATGATTTACATCAAAGGAAGGACATATTTTATATATTTTTCAATTAAAAATAACAAAAAATATTGTTTTGTGAATATGAAAAGGCCATTAAAAACAGCATGAAGAGTTATGTTGTCTCACTCATAGTTTAAAGAATAAAATGGAATCTTGTCATGAAGAAAGACAAAATTTTTTTTTAAATGATGGCATTTTCTTTTTTTTTTTTTGGCTGAGGCAATTGGGGTTAAGTGACTTGCCTAAGGTCACACAGCTAGGGAATGTTAAGTGTCTGAGACCAGATTTGAACTCAGGTCCTCCTGACTTCAGGGCTGGTGCTCTATCCACTGTGTCACCTAGCTGCCCCCAAATGATGGCATTTTCAAAAAAGCTTGATATTTTAAAACTGAAAAAATCAGAAAGGGATTTTATAAAAAATTACTTAACTCATTCTCTCTAAGAACACTGTCTACATCCCAGCTTCTTAAACTGTGGTTCATGCCTCCATATGGGGGCCTCAAAACTGAATGTGGAGCTTGTAAAATTATGATTTATTATCAGTAAATATTTAATTTGTATATCTATTTTATATGCCTATTTACCTGGAGTCACATAAAAATTTCCCCAAAATGGGTCACAAGTAGGAAAAGTTTAAGAAGCCCTGGTCTAAATTTGCTTTAAAAGATAGCTACTAAGACAATGACAGTTAAAGAAGTCAATTCAATGATTTTACTTGATCCCAATTGTTTTCCTTCTTCCTGTGTATGTGAGATCTAGAAGTTTTGCAAAAGCTTTATATTCCAAACCCCTTCCAGTTTATCCTCTTGTTCAAGCGTCCAATTTCATGATGAAAATTGGAGAAATCTTCCTTAGTGTTGACACTGGAAAAAATCAAACAAATCCAACAATAAAAGGTTAAGGATCCAAAAGATATAGGAGTGATGTGATATTTCTGTGTTATCCAGACAATCTTCCCAACTACATCTAGAAAAATCTGCCAAATAATGGAACACCACCTATTTGCTGAACCAGCAACTGATTTTTTTGTTTTGTCCTGCAGAATCTACATTAGTCTACAATTTAAGGCAGTAAGATAAATATCTTCCTTTGAGATAATAGTATCTTCTCATCCTTTATTAAACATATTTTTCTCTATAATAATGATATTACCTTGGAAAGTTAACTATAAATGTCAAAGAAATAACAACCTTCCTCTAAAACAGCTCTTGGCATACCTTACTTACTAAACTATTGTCCAGGAGTACGCTGGCTACTAAGAAAAGCCATTGAATGACTGACTTAATTAAGATTGTCAGTTGAATGTTTCTTATGTGTCATTTTATCCCCATTCCTTCTTCCACTAGAAATGCCATAATCATATAGCCATTTGACAAATTCTAACCATCCAAGTTACCAGTGGTTTATATTTTTTAATGGTGGATGAAAAATAAAGTAGTTTCATTCTAAGAAAATTCATTCTTCTAAAGCTATGCAATCCGACAGCTTTTAAAAATTCTCATTTAAAGAGTCCTTTTGTAAGCCTGATTTAAATCCCAATCTCTCTAATTTTAGAGTTTATAATCAATTTTGAAAGGAAGAACAGATTTTTTTACTGAGATGGCTCTAAACCAGCTTTCTTTTTTCCCTTGGGCAGGAGTTGTTTCCGAACATTAGCCAGTCTCCTCTATTACACACACAAAAGGGGCAAGCAAGTGACAAAACAGTTTCCTCTTGCTAAATTCCCTTCTCTCAGCATCATTTCTTTCAGTGGGCACTTAAGAGATTATCTACAATTAGGAATAGGTAGATTAGAAAATAGTCAAAGCTTTTTAGTGGAACAAAAGGTGATCCCTTTCCAGGATGTCTCTATCTGGAACAATTCTGACAACTGGCAAGACATTCTGTTCCCTCTAAGTATCTCATTTTTCATGATCAGCTGAGTTTCATTTTAAGTAGCATCGAAGACCTAAAACTAAATTTGGTTACTAAGAAAACAAAGTTTTCTTTGAAGGAAACTGATGTACACATAACCCAGAGAGTTATTCACCAGTGAGATCATATCTTACACTATCTAAGTGGTAAAAGAGTTTAATAATCTCTGGAACCACCCTTCACTGGAGTTTTATACTATACCTATCAAATTATCAAAAGATAATTCCCTAAAGTACCAAGATCACCTGTACCCTGGTGAGATACCTTCAGAGATTATGAATCACCCCAGTTTCACAAAACAGAGAACAATGATACAGCCTGTGGATCACAGAGAGTGCTAAGAAAGGGTATGTTACAAAAACTAGCAGAGTGCTTTAATTGCACACAGAGGACTCAATACAAGTTTGTGGAACTTTAAAAATAAATATACTTACAATAAAGAATCAAAGGAGGAGACAAACAAATATTTGAAAAAATATTTTCAAATTTCCTTAATGTTCTATTACTGGCAAACCTATGAGAATAATGGAACTGATTGTACTCCACGGACCACCACCAATGTTGGGTATACTGCAAGTAATACTGCAAGTAATTTGACTAGGGAACTTTGCAGTGTGAACTGCTGACATTTTTTAATAATATACTAAAGTCTGTATAAAAATGTATACTTCCTGTTTATCCCATCTGATCTGTTTGTAAGAATAAAATGAAAACCTCCAAATCAATGAGGCATTCAGATTAGGAACGGAAATAATCCCAAAGAAGAGATATAAGAAGATACTCTTTCACCTTCTTTGTGGAAAGGAAGGAATTATATCTATAAACACTACATATAATATTGATTTTCTTTAATGTGTTGGTTAGTTTTGTTGAACTGTTTTTTCTCCTCTTTTTAAATTCTTTTTTGTAAGGGATGATTCTCCAGAAGTGAGAGGGGTGAAGGATATACCACATATAAAGTGATACAGAAACAAAAGAACATCTTTAAAACAAAAACTGTTCTAATAGCTTTCCTGAAAGCTATTGCAAATAAAGTATGACGTTTTCCTTATGTTCTCAGCCCCCTTTGAGGGGGCTATTGCTGTGTTTTGTTTCCTACCTGCTCACTTGGCAAGCATTCTTTGTGGGTCTACTTTCTTCCTGGCTATCCCAACCACTTTAACTTAGTGAAGGTGATGGATGTAGGCTGTGTATTAGTTGTCAATAGTAAAGACTTTGAGAAGTCTTTTTCCTCTGGTTCTGGGGTTCATTTATGAGGAAGGGCTGAAGAAGTCCCTCAAGGTTCTCTACCATTCTCTCTTTATTACTTTATGCCAACTTCTATGAACACTTCTGATTCTGATCAAATGAGCACTGAAATATTCAGCAAATATTCAAATATTCAGCATATGTGCAACTTTGTATATTGCCCTGCATCTATACTCTCACCTACAACCCAGAAAAGATGTTAAAAGAAGATGACTCTGGCTTACTCTGAAGTAAATATCAGTTTGCCAAAGGAAGGGTCTTTTTATATTTTTCTACCATTTTAGCTAACATTTACTTAACTAAATAAATCCAAAGGTTCAAAGTAAAAGGCTCTTGAACAAATAAAACAGGTACTATTTGCTTGTTAGCCTCCAAAGCATAATGTATTGGTCCTCTGGTCCACTTCTTGGATGTAGTAGGAAAAGGTTTATGCCAGTGGCAGGGAAATAAGAATCCAAGGATTAGTCCTTCTGGGTAGTAAACAAGAATATTAAAAATGAGAGATAAAGAGAAAAACAAAGAAAGAGAGATAGTCAGAGATAGAGATGGAGAGGGGAAGAAGGAGAAAACAGTAGAGGGAACAAAAAAGAGAGGGAAGAGAGAGAAGGGAGAAGGAAGAATTCCTTTCTCAAACATATTACATTTGTAAAAGCGATTCTAAATATCATAGGCCTGAACAGTTAAATTCAACATCATCACTCAGACTGAATATTGAAATATTCTGTATTTACCTTTTTCATTAATTCACCTCTGGTTTTAAACTGTGGCAGATCTTCCACTTCGATCCCATCAGCCATTTCTATTACCTTGTCTAAAAGTTCTTTGTTGTAACTGTACAATAAAAAGTAAGCTAAATGGCTTGGAAAGGAGTCAGTTGTGTGTTAATATGAAACTGCAGTATTCCAGACTGTAAAACTCTCAGTAAATTGGCTTGATATTGTAGGGAAAATATATTAACTAATCTAGTAGCATGAAGATATTTCACTTAGGAAACTGTTCACTATGCTTGAAGGTAGTCAGAGGAAGATATAAAAGATATGAATAAGCAGATGTATCAGAATTTAGCTATATAAAGTATACTTTATATTTGGAAATGATATTAAAACTAAAAGATTATTTTTTCAGAACTTAGAATTGGTGGACTTAGGAAACTGGCATTTTTCCTTGTTGAACACTGACTGATAGAAGTGGCAATCTCTGCTCCTACAAAGATTCTTATCAGGGACACAGAGAGGATGTATACATCCTATAGCCCTCACCTAAAAGATCTTCAAATTCTTCTCATCTCTACACTAACAATGTCCCTATGGCCCACTATAACTTCCTACACTTTTTTTTTTTTTTTGCTTTTTGCTGAGGCAATTGAGGTTAAGTGACTTGCCCAGGGTCACACAGCTAGGGCATGTTAAGTGTCTGAGACCACATTTGAACTCAGGTCCTCCTGACTTCAGGGCTCCATTGTGTCACCTAGCTGCCCCAGTCTTATTACTTTTCAAGATTGCTATAAGAGTAAAATGAATTAAGGAGATGTGAACTCACTCTGTGACCTGTGTATTGCCCCTACACTTTCTAACTCTAATAGTACAAGATAATGACTTGGGCTAAGAAAAGCTGTGTGATCAGGTAGGCTTCATGAGACTTCCAGACTTCATGACATAAAAACAGTTAAAAAGCCTTGATGTGGCTTAAATTCTTCATTTTACAAATAAGGCAACTAGGACTCAGAGGAAAAGGGTCCCATCTAAGATAATATAGCAAATTACTGGAAGGAAAAGAAGTAAGACAAGTCTCTTGACTTCCCATGCGGGATACTTTTCATATCACAATGAATAAGGAGAGGTAGGAGGGGGGGAAATTTCCAAAGGGAAAGGGAAACACTATGGAATGGGTACACAAAAAAGGGGGCATTAGCAGAAAAGACCCCAAGCAAGAAACAGAGAGAAGCCAAGAAGTTTAGCTAGTTAGAAATCAGAAAGAGAAAAGTCTAATACCATAGGGTTGGTGTGGAGGGATGGAACTGGACCTAGGGGGTCAGGGGGTCTGACTCACATGAACCTACTCCAACAGTCAAAGGATCAAAGTAGGTTCAGTCTCACTGCACTGAAGGATGAGGGCAGAGGGTATTATGAATTAATTCTCCCTTTCTTGCTTAATGGCCAGGAATTATCCATCAGACTTAAGGGTCAAGGAATGGGCTTGGGGAGGTGGGCTCAGGGAACAAAGGAATAAGGAGGCAAAGGGGACTTCAGAGTTAGTCTCGGGAAAGTGGGCCCACTTATCAGATTAAGAGGTGGGGGTGTCAGAGAACAGGATTGGGCTGATGGTCCTGAGGTTAGAGGTTAGGACCGGATAGGTGGTGGGCCTAAAGGGGGTGGAGGTCAGGGTCAGGAGTCGGCACCTGCAACCCAGGAAGAGGTGGTTGGCCCACACCATGGACAGCGCCAGCAGCTGGTCCAGGCGTCGGCCGCCATCGGGCTGGTCCTGGTAATTTGGCAAGTGGCGCAGGATGAACTCCATGCGGGCCTTCCAGTGCTTCTCGCTCTCTGAGTAAGCCCGGAACTGCTCGGCGAACTCGGCCACTTGCCTTGTTCCTTTCACTAGCTCCTCCACTGAAGCTGAAGTCCCTTCACCCCCAACCATCGCGCTCCCAAACACTATCAAACCTAGAACCCAGCTTGCCTGACAACCACCTTCCCAGAGTGCCCTGCGCAGCCTTTGCTCTCCGGATAGAAAGGCTCCCGCGCGGCGGCCGCTCTCGCCGCGTTCGCCTCGACTGCTCGGGAGGACCTGCCCAGGAGTGGCTCCTGAGGCACGCAAAAACGTCTTCAATCATCCGCCTGTGGGGAGGAGGAAGCGACTCAGAATCTGAACTACTGACCTCCCAGTGTCACCTCCCCAGAGCCGCCCGGAGTGTGATTGTTCCGAATGTCACTCTTCTGTGTCACCTTGGCTGCCCACACTGCACTTGTCCCATACTCCTTGTAATCTCCACTCAAATTAGCAAGCATTTATTAAAGCCCCTATTATGTGCCAAACGCAGGAAAGACAGAGATGGAGACAAAGAAAGACAGAGAAAAAGAGAAAGGCAAACACAGAGAAATAGAAACAAGCAAATGAATGAATAAATAGACTAATGAATGAAGGATAAACTGGAAATAATTATATACATATTTGTGTGTGTGTGTGTATATAAAATAAACTGGGGATAATCAACGAATGGGAGGCACTAAGATTAAGTAGGACTGGGCTTCTTGCAAAAGAAGGAACTTCAATTGAGACTCAAAGGAAACTAAATGAAAATGCCCAGACTTGGGAAATGAAATGTTGGGTTCAAGGAAAAGCAAGGAAGTAATGATCTGGAGGAAGATCCGGCAAAAGAGTCAGAAAGAAATGAGGAGAAACAGGAAGGAACAGTATCATGGAGAGAAGAGAGAATCAAAGAGAAAAGGGGGATTGACAATGGCAAAGACTGTAAAGAGATTCAGAAGGATGAGGATTGAGAAAAGATGGTTAGATTTCGGAATAAAGAGACCTTTCCTCCGCCCCACATGTGCAAGAATGTTTGTGGCAGCCCTTTCTGTAGTGGCTCGAAACTGGAAACTGAATGGATGCCCATCAATTGGAGAATGGCTGAATAAATTATGGTATATGAATGTCATGGAATATTATTGTTCTGTGAGAAACGAGCAGCAGGATGATTTCAGAGAGGCCTGGAGAGACTTGCATGAACTGATGCTGAGTGAAATCAGCAGAACCAGGAGATCATTATACACGGCAACAACAGTATTACATGATGATCAGTTCTGATGGACATGGCTCTCTTCAACAATGAAATGCTTCAAACCAGTTCCAGTTGTTCAGTGAAGAAAGCCATATACACCCAGAGAGAGGGATGTGAAATGTGGACCAAAACATAACATTTTCATGCTCTCTATTGATGTTTGCTTGCATTGTGTTTCTTTTATCTGATTTTTCTTTCTTGTAGATACGATTTTTCTTTTTTTTTCCTTCTTTTTTTTTTGCTGAGGCAATTGGGGTTAAGTGACTTGCCCAGGGTCACACAGCTAGGGAATGTTAAGTGTCTGAGATCAAATTTGAACACAGGTCCTCCTGACTTCAGGGCTGGTGCTCTATCCACTGCGCCACCTAGCCGCCCCATAGATACGAATTTTCTTGCACAAAAATGATAAGTGTGAAAATATGTTTACATATATTCGATTTGTCAAGTATTTTAACATAATTAACATGTAGTGGATATCCTGCCATCTAGGGGAGGGGTGGGGAGTAGGGGGGAAAATTTGTAACAGAAAGCTTTGTAAGGGTCAATATTGAAGAATTACCCATACCTATGTTTTGCAAATAAAAAGTTTTAATAATAATAAAAAAAGAGAGAAAGAGACCTTTCCTCACTTTGGAAAGAACAATACCTGTTAAATGATAAGGTTGGAAGCCATACTGCAGAGCATTAAGAAAAGAGTGAAAAGGGAGGGAGTGGAAGTATCAGTTGTGGAGAACCTTCTAAAGGAATTTAATCACAAAGGGGAGGAAAGGTGTGGTATAAGAGCTAGGGGGTGACCTTGTCCTTTCTAAATTAAGGCTTTCCTAGATTTCAGTTTGTTTGAGGTCATGCCCATTCAGTGATTAAGAGCTAGGGAAGAATAGAAACAAGATTGTCTATTTTACTATCTCAATAATATCATTATTATTATCATAATTAAATGAAATTTATTGTTAAAATTAAAATTATTTAATCAAAAATTTAAATTAAAATTATAGTTAAAATTTATACTCATGTGAGATGTCATTTCGTTCCAAACTGCATGAAAGCTCTAACCTGTTTTAAAAGTTATCATGATTAATTTTTTTTCTCCTTAAATTAGGCTGACATTTTCTCTGCCCTGCTATTTTAAATTTAAAATATCATTTATGTTAACATGTAAATTAGGTTATTGTTGTAATTTCTAAATGAATAAACAAATATTTTAAATTTCTTTTAATTTCTAATTTGGTAAATATTGATAGATACCTGTATGTTTGGGGGGGGGGGGGGAATGCTTTAGTTCTTATTCCATGTAATATTGCCTTGAGACTTTTTTTAAAAAGGAAAGATAATCACTGCTCTCACCTTTCATCTCTATAGATAAGAGTTGCTCAGAAATTTATCAATTCAATTCAATAATTCCAATAATTCTTTCTTTTCTTTGCCTAAGTAATCTGTACTCAAATTTCTCATATGCACAGGATTCACTTCATTTAGTGGGGAGAATAATTATTCTAAATTCCACATTTCCATGGAGGACAGAATGACTGAAAGGTTTCAAGAGCAGAAACCCTAGATCTTCAGGCTTCCAACTTTGAGCAAGGATATAAACTGATTCTGGCTTGCTTCAAAGAGAAAGAGTCTGCCAAGGAGCAGCATGTAGAGGAGGTGCGTCAATCATGTCTCCATTTCTAGCTTACCACAATGCATGAATTTCCCCTTTTACAAGACTGGGGACTCTCTCTCTTGGTTAAACTGAGATCTTTCGCTCCAAATGGAAGAACTGATTAATTCTGTATATTGTCTAGTATATTCTAATCTGTATAACTTCTCTGATTCTGTTTACTATTGGCTTGGATAAATGTATTTATTTGCTATTCAATATGTATGGATGATCTTTGTGTAATTATGTTTAATGGAAAGGGAATCAAATATTTTAATATAGGTGGAGGTTCTAGGGACAGCAATCAGAGCAATGACTTGAATCTAAAAAGTATTTCCCGGGACAGCTATGTAGCACAGTGGATAGAGCACCATCTCTGAAGTCAGGAGGACCTGAGTTCAAATTTGGTCTCAGACACTTACTTCCTAGTTGTGTGACTCTGGGCAAGCCACTTAACCCCAATTGCCTCAGCAATAAATAAATAAATAAATATTTTTAAAAAGTATTTCCGCCTAACAAACAGTATTAAGAGGGGGTAGATAAATATATTATATCTCAGTACCCCTTCTCTAAGGATTGTAGAACAACCAGATTCAGCTCCCTTTTTAAAAGGGCTCAGCTTAGCATTTTTACAAAAAAATTGACTATATATTGGCCTTATAAATATCTTTTAAAATTAGGAATCAATCCCTGAAGAAATGGGATGGAAAAGACTCTAGATATATTTATTCATGCTTTCCTACAAGCTATTTTTAAATAGCCCACATAAACACATGTAATCTACATGGACAGTAGAATGTCAATCAGCAAACATTTATTAAGCAAAGCAAAATCTTTATGCTTTATCTCCTAAAAGTATGTGTAGTAATCATAATTTCAGATAAGGTTATAGTAAATATAGATATGATTTTTTAAAAAGAGATAATCACAGTAAATATATTAATTATACTTAAAGTCACCATATAATAATATAACTTAATATATGTGCACCTAATAGATTTAGTGCATCTGAATACTTAAGGAAAAAGTTAGTTAAATGAAAGAAAGAAATATATAATAAAACTATATTAGTGAGAGAACTTATTGCATCTTTTTCAGACACATAAATCTAATGAAAAGATAGACAAGAAAGAAATTAAGTGCAAGAAGATAGAAAAATAAGAGATGAGGATCTCTGATAATAAGAGGATGATCAGTGGAACATATTAGGTATACAACATGCAAAAATAAATACAAACAAAACAAAAACATGCAAAAACAAACACATACAGTAGTTTAATGTCTGAACAATCCAGAAATCCCAATTACTAAAGGAATAACTCAGTATTTGACAGAAACTGCTGGGAAATAGATAGCTTTGTAGAACTTAGATTTAGACTAGCTTCTTGCTTATACCAAGATAAGCTTCTAATGAATGCATAACCTAGAACAAGAAGTCATTTCATGAACAAATTAGAGGAGCAAAGAATAAATTACCTTTCAGTTCTATAGATAGGGGAAGAATTCATGACTAAAAAACAATGAGAAAAATGCACAATTTTTATTTTATAAAAGAAAAAACATTTTGTACAAATTAATCTAAGATAACAGGAAGGAAGCAGGTAACTGGAAAAAATATTTGTAAACAAATTCTCTGATAAAGGATTCATATTCAAGATAGATGGAGATTTAATGTATTTAAATGTATAAAAGCATTTCCCAATAGATAAATGGTCAAAGGATATGATGAGAGTTTTTAAAGGACTAAATCCAAGCTAATAAAAATAATGTTTTAAAAAAATCTTACATTTTCAATAATTAGAGAAATATAAACAACTTTGTGCTTATGCTTTACACCTATCAGCCTGGAAAAGATGACAAAAGAGGAAAACAGCTGTGGGAAACACAGGTATGCTAATTCACTATTGATAGGGTTTTGAATTGATCCTGACATTGCAAAAAGCAATTTGGAACTTTGTAGGCCTATATCTCAAAGAATCAAATAGGAGAAAAAATCTACAAGTAAAAATGTAGCAATACAGCTTATTTCATACTAGCCAAAAATGAAAAACTAAAATGAAGTCCCATTAGATAGTGGCTAAACAAATTGTGATATATTAATATAATGGAATATTATACCAGAAGAAATGATGAAATAAATAGTTTCAGAGAAAACTAAAAATACCTCTATGAGTGAAGTGAGCAGAATTAGGAGAAAAATTTATGAAATGATAATATTATGAAGAAAAACATTGGAAATCTGAGATAATGATAAACTATAAATCCAAAAGAATAAAGAATGAAATAGACCACTCATCTCTTGAAAGGAGATGATGAATTTAAAATTCAGAGACACACACAGACATGAACATGAGAATTTTTTTTAAAGCTTTTTATTTGCATAACATATGTATGGGTATTTCTTCAACATTGATCCTTACAAAGCTTTCCGTTATAAATTTTCCCCCCTAGTCCCCTCCCCTCCCCTACATGGCAGGAAGTCCACTACATGTTAATTATATTAAAATACTTGACCATATGTATACATATTTCCACACTTATCTTGTTGTGCAAGAACAATTGTATCTACATGAACAAGAAATATCTGAGAAAGGAAACCCAATGCAAACAAATATTGATAGAGACCATGAAAATGTTATGCTGTGGTCCACATTTCATATCCCTATCTCTGGGTGTATATGGCTTTCTTCACTGAACAATTGGAACTGTTTTGAAACATTTCATTGTTGAAGAGATCCATGTCCATCAGAATTGATTATCATATAGTCTTGTTGCTGTGTATAATGATCTCCTGGTTCTGCTCATTTCACTCAGCATCAGCTCATACAAGTTTCTCCAGGCCTGTCTGAAATCATCCTGCTGATTGTTTCTTGCTGAACAATAATGTTCCATAGCATTCGTATACCATAATTTGTTCAGCCACTCTCCAATTGATAGGCATCCATTCAGTTTCCAGTTTCTTGCCACTACAAAAAGGGCTGCCACGAACATTCTTGCACATGTGGGGTCCTTTCCTTCCTTTAAGATCTCTTTGGGATATAGGCCCAGTAGAAACATTGCTAGGTCAAAGGGTATGCACAGTTTGATAACTTTTTGAGCATAGTTCCAAAGTGCTCTCCAGAATGGTTGGATCATGAATGTGAGAATTTGCCAAACTATGCGTTATGTTTTGAGGGCTTTATATTTCTGGGTTGTTATTTGTTTGTTTGTTTTTTATTTGCAAAATTTGATGATAGGCCATTGTGAGGGACAAATTAATTTAAAATGCTTGTTAATTGAAAAACACAAACTTTAAAACAAAATAAGAAAGGTAATGTGCTAAATTATGGAGAATCTTAGATGTCATTGATAACTTCATAAAATGACTTTTTTTCATTCTGTTAAAAGCATGAGAGTGAGAAAATTAGCAAAAAAAAAAAAAACCAAAAAACTTAATTTGCATTTTTCTGATCAATAGTGATTTGAAGCACTTTTTCATATGACTAGAAATAGTTTCAATTTCTTAATCTAAAAGTTGTTTATTCATATCTTTTGATCATTTATCAATTGGAGAATGCCTTTAATTCTTATATATTTGATTAAGACAACTCTGAGATACCACTACACACCTGTCAGATTGGCTAAAATGACAGGAAATGATAATGATAACTGTTGGAGGGGATGTGGAAAAACTGGAACACTGATACATTGTTGGTGGAACTGTGAACGGATCCAACCATTCTGGAGAGCAATTTGGAGCTATGCTCAAAAAGTTATCAAACTGTGCATACCCTTTGACCCAGCAGTGTTTCTACTGGGCCTATATCCCAAAGAGATTTTAAAGGAGGGAAAGGGACCCACATGTGCAAAAATGTTTGTGGCAGCCCTTTTTGTAGTGGCAAGAAACTGGAAATTGAAAAGATGCCCATCAATTGGAGAATGGCTGAATAAATTATGGTATATGAATGTTATGGAATATTATTGTTCTGTAAGAAATGACCAACAGGAGGATTTCAGAGAGGACTGGAGAGACTTGCATGAACTGATGCTGAGTGAAATCAGCAGAACCAGGAGAACATTATACACAGCAACAAGACTATACGATGATCAATTTTGATGGACATGGTTCTCTTCAACAATGATGTGATTCAAACCAGTTGTGCTGCGATGAAGATAGTCATATACATCCAGAGAGAGGCCTGTGGGAACTGAGAGTGAACCACAACACAGCATTTTAACGCTTTCTGTGAATATTTCCATGCATTTTGTTTTCCTTCTTAGGTGGTTTTTTTCTTCTTCTCTTTCTAGATCTGATGTTTCTTATGCAGTAAGATAACTGTATAGATATGTATACATGTATTGTATTTGTCATATAATTTATCCTATTTAGCATGTATTAGATTACCTGTCATCTAG